>OY856410.1:857206672-857536672 GCA_963693085.1 Alisma plantago-aquatica | reverse complement strand
TCCAAGAAGCATAGTCTTTCTAAGGTTGAAGATGATCATGGCTTTACCTTGGACAAGTTACTTAGCCTTACCCTTGTCCCATGAGCTCCTATGATTGTCCACCAAGAAAGAAATGGTAAAGGAGTCGAAAGTTTCACTTGTAGATAAAAAGAGAGGCTTATATAGTTGAGGTTCAAGAGAAAGAGTATGTGTAAGGTGTCATCACCATATGTACATGGGTGACATGTGTCCATGCATGGTGGATTCATGCACCTATAATTATCACGTCATTCAAAACAAATGAGGATAATACATAGATAAGATATCAACCATTTGGTATCTTGCTTGACAAGATATCACAACCCAATATCACTTTATATGCAAACAGATACAACTTTTGCAAGGAACATGTAAACTGATAGGCTTCAGCTACTTGAGGTGCTTAGCCTGACCTGATTACTTTCAAAGGTTACCAAACTAATATGGGACCTCCTCTATGGCTTCCAACCTGATAGGCATTCCCATATACACTCCATAGCTCGACACAACCTCATCTAGGGTTCAAAAACACTCAACACTTCTTGGGTTCTTTCACCACAATGGGTGATATCATTCAACCAAGACTCAAACAAGGAACCCCCTTTCTTTCTCACTCCTCTAGATGATGCTAAGAGAGATAAGGAACACTTTAGAGGTGATAATTTGCACATAAACCCCTCATTTGGGTAAATTGCAATCTTTACCAAAGTTATCATATAAGGCACAAACAATTTGCAATTAAGTTCAAAATTGAGAAATAAATTCTCCTCAAGTCTTAATTACTTTTCAAAATATTAAGAATAGGTTCTAAACAACGTACTTAGGCATAGCTTCTAGGGTTATCCCAAAACCCAGGTCAGGGGTGTTATAAGTCTCATCATTGAATTAGTGTCTGATGAAAGACCCATCCCAGCCTCCATCCAAATTAACCATCAAGGCCACTTCGAGGTCAGTAATCTCTCCATGGATTTCACTTCCTCCTTTAAGAGTCAGCCTGATGGAATAGTTCACCAACCAATCCTCCCATACAGACGTATGCTCTCCCTTCATAACAACCTTCCTTGATATGTCTCTTAGGAATGCACTTTTCCTTTGATGTAGGTTCTGAACTTTATATGCTTCTTTCCCCCAAAATGGCCTCTATAGGAATTTTTTAATACCTATTTCCATATATGTGCGATACTATTAAATTTGGATAATCATGTCATGATAGATCCTTGTCGGTATAAGAAGAGATATCTACCCTTTTCGATGAATTGCTTACTTTTTTTATAGCATGAACTTTGTCTGGTCAAATTGGATGCATAGCCTATGTGTGTATCACTTTTGAACATATGCTTCTAATGCTTGAATGGTGATATATCACAATGATATGTTATGTTTTATAGATTTCTTGCATCATGAAGTACTAGTAAATGGCTTATTTAATCGAGTTACACTATATTATGTAGTACCTTATGACTGTAAAAAAAACCTTCCATTTATAAGTGTTGGTAGAAAAATGAGCATCCTCATAGCAACCTAGGGTTTGTAAGAAGGTACTCAGAGTTATATACAATAGAGTATAATATCAAGTATGGTTCCCTCGACATCCTGAAATCACCTGATGCATAAATGAGGTTGAGACAATACCTTTAGTGATCAAGGAAGTCCTTCTAGTATATTTTATAAAAGAAATACGATTTAATAATAATTTAGATAGTTCTACCCATGATATATGATAGGGGTTGTGACATGATTATCCAAGACAGACCTAGTGTTGTTTTCTATTAGGTTGGTGTTTCATCCCCTATTTCATATTCTCGCTATGACCAAGACATGGGAAGGTTTTATAGAAACTAGATAAGTTGAAGAGCTTCTACAGTGGGATAGGGGACTTTGTAGTCACTATATAGAAGTATGAATTGTATATATATACTACCTGGGTTTAATAATATAATTTGTAACCCATCCATTTAGCATTTTCTATTTATTTGTCTTGATTATTCATAGTATAATGCTTTTATTTCTCAACTACAATATTTTTCATATGATTTTTCCTCATCTTATATTACTTTACTAGTCTACAATGTGTTAAAGTTACTTTTTATCATGATAACTACTTCATTTAGTATATGTCATAGATCTTCCATACTTTCTAATTATATTTAGATCATTTGTCTCTCTCATGGACATGGATCTCATTCTAGTAACTTTCCATTCTTTATTATATCACATCAACCATCTCAAGGTTTTTATGGTGAGTAACCATCTTCTCCAAGATAATAATTGTTAAAGGTGGTGGGCATATGGACTTTTGATTTTGTTTAGAATCATCCATCTACACTCCTGTTTGGGAAGAGTATTTTATATGATGATTTATCTATGACTATGATTTTGTCTTGTATGAGAAGATCATTAGAGGCATTCAAAGTAAGAAAAGGCACAATTGGCTAGTGTTGTATATGAGAAGAGAATGCAATGAAGTAGATGATGGTCTGGCTAAAATACACCTAAAAAGTCTTGGAAGACATCAAGTTTATGCTCTTCCTCCACCTAAAGAATGTGTGTCTCTTAGTTAAATCATCTTGTAATGGTAGTAGTATTATCCTATTTCCTGATTCATGCTTAATTAGTGATTGTAGTCTTAATTTTGATTTAGCTCTCTAGGGGAGGGCAGGATGAAAAAGATCGCCTCCCAACTTCAGTAAAAAATGTTTTTGTTTTGTATGCCGAATACATGTTTCTTGTGTTATAGGTATTTATATATAGACATTTTACATAAACATGTATAGAACCTAAAAACCTATGATGGACCTTACATAGAAGCCTACATATGAAATGAATGTAAGGTTGTTATACTATGATCTACAAGTGGATGATGTTAAACTTTGTTTTAGAAATTTCTCATTGGTTTATGATTCTAAGTAGGATTATTTAGAGTTTTGTTTTCCAAATTCCTCTACCACTTTTGTCTAGCATTTCAGTGTCACTTGATGCACATGATTTCTCTACCAAAATTGGGGCTTATTTACGCATGATTTAAGATGCTTCCACTCATATTTACGAGTTTTGTGAACATTTTTCCTAAATTATTGAAAATAACATGTATCCATCATTATTACCAATTTTACATGTATTTAGGCCAAAATTAGTTTGTTATATCATTTTCTTAATATAGTGTTGCTTTACTAAAAACATGACAGAGTCAAAATTGAAAGAAATTCAGTACCACCAACTTTTGTCAGTGTCACCAACATAGGGCAACAAGAAATGATAAATAAGAATTGAGGAGAAGAAGGGGAAACACTAAAAAGGTACTCAGTACCACACCCAAGTTTGTAGCATTAAGACTTGAATCCTTAATCCACATTACTAGTATATAGTCAATGGAACCAACATTTGTTTGATGGTCAAGATCAAACAAATGAACATTTGATGATTTATAACAATGTGTTTCCTTGATTTCTCCTATATAAATTGTAGGGGGGAATCCACCTGTAGGAATCTCATTTAGGATATCTCATCCAAGACATCTCATTTTGGCAGTATTGCTTGGTGGCAAGGCATCTCATGTGGAGGCTATCCCACCGACCATCCTTGGAGGAACTAGAACCCAATAAAGAGGAGACAAAGAGTATAGAGAAACCCTTTAGGAGTTTTCTATAATATTCTTAATCATCCTCCCTTCTTTTGATTCTGTATTGAGCATGAGGGGCTAACCCCCATTCTTTAGGACCCAGGAATACCCTATTCTTACCTCTATGAATGTTCATATTTTGATTCAATGCAATATTGGATTTTGATAATGGCAAAGTTTGACTACCTTCTTTATGCTTGTACACCATAAGCTTGTAATAGATTGTAACCTACTGCAAAAGTAGCTTTAATATCTAGAAAATCCAGTATCACTAAAATCAATAATGTGTTGCTAAAGTGGGCTAACCACTTTAACGTAATATTCCAGAAATAGTTCTTACCGTTTATTCTCTTATATTTATGTTGTAAAAGTATATTAGTAACTAGGATAAAGTGTGTTTTATGTTGCAAAAGTGGGTGGTATAGGATACAAACACTTAATTTAAGGAAGTTAAAGTATGTTGTGTTGATATAATAGAATTTATGTATATGCTGACACCATGGTGAAACATGCATGCTAAAAACTCCATCCATCTGATCTTTCACCAACTTTACTTTATATGCCTTTAATTCTCATTCTTAATTTTAAATCACCAAACCAACTTTTTTATTAGGCTTAGCTGATATGTTTCGATTAGTGGTAGTTTCTAACTATTCCAATTCCATTTATTTGACATATGGGCCTTGTGAAGTCCCTTAATAGCTTTGACTCATACACTTGTGTTTAACACACACAATTAAGGTGTGTCAAGTTTTTGGCATCATTTCCAAGGAATTGATAATGCTAGCACTACAAGTGCTGAACCGACCACTCTAGGTCACTTTTTTTAGTTTTATTTTTCTTTTTAATTCCTTTTCTAAATCCTTTTGTCCAATTTCAATGCAATATCTTTTTGAAAAGTAAGTGATACATATTCTTGTTAAAATTATTCACTTTATTTTTTATTACAATTATTGAGTATCTTCAATCTGCAAAAGTGCTTTAGTTTTTGCATGTACCTGGGCATCATGGAGGCACAAGGAATAAATAAATTGATGATTGAGATGATAGAACAAATAAAAGCCTTGGCAATGTAGTTGGGGACCTTCAATCTCAATAGAGCTCCAATTTTAAAGATAGCAAGTTCCAGGCAATATATTAATTATATGTGTGATAACCAACCATGGCTAGGAGATTCTTAGTTTCCTTGGAGGGGTCCATTATTTTTCTGTTAGGACCCATCATAGGTATACCAACAACACAATTCTCAATAAAATTAGTAATATTAGGGTTCAGATAAATATAATAGTCTAAGAGACATTGTTGGAAAGTTCATAACCAAGATAGATTCATATGACAAATGGCCACACATCTATTAGACCTACAGAAGACAAGATATTAGTCTTTTTTTGGGAACCAGGAGTTGGGACATCAATACCAACATGCCAGAATTATTTTTGTCTACAGTGAGAAAGGGTATGCCATTAAAAAGATCCTAGAATCATCCATTATCCTTCTGTCTCTAGGACAAGAGTAGTGTGTTTTCATTAATAATGACAAGAATTATGCTACCAAATATACTACAAATTCATACACCCTACCACACATGCAACTCTTTCATCCACGATTTGCATAACCCAACAGCTTGTATGGATGACTCAGGGGAATAAGGACACCTAGGAATTGTGGATTGGTGATTGCTTCAACCAATATAGAAACCATGGATGAGTAATAAGGAAGTGTTTTTCATATACATTATACATGTGAGTGCACCTAAAATATTCTCCACCACCTTGATTTCTCCTCTGATTTTAGAAAATATGCCTACACTACAAGAGCAAGTGAATGTTCTACTTTGAAGTGGAACAATCATGATCAATAAGGAGGCATCCATGTTTTATAAGACAAGACAAATTCATGTTGATAAAAGTCCCATTTTAGTGTAGGGTAATATCAATTCAAGCTTGGGGGAGGAAATACCTAGGAAGCCATAAATTCCCCTGCATAAGAATCATGTCTCACCACCTCCAATTACAATTCATATAGCTGAAAGTCATGCTTTATCTATGGATAGCCTAAAACATGATCAATCCAAGGAATCTCTGAATAGTTTTTGCAAACTCCACATCAATCTTCCACTATTGGATCCATGGATATAACTCAAGAATATGGAAAGTTTTAAGGGAGATCATCACCAAGAATCACAAGATCAAATCAAAAGATTTGAACATTGTGGAAATGAATGAAGTGATGATTGTGAGGATTCTATGGATGCTTCATAAATAAGGAAAAATCTTGTATGCATTTATATCCCATGCTCTATTGAAAATAGCAAGATCAAATAAGAACTATGTGATACTGGGGCAAGCATCAACTTAATGCCTCTTTCCACATTTAAGAGAATAGACTAAGACAATCTACCAAGACTGACATGACAATGTAGTTGATAGATGATTCCATTGTTAGATCTCTTAGGGTTTGTGAATATGTGATGGCTAAAGTATATAAACATATAGCCGAATTTGAGGTAATGGACATACCAGAGCATAAGGGATTAGAGTTACTTTTGGGGTGACTATTTGAAGCTACTGTAGATATAATCACTACCATGGGATGAGGATACTTACCTCTGGGGATTGAGGATGACATGGTGGAATTTTGATTATTAAACCATGCTTAACGACCCTGATGACAACCTAGGTAGAGGTAAAAATCATGTCAATCCTAAGAAATAAAGCAAGGGTAATTGGTGGGAGCCAACCCACATATTTTTCTTACTTTTTATATTTCTATGGATTTAATTTCTCATTTTTAGATGTAAAGTAGTTTTGATGCACTTTGATAATGTTGTGATGAGTTTATTGAGTGTGAGGCACAATGAAATGTTGGTACTGTCGGTCCTCAAGCCTATGGAACTGACCCAGACTTAAGGGGCCACACAAAGTCTATGATGAAGTTATGGGGAAAAATCAGTGGTACCAACACTTCTATTGGGACATTCTACCCCTTGTGCCTAAATCATAGGGTAGACTCATTTCATCTCTAAGTTTATTTATAATAATGAGGGTATTGTCTAATGCATAGTTTGGGTGGTTGATATGGAACAAGATTTATCTTGCATCTTTCTATCTATATCATTTCTCTTGTTTTTGTTTCATCTTAGTTTTCTTTAGTATCTTACCCAGTTTTTCACTTTTTATTTTGTAGTTTTCATTTTCTTACATGTATCCACATCTATGAAATGTAAAAGTGGATTTAGAAAAGTTCTCATATGAATCAATTGAAGTATCGATCTATGTGTACTCTTATGTTTTAAATTTATCTCTCATATTTAAGAGTATTCGACATGAAGACTTGAAGGGATTAATTAATCCAAAGACATAAATGGTGATCTTAACATCTAATTCTACCCTTGAATTTTTTATTAAAGATGATTTTTGAGTTTGATGTAACCAAGAATTAGCGTGGCATTTTATGTTAATTTAAAAATAAGATTTTGAATCACCTTGACAAATGAATAAATAGAAGAGAGATGCATCATGGTTAGGAAGGGTGTATATCTCTTAGTCAAATTAATCTCATCCATCCTCATCTCACTTCATTTCATTACCACCATTATTTTTATTTTTAATTACATCTCATCATGATAGGTACCATATAGTTTAGCTTTTCCTAGAACATACAAACACGTTGTTGCATTAGTAGTTCATCCATATCAGTTAGTTTGCATACTACTTTCCATATAGTTGCATTCTTCATTTTTCTTAGTTCCTTCATATAGGTGCAATATATGTTTTTGACCACTTATTTTGAATATAGAGAGCAACAAAATTGTACATATCTTCACTTCATCTCCAAGTTTGTAAGAAGATGTAGTCTACACATCAATTATATATGGCTATTTTTATAGAAAAAAAATAAAAAATGAAAAAGAAAAAGGGTAACAAAGTAAAAAGGATGAAGGAAGAAATCATATTTCTCTTGTATTAAGAATTTGATTGTGAAATTCTATTTTAAGTCACCTTTGACCTCCATTCATTATTATAATGAGGCATCCACATCATTCATCATTTCACCAAGTAGTAGGACTCATTCATTTTAATCCCATCCTTCATATAGTGAGATAAACTTTTGTTCTCTTGCATTGATGACTTTAATTAAGTTTGATTTCTAGTTTTACGTCAACCCTTTCCTTTTGCCTGTTGCTCTTCATGGTAGGCTACCAAAAACTTTTGCTCTCTTCTTTTAGTCATTTTAGGAAACTTTATTCATTTTAGAAACTTCTGAATAGAGAAGTGTAGATAGTGAGTCTTTGTATGCACTAAGTACAACTTATACTTTCCATGATATCTCTCTGCTTTAAGTTAATTAGGTGTTTTGCAGTCTGATTTCAATGTTTTGTTTTTTTTAATAATTTGTCTCTTATATAGTAGTTGTTCGCTTTGTTGTTGGAAAGGGCTGGTTTGGGATTGTTGAGTTAAGGATGATTAGAATGATCTAGTTCATAAATTTGTCTATCTATTGACTTTTTCCACCAAATCCAAAGTAGTATTCCTAAAATAAGAGAAACATTCAAGTTTGGGGGATTTTAATGCACATCATTTCTCTAAAAGTTTAAGCCTTTTTAGGCATAATTTAGGGATAATTTCTCTCATATTCATGAGCTTTATGAACATTTTCCCTAAATTGCCTAAAATATTCCTTATACATCAATATTATCCATTTTTCATGTTTTTGATTTGAAATTTCTTAGTTTTATTAGTTGCTTTACAGACATGACCAAGTCAAAAATAGATTAAAGTCAGTACCACCAACCTTTTGTTATTGAAATCAACATGCAAGGAAAATAACTAACAAAGAATAATCAATAAGAAGAAAAAGTGAAACGCCAAAAAGATTCTCAGTACCACCAACTAGGTCAGTGATACTGAGATTTGAAGCCCTAATTGGTAATATAAGTGAAGAGTCAGTGGAACCAACTCATGTAGGTGGCGTTGACTCATGTCGATGGAACCAGAATTTTTCTAACAACCAACTTCAAACAAAGGCCCATCCACCAATAAATAACCAAGTGGTGTCCTAATTTCTCCTATATAAACCAAGAGGGGGGGAACACGTTGAGGTATCACATGCAAGATATCTCATTAAAGACATATCATTTTGGTATTCTTTCTTGGAGGCAAGGAATCTCATATGGAGTTTGTACCATTAACCGTCTTTGTAGAAACCATAGCCTAAGAAGGAGACAAAGAGGCAATAGTAATCCTTCAAGATTTTTTTATTACTTCATCTTCTTCCCTAATTATTTGTCAAGCATGAGGGGCTAAACCCCCATTCTTTAGGACTCATGAGTAGTCTAGTGTTAACTCTATGTATGTTAATAGTTTTATATAATACAATATTTTGCTTCGTATTTTTATATTGCAAAAGCTTAATTGCCTTATTTATACTTGATCACCATAAGTTTGTAATGGACGGTAAATTAGTTCAAAATAAGGTTTATAGTTGGGAAAGACATTATCACCACAACAAATAACTTGTTGTGAAAGTGGAATAACCACTATGAAATAATAGTCTAGAGATAGTTCATATTGTTTAGTCTGGTATATTGATGATGTGAATGCATATTAGTAACTAGGAAAAACAATATGGTATATTGTAAAATGGTTAGTACAAGCTACAAATCCTTAATATAATGAATAAAAAATAAGTTGTGTTGATCTAATATAATGCATGTATATGTTGATACCATAGTGAAACTGGTATCCTAAAGAATCCATCCATATGATCTTTCACCGACTTAACTTTTTGCACTTTTAATTCTTACTTCTAGTTTTCAATCACTAATACAACTCCTTTATTAGGCTTAGATGATATGTTTTAGTTAGTAATAGTTTCCAGTCATCTCAATTCTCTAAGTTCAATAATCAGATCACGTTGAGTCCCTTTTATTTGTCTAACAAGTACACTCACTTTATCATAAGATGTGACACTCGATGAGTTCTTTCCCTATCTGTGCAAAGTCATGGAAGAGAAGCCATGTGATCCAATCCAAGAAATGGTCAGATTTTAGTTGAAGTGGACTTTGTGGGACTTGGTTCTAGAAAAGGGTCTTAGTTGAAGACCTCCCATTTTTTCATAATACCTTGAAAATTTATTCGTCTATCCACTTCAACAGATGTCATTTGCAATGACCATCTTATAGAGTTGCTCCAAAGACTTTTTGGTAAGAGTGGTGGGTGGGTATCAGTCTTAGTCTCATAGTCTCAAACTGGCTCATACTAAGAATGTTTTGTATCAAAGGAGATTATGGCTTACCTTCACTTTGCTAATAAAGATAGGTAGGCAACCCTCTAAAGGGAAGCATGGCTTCAAAAAAATCCATCTACTACCTCTACTTGATGCTCATATACTATTAGCCCCATCATGACATCCATAACTGGTCTATATCTATACCTCTACATAGACTGATCGACCTGTAGAAATTCATATGATACATGAGATGAGGCATCCTTGTGAACCTAAGGTGAATCCAGACCCAAATAGATGAACATTGGGAGTGAGATTTGATCCTAACAGAATGGAAAATGGGACATTGTGCCTTTCAGAGGGGCCCGCCAACCAACAATTCATGTATGGTCTATCTTGACTTTTCAAAAGGTGAGAAGGAAAAATAGAAGAGTTCCAGATTTGTGTAGCATCTCTTGAAAGGATATTAATACCATCTTTCAGAACCATGGACCAAGTCAATCTTTGTTCAGCAACCCTTGTGACTTCCACTTCCAAGAGAATGAATCACTATCTCTCCTGGTCTGAACAAACAACAGGCAACTTTTATCCTCTCCCGAAAACAAAATCTGAACCTCAAGACTCAAACTTAACTAGCAAAACTTCTTCTCCATCAAGTGAATTGTTGAAGCAAACCATAACAATAGAAAAAGGGGAAAATGCAACTCACCCTGAAGGGAAGAATCAAAATAGTGGATAGCTTCTTTGTTGATCCACGAATGAAGATGAGGCATTGGAAGGTGTCCTGGTGGTCACCAGAATCATGGCGGTGTCAATATCCCCAGCTGAGACAGGTGGAGTAGGGTGGATGTGAGCGGGGGTGATTGAGGGTAAGGGGGTGGAGGAACATGATGCCTCAGTCTCTGATGCTTGTTTCTTGGGAGTTTATTTATTGGTTCAAGTCACATAGAGGTGACAGGACCACGTGGAGGTGGAAATAAGGGAAGGTAGTGACATCTCTGAGAGTCTAGGATCTCTAGGGCTCAAAAGTCTCACAAACCTAGGATGATTAGCTTGGGAAGAGAAAGAGGATGCTAATGGTGAGATTATATCCTTCTATGGATGGGTGGAGAGGGAGATAGAGACCAGATGGTAACTATCTATTGTAGATTCCTAAAGCATTTGAATTAGGTGAAGAAGGTAGCTCCTTAGTCAGTGGATGGATCTGCGATAGAGATTCTGACCCAGATAGGGTCTGAGGGTCACACCACAACTACACAAAAATCAGGGATCATAGGTTAAATTAATGTATCAATCATATATTCGATCAATCATTAAACAAAACTCTATTTTAATTTTAGTAATTCATTAGGACGGTCAAACAAAGTCAAAATGACCTCAAAATTGAACCACAAGCTAATTAGGAAGTCTAGAATCTCCCTATACAATTAGATTTAGGTTTTGATAACCTTTTGTCCATCATTCTCTTAAAGGTCATTATCTTAATGTATACAAACTATGATGAAATATATTTCCTTAGTGAGTTCTAGTTTGAATAAAAAATTGAGGTATGATGAAAAATCTCATTGTATTTGGGTAACTTGCATCAATGATTAGGATTTTGAAAAGAAAGGTTAAAAATTTTCACTTAGGACCCTAAACCTGTTTTATTTACAAAATTTGGGATGTTACAAGGAGTACATCGCTTACAACATGGACCTAACACATGATGTATATGTTGCTTGGAGACAAAATTGATATGGTTTAGATTTCCTTCTATATAGATCCTTATGTTGTGATATCCATGTAAACCATACATGGGTGATGATGATGTACTTTTGAAAAAATTGAATAGTCATAACTTTTATTCCACTGCTACACTTTGGTAGTTTTGAATACCATTATTGGGATTTGAAAATTTTACACATGCTCCAGCATGCCTTTTGAGTGTGTTTGGAATGGATGTTTTATTCTTCAAAATTTAGTAGGGAGTGGATCCCTTTTGGCTCCCACTCTTTACAACATGGTACCAGAGCCCATTGTAGTCATAATATGACTATTTAAACGTCTTATCCCTAGTTACAAACCTTGCCTTACATAGTTCCCTTTTTAACTGACATGATTATTGTAGCGTTGATCTATGCTACTCTTGAGATGATGAAAGGTTGATTAAGGTTCATATGAGTTCCACATTATAAATATGTTTAGATAACCTTTACATGATGAGATTGTTAGGTAGCTAGTAGGGCATAAGTTGGAAGCAGAGGTATCTAAAAAGTATCAAGGTTCGAGGTCTAGCAAGATTTTCCTCTATGCAACTAGCTTGGTTTTCATGGGCTCCTAGGTCTGCATGATACCTACCTGGCTAGAGCTTGATATTGATTGTTCAAAATAGCATACATACATCCAATTGTAGCCTTAGACATCTATGTTGGATACTCTTGGGAACCTTATAAGCTGACCTACTCTTTCGATTGCAATGACTTTTAGAAGAATGGATGCCCAATATAGTTATTTTATGTCCCATAGGACCACATGTTTGGGTAGTCTATCCCTAGAAACTAGACTTTGAAGTTTGGTTATTAATAAGAAATAAAGTGATAGATCATATTCATGTTTAGCTAGAATCACCCTTTTACTGCTAGTTTAGTTTGACTTGGTAGGTCAAACCTTTTAAGGGGTGGAGGGGTAGTAATAGTACCTTGATAGATCATGGATATGTTGATTTAGAGGATGAATTCTTTTTTAAGGGATAGAGTCCTTAACATATTGAAACATAGCTACTCAAACTTTAGAAATCCTAACTCCATAAATAAGAGGTTAGTGTGCTTGAATCCTTAGATTTAACCAAAACAACTTATAGTTGAAACCCCACATTTTGTTTTTATACTAATGACCATATAATGGTCATCTAATGAATAGTTCATATGTTTGAACCGTAATGAATACCTAATGTTCATAATATGAATAACTCACATATTAATACTAATAGTGGACACATGGTTTTGACAATGCCATAAACCAATAAACTCTAATGATATAATGAATGATATAAATGGGACCTAACCCTAGACATAATAAGAAGGTATAAGTGAAGTATAATTAACATGTTAACTTGAACCCTAAGTTTTAATCATCTAACCTTCATATATACATCCTTAATGACTTTCATATTACATTAGTGACATTAGATGTCGTAATCAAATAACATAATTTGATACACATAAATGGTATATAATCACCAAACAATAGATTGATTGAGTTATTAATAAATAATGCATATCACTTTGTTCACTAATATACACCTAACTTAGTCACTTAATCATGACTTGGTTTGTAAATCAATTCATTAATATGTAATATTTTCTACCTTGTTCATTAAAATACATATAATGACTTCAATATGGATAAGAAGTAATTGGATTCATATAAATGTACATAATCAATAATTGGAAGTGAATAAATATGAGAAAATGAATAATGATGACATTAATATGAGTAAGAAATGCAATGTGACAATGTATATATGTTTAAAGTAATTAATGTGACATTATTTTGATTAGTTGTAGACTTAATAACAAATTGGATAAAATGTCTTATTTCATGCAAAATAACATGTCATAACTCAATATAGGGATAATGGAGTCTAAATCCAAATTACTAAGGATAATGTTCAACTGTATTAATAGACTTTGAAATAATTGAATAAACTCTAATTGTTCTAAAAACTGTTAATGATAAAAGTAAGAAATATATTCAAGATTTTGTGCATAATAATATAACTCTTGTGGAAACAAAGTGAATATAATAGGACACACTTAATAGTATGATAATGATAATTTAATATTATAATAAATATATAAATACTAAGTCAAAAATATTAATTGTGTTATATCATATTAAAAGAAATCTTAATAATGGAACACTTAGTGATCCATGAGAACCTGACCTTTGAGGAGTCTGTGAAGATTTTGAACTTCCAAGTTATGAAATTGAGGAACAAGGAGTATGAGTTTGTGGAAGTTTTGGTGGAAGTTTTATGGTTATTTCAGAGATGAGATTTTACGTACTCACCCTTCCCTCTTTGTTTGAGATTTTGGGGACGAAATCCTTTTCAAGAGGTGGAGTGTTGTAACAATCTAAAATTTGGATAATTCTCCTTTGGTTCTTTTCCTAAGATTTTCCTATCTTCTCTATCCTTTTTGACCTTAATGTTGACTTTGTGTAATTATTAGTGGTATGGGGTGAATTTGATCACCATTTAGGCCAATGTATGAGTTTATGCACAAATACCTCAGTTTATCTTTCAATTAGGGTATAATATGCAAATTTAACACTTAAGTGGGAAAATGTTAAAATAAATTCGTTCTAGAACATTCCTTAGCCTTTTCAAGCAAGGAAGAGAAAAAGGAATGAATAATAATGCTTTAAACATGCTAATGTGATATTGAAAAATTTAATATGAGAAATAGTGCCAATAATGGCATCTATGCCAAAACTCATAAAAGTAAGACTAATTGGCTAAAGATAACTTTAAATTTGTTTTCCTTGGGTTTGGTTTGACTTGGAGGCCAAGTTTCATAATTTTAGGATAACAATAATTATATCGATTGTATTTAGAAAAGAAAATGTGAGTTTTCCCCAAAATATGAATTAAGTTATTAAATGACTCCAAAAGTGGCAACTAATCTTAGATTCATAATCTAAATAGTAAAATTATCCTTTGGGTAAATTTACATGCAGTTTGGATAATCTTTAATCTTAATGTGTAAATTAGGAGAGAGAAAATGTAGATAAAACCTAAAATTTTAAATAATTTGATAAATAACTTCAAATGATAAAATTAATGGAAAATCCATGTTGCACATGTTTTGGTTTTCTTAAGGGTTAAAATTTACATTAATAGATGGTTTCTAGATGTCTTTAAATAAAGAGGAAAGAGAAATTGTGATTTTCTTTAAAATAGTTAAATAAAATATTTAGAGTCTTCAAAAGTGAAAACTAATTCTGAATCCAATTTTACATGTTCATATTAGGTTGCGTATCAAATTTCATTTAGTTTGGAGATTATTTACACCCTCAATAGAGGAGAGAGAAAATGAGAAATAGTTGCAATCATACTTTAGTTGAATTGATATAGGAATGACATTAAATGTCACACTTGCTTTGTTTGAGTGCATGTGATCTAGACTGTTGTATCTATAATCCAATGACTCATAACTCTTCTTTGAACCCTTGCCAGAAACAAGAAACAAGTGTTGGTTCCTAAATTCGAATTCAAATTTCTCCTCCGATTCTGAACCTTTTTCTACGATTTCTTCACCCACAACTTCTATATTGGATTCCACATAGTTGATGTCTCACTTATGAGTTTTTGTAAACAAATGAAGAAATGCCCAATTCTTGGGCATGTTGTTGTTGGTATGTATGCCCTGAGAGCCAATCATGGGATGATTGGTGGGATACATTGAGATTGATTTGATAAAGATCAAAGGAAAGCTTCTAATTCTTTCTGGTTCAGTCATATGAGATAATGATCGAACAGATTGAATGTCTAGAGAATGACAATACTCAATGATGTATGCTTTCAGGTTGAGGACCTGAACGATGAGATCATACATATGCTAAGAGTTTGTACATTCTTATTTTATCCCTAGTCAAATGTCATTGTGGAAGGTAGATAGACAATAATGACACACAAGACTAGATTGTGGTGGTGGTTGATGACATAATCTCATTAGCCATGATATGGAGATATCAAACCAAACACATAGGTACTTGTTAGAGAACAAGTGTACCAGACAGACCCACCGTGAGTTTGACACATGGAACCATGACATGGTAGTCACAATCAGTTCTCACAATCATGGTGGTGAATGTGATTCTTTGACCTAAAATCACTACACTCGACACATGTCATTGGGTATACTTTGACAACATCAAACGCAATCCTAAAACGTGGGTTGTTATAAAGGTGATGATTGGGTGGCTTTGACACATGGGGCTTTTGAGGGGTGAGTGATAGATATGGGATTTGTCCCTCTTGAGGTAGTTTGATATCCATGGCCACTTGATGAGTAGGATCGAGATAGTCATGCATGCATGTGTGAATCAATATGTGATATTGATGTCATACATATCTCCTCCAATCTACTCTGAGATCAAGAAAGTGAATGAACGTTGAAAGGATGACTGTTCCATGCCTTGAGTTCATTCGAGATATCAGTGACAAAGGAATTATACACTCACTGTAACACCATTAATAGATTGTAGGATTGAAATTTGTTCCCCAACTTTCCTTTTCACTTGGGTAGCACTGATGTGTGACTAGGCACCACTCTTTTCTTGTGAAGTCATAAGAGTTATGGACTTTCACTGCCAATGTGAAATGTACCTGCAGGGTCACACACATAGGATTTAACCTGGAAGAGGAGTTTATCCACAAACTATGTTTAGATTGATTACTAAATGAGTTTAGTAGTTCAATTAAACACTTAATCAATTGATAGATCAGTATCATAGTGTTCAATGTGTTGGACTGATTGATTAGAGTATCAGATTGATTGAAACTACAATTGATTGATTTGTAAAGTTTGCTGTCCTAACTGATCGGCTCAGGTTGGTGAACCAATCAGCTCAACTGGTGAGTCGATCAGCTCATGTGTCATGAAACGATCGACTCAATCATGGAACCAGTCGATTCATGTGATCAATCGAGATCGTTTGGAAAGTCAGAAGACTATTTTGCAAATACAATTTGTTTCACTTGCACAAATTCGATTTGGACAAGGATTAATATTTGATTAATCAGAAACAAATATGAATGTCAATTTGAGTTGGACCAGGACCACGAACCGATCGGCTCATGCTTGAACTGATCGACTCAGGAGCTCCAACCGATTGGTTCAGGTGTCAACCGATCGGCTCAGGTCACCAACCGACCATTTCATGCTTGAAACGATCGGTTCTGGTGGCGCAATTGGTTGTTTTGTGGATAATCTCAAACCCTTGTACTCTTGTTTAATCCCACATTGCCCGAGGTAGAGAACCCTGTCCCATGACCCTACTATATATATAGGGGTATTGGGGGCTTCTCAAGAATAACAACTCAGAACACCAGTTGCTCTACAAAGTTGTTGTTCTCTCTAGTTGTGGTAACCGAGAGAGCCCGAGCAAGTTCTACCCAATAAGGGAGGCACAACAAGGGAAAGACAACTGTAGAAAAGCAACTGGTTACAGGAGAGTGTGTTGGTGACTAGTACGCTGACAGGAGGGTGTGACTCCTTCTGATTCCTTATAAGATAAGGAGATCGGAGTTCCAGGTGGTCTGTGTGGACTAATTCATAGGCGGGAGACTTCTTCCGCTCAGAGGATAGCTGTCAATCCCGACAGTCCCGGTGAGACCAGGAGCTGCACAGACACCGTCTAAGACCAGAGGTGAAGACCGCGTAACCTATGAGGTAACGTCGCCGAGCAAGCCTCGAGACAATGTATGCCTCTACAAACCATCCTTCCTATTGTATAGACGTTGACACGATTCCTTTATTATGGGTTTAGGAGAAGAAAATTTTTGTTTCCTCTTCCTTCTCTGTCTCCCCTAAAACCCAACAGTGGTATCAGAACCACGTCAACGCTCTATACTTTAGGATTATCGATGTGATCTATTTTGGTTTGTCACCTTTATTTATTGCATACAATGCAAATAAAATTGGCTTTATGCATGTCCAATCCTAAATCCACAAATCCCAATATACATATATGATATGTAATATGAATGCACTCGATACGCATCATCCTTAAACGTGTTTTGTGGTGGATTTATAGTGTGGTTATGGCCAATAAACCCTATGTGTGTGCTTGGTTGTATGTGGTTGCTTGCATCTTGGTCTGCGCACTGATTCCCTACCTCCTTATTCCTGATGTAACTCGAGATAACTCAAGATTTCTTTCCTACCTTTGCTCCTCCCGAATGTAACTCGGGGTTTCCCAATTCAAATGTAAAATAGGATAGATCTTTTATTTCTTGTTATGTCAAAGAATGGAGGATAATCTAATGACGACTGAGACAATCAGTTCAAGGCGTGAACCAATCGGTTGGCGATCCAGATGATTGGATCGAGGAGTGAGATGAGCGGGTGGTGACCTGAGGAGATGCATGACGACCAGGAGAACCGATCGGTTGGAGGAGCCAAGCGATCGGCTGGTGGCACCCAGACAAACGGCCAGGGTGAGCAGATCATTCATGTGATGAGTTGATCAACTCGGATGGCTATAGCACTTCATCATGGATAGGTTGCATGTGATGTAGACCTAGATGACCGTTATTCCTCTTGGCTCGAGGAATCACATTAGGATGACCATAATCATTGCTTTTATCATTTCACATGTTTTCTGTGGGATATAGCATGTATATGATATGTACTTTGTATTGTGGTGATTGGATATGTATATGTACCTATAAAAACCAAATCCCTCATTTAAATATTAAGTCTTTTATGCCTTCCATTAGCGGTACACATGAAAAACTTGATCGACCAAGTGTACGTTATGCCAAAGAATGGTGTGTCGTCTATCTCGTAGAAGTGTGAAGGGTAGACATGTAGGTTCTGCCAAAGCAGGGTGCATGTTTACCGTGTTCGCTTTTGGGTTAGACTTAACTGGTGATTCTTAGAGCGTCTAAGCCCAGAGGCATGAAATGTTCATGGCAAGGTGTTGCGCATGTTCATTCATAAAGAGTTGCATATGATACAAATGGCATGATGGCCTACCTAAATAGTCAAGATTGTGGGCGATCAGCCAAAGCTGACTCATAACTAGATGAAATATGGATCTTGACCCACTAGAAGATTGTACGTTGCAATCTTTCGAATTGATGGTGAGGGCTGTCAATTTGAACAAAATAGTGGGAGCGATAATTAATTTAAGTCCTAATTATATCGTCAACCTTTCAAATCAATCGGATAAGTCAAAATTGAGTTTTGGACTAAATTGCATATATTTCCTTTTGTAGTACAAATGACAAAAAACAACAATCACTTTTCATTGGGATCGGTCTTTGAAAAGGACAAGCTGAATGGGACTAACTTCCACGACTGGTTTAGGACATTGAGAATTGTTCTCACTCAAGAGGGAAATTTGTATCTCCTGGATACTCCAATTCTAGAGGAACTGGCTCCTACCACACCAAAGGCAGAAAGGGATGCTTATAAGAAGCATTATGATGATTCCATTGATGGAAAGTTCTTGATGTTGTGCTCCATGAACCACGAGTTGTAGAGACAACATGAGAACATGGGTGTCATTGAGATGATTCAACATCTCAAGAACATGTATGAAGATCAAGCACGGCAAGAGAGATATGATGTCTCTAGGGCACTGTTCAAGTATGTCATGATAGAAGGAGATCCACTTAGTCCTCACACGCTCAAGATGATTGGGTATGTGGAGAACCTGATGAGACTGGGATTTCCCCTGCGCCAAGAGTTGGCTACTGACATGATACTGCAATCGTTGCCAGAATCTTATAGTCAGTTTGTGATGAACTACAACATGAACAATTTTGACAAGCCATTGACAGAGTTGTTGGGCATGTTGAGGATAGACGAGGCATAGATGGAAAAGGACAAGCCTAAGTTTGTGACGATGATCAGTAGTAAGAAAAGCAAGTCCAAGCGCAAGGGCAAAGGCAAGGCTAAGAAAGGTTCTGATGCTAGCCAGCAGCCCAAGTCGTCTTCAACTCTCAAGGACAAGGGAGGCGTGACCAAGAGAGGCAATTGCCACAATTGTCAAAAGCCAGGACATTGGAAAAGGAATTGTCCACTCTATCTGGAAGAACTAAAGAAGAAGGAGGCGACAGACGTATCCACCTAAAGGTGTCATGAAATAAAGTTGTAACACTTTTTAGGTATATGATACCAAGATATAGAGTGTAAAGAACCCAATAAATGGGGCAAATGTTTCCGCCATAGATAGGAGTACTTTAGTTTATTTTCAGCCTTAAAGGCATGTAATAGAGTTATGAACAACTATTTCATATTTGCCAATAGATAGAAACACATTATTTTTGCATATTTTATGACAATGATAGCAATCAATAGTGTTGACGTTTCAATTTCAAAGATATGATCTTTATGGCAATTCCTTGTTTATCTTGTGGTACTTGGTATGCATAAGATAAAATGATAACTAAAAGTTATTGATAACTCAAACAACGAATTAGCATCATCATGAGAAATTCATTTCTAATTTCCATATGATGGATAAATCTAGACTCTTTTGGTTAGAGAACCAGTAAGAGACATGAATCTCTTAGACATGATTAATCAATCTTCACTAGTGGTAGTGGGAGAATGATTATCCTATTAGGTATAATACATGAGATGTATTTACATACCTATTAGAGTGAATGCTAATACTTCAAATGGTGTTTAGATAAATACCAATATGAATATCTTGAAGTGTTCAAAAATATCATAGATGAAGTACGAATTTGGTAAAGTATTAATTCTTGATGAGATCAATGAATGAAATACTTAGACCAAATGTTTGAGAACCTTATGAGTTATTATGATAGTGTGTTATAGTGAGCTCATGATTAAGGCATGGTGATGTCTAAATCAACAAGGAGTCATACTCTAAGGAGTTAGAGGATGATTATCAAATAACTAAATTCTTCCTAAATAAAGAATACTCCACACTGATAATGGACATTAAGAATCACAAAGGTTTGTGAGTTCTTATATCCTTGACAGATGCACCTCGATTATCTATGAGATGAGTTGGTCATGTGATGAGTCAACTATCTAGATGATATCGAGGAACCGGATTTTGAGTTATGGTTTATGATCATTACATCCTAAATGACTTCCATGTGAACCATAAGGTATGCCCTTGATGGTATCACCCATTGGGATGACATCCATAAGTGCAAATGAGTCTTAAGCATTAAGATACATGGATAACATTTTGGGAAGGATGATGCTTGTTGATTGTGACTTAATGACTAAGACATTTGGCATACAGATACTAAAACTTCATTCCTATAAGGAATAAAACAAGGATGTGTATGTGACACAACCTATAAGGTTTATGAATCCATTAATGCAAATAAAGTCTATAAGTTAGAATGAACTAATCATTGTGATTGATTAAAGTACAAGCAACTCAGAGATGGATCTTTACTTTGATGATATAGTCAAAGGGTTTGACTGATATGTCAAAGATAAAGAAGGGATATGTGATTTAGTGGGAGCGTATTCACATTCCACATGTTGATGTGAAATGGAAATGTTCTAGAATGGAAATCCAAAGTGCAAATTATCTTTAGGGAAGATAGATACTTTTCTTATGTGATAGGAATAGAGATCTATAGAGATAGTTCTCAAAAAACCTCTTGACCTGAAAAGAGAAAGCATACATTGGCAATCTATACTGAAGGGTTCAATGTGCATAGATTTAGTGGGAGAAAACTTGTCCATTTTATATGAAGTTGGTATCCCAAGGCCAAGTATCCAATTCTTAGGAAGAATAGGAACACTAAGAATAGATATAGATCTATTATATATGTAATCATCCCATTATCTTGCATGTATAGGACATAGCAAGAATAAAATGCATTCATCATCTTGTATGTAGGACATGACAATATGATGTGCTCATCCTGATAACTCATATGTGGGACATGATGAGTGGATGTCTGTCTAGTTCCAGTAAGGGTTACTGGAATACCATGAGAACTTGATAAGTACTTGAGAAGTACTAGTTCTATGAAAAGAAGGAAGGGTTCACTATAAAGAGTTACACTGATGCAAACTTCTGAAAAGGATATAAAATTAATCACAATATATATATGAGATATATATAAAAGTGAATGTTTGTTGATATATGGAAACATTCCAATAAAGTCGTTTAAAAGGAAAAGCTGAGTATCTGTATGTTAGAGAACATTAGTGGATACTATATGGATATGGAAGTTCATGAGATGAACTTATAGTTATTCTGGTCATTGATGATAAGTTAGAAATGCTTGGTCATACAATGTGGCTAAAGGTTAGCAATGGAATAATAGATCACATATTATGGAAACTCCATCTCATACATGTAACGTACAGTGAAGAGATGAGAGACATGCAGTTAATACCGACTTTGGCAAAGTGTTTCCATAACTCACTATGTTATCACTAGAGCATAGTAACATGTGGGACGTGTTTGAAGATCACTATGAATATGATTCAAGGGTGATTGTCTCACAGTGCAAATGGGAGTTAGCTGGTATGTATGCTGTGAGAGCCAATCATGGGATGATTGGTGGGATACATTGAGATTGATTTGATAAAGATCAAAGCCAAGCTTCCAATTCTTTCTGGTTCAGTCATACGAGATAATGATAGAACAAATTGAATGTCTAGAGAATGACAATACTCAATGACATATGCTTTCAGGTTGAGGACCTGAACGATGAGATCATACAAATGCTAAGAGTTTGTACATTCTTATTTTGTCCCTAGTCGGATGTCATTATGGAAGGTAGATAGACAATAATGACACACAACACTAGATTGTGGTGTTGGTTGATGATAAAATCTCATTAGTCATGATATGGAGATATAAAACAAACACATATGCACTTGTTAGAGAACAAGTATACCAGACAGACCTACCGTGAGTTTGACACATGGAACCATGACATAGTAGTCACAGTCAGTTCTCACAGTGATGGTGTTGAATGTGATTCTTTGACCTAAAATCACTACACTCAAGACATGTTATTGGGTACACTTTGACATCATCAAACGCAATCCTGAAACATGGGTTGTTATAAAGGTGATGATTGGGTGGCTTTGACACATGGGGCTTTTGAGGGGTGAGTGATAGATATAGGATTTGTCCCTCCTAAGGGAGTTTGATATCCATGGCCACTTGATGAGTAGGATTGAGATAGGCATGCACACATGTGTCAATTAATATGTGATATTGATGTCATACGTATCTCCTCCAATCTACTCTGAGATCAAGAAAGTGAATGAACGTTGAAAGGATAATTGTTCCATGCCTTTAGTTCATTCGGGCTATCAGTGACAAAGGAATTATACACTCACTGTAACACCATTCACGGATTTTAGGATTAAAAGTTGTTCTCCCACTTTCATTTTCACTTGGGTAGCACTAATGTGAAACTAGGCACCACTCTTTGCTTGTGAAGTCATAAGAGTTATGGACTTTCACTGCCAACGTGAAATGGACCTGCAGGGTCACACACATAGGATTTAACCTGGAAGAGGAATTTATCCAAAAACGATGTTTAGATTGATTACTAAAGGATTTTAGTAGTTCAATTAAACACTTAATCACTTGATAGCTCAGTATCATAGTGTTCAAGGTGTTGGACCGATTGATTAGAGTATCTGATTGATTGAAGCTGCAATTGACTGATTTGCACAGTCTGCTGCCGCAACCGATCAGCTCATGAGATGAATCGATCGACTCAGGTTGGTGAACCGATCGACTCAACTGGTGAGTCCATCGGCTCATGTGTCATGAAACGATCGACTCAATCGTCAAACCAGTTGATTCATGTGACCAACCAAGATCATTTGGAATCTCAGAAGACTATTTTGCAAATACTATTTCACTTGCACGAATTCAATTTTGACAAGGATTAATATTTGATTAATCGGAAACAAAAATGAAAGTCAATTTGAGTTGGACTAGGACCACGAACTGATTGGCTCATGCTTGAACCGATCGACTCAGGTGATCCAACCAATCAGTTCAGGTGTCAACCAATCAACTCAGGTCACCAACCGACCGTTTCATGCTTGAAATGATCGGTTCAGGTGGCGTACTTGGTTTTTCTGTAGAAAATCTCAAACCCTTCTGCTCTTGTTTAATCCCACATTGCCCGGGGTAGAGAACCCTGTCCCATGACCCTCCTATATATATAGGGGTATTGGGGGCTTTTCAGGAACAACAACTCAGAACACCAGTTGCTCTGTAAAGTTGTTGTTCTATTTGGTTGTGGTAACCGATTGGGCTCGAGCAAGTGCTACCTGATAAGGGAGGCACAACAAGGGAAAGACAACTGTAGAAAATCAATTGGTTTCAGGAGAGGGTGTTGGTGACTAGTACACCAATAGGAGAGTGTGACTCCTTCTGATTCCTTGTGGGACAAGGAGATCAGAGTTCTAGGTGGTCCATGTGGACTACTTCAGAGGCAGGAGACTTCTGCCGCTCGGAGGACAATTGTCAATCCTAACAGTCCCAGTGAGACTAGGAGCTGAACAGACACCGTCCAAGACCGGAGGTGAAGACCGAGCAAGTCACGAGGTAACGTCACCGAGCAAGCCTCGGGACAAGGTATGCCTCTACAAACCATCCTTACTATTGTATAGACGTTGACACGATTCCTTTATTCTGGGTTTGTGAGAAGAAATTTTTTGTTTATGCTGCATTCTCTGTCTCCCCTAAAAACCAATAGTTTATTTGTGGCCACCTTCCTATTCTCCAACCCATGAACTCACACCTATAATTTGGTATCCCTGCTTCTGCAAGTAGCGGTGTGGTTTTCCTCTCAAACCAATTTTTCCATGGATCGCATGTTTTGCAACCAAAGACCTTAGTTGTGCTTGACTTTGCAGTGGTCTGTACTTCTCCTCCTTTCCACCTCCATCCAATCACCTTTAGCAGTAAGTCCCTCACACCATCTACTTTCCTTCGATGATCTCATTTTGTCAAATAATCAAGTGTATTGATTTTTCCCAAATTCTCCCATGTGAGAATCTTGTTGCTCTTATCCATGGCATCAGGTGAGATGGATGATAATCCCTAGAGTTGTTTTTCTATTTTTCCCCTTCCTCTCTCTTCTTTCCATTGTTTCTCATACCAGGGTAGCCGCATCTTTCGACCTTGTTTTGCTTTGCCTTTGAAGCGGTTGATGTGGTGCTGACCCATGAATTGGTGGCTCACTATTGGGCCAACTCACACGACTTCCCCCTCTCCCTCTCCGTCTACCTCTCCCTCTTACTCTCTCTCTTCCTCTCTCTCGCAAATTATACACTTATGTGTATTTCTTGAATTCTCTGATTAGCCGAATTCATAAAATTCATATCTTTTGATCTGCTTGTCCAAATTTAATAAATAAATATGTTTTAGAATTGAAAAAATGTGATCTTTGCAACAAAAATAGTTTTAGAGTATGATTTTTATATTTTATGGAGGATGAGTTTTGAGAAATGAAATATATGTATAAAATCCATAAAAGTTACAATTTAATCATATTAACTCCAAGTTGAACGTATAATCATGTTTTCTTGATCACAAGAACCTAATAAGTCAATTGGTGAGATTTTCAGAGTCAAAATCCAAGTTTTGTTAAAAACGTCCAAAATTAGGGTTTTTCATCATTAAATTGCATTACGTACCCTAACACATATTAATAAATTGAAAGAGGTAAAATTGAATTTGGGATCATCTAAAGTCATAAAAGTCGGTAATTGAACTCAGTAAGAGAGGTATGTGCATTCTTACACCCTAAGTTGTGATAGTTGCAAACCTAACCCTAAATTCCCTAATGAGGCATTATATGAGCCCTAATCTCTCTAGTAATATTTCTTGTGCTATAATTGCCTCAAAATAAATATCAAAAATCTATTTATTGGGCCTTGTACCCCACTACCATGTTTCAATTTTATGATGCTTCTACTTGCCATAGTTTCTCTTTAGCATGTTAATCTTGTTAGATTATTTATATAATGCAATGATACTTTTGTATAGCCACCCATAGATAGGACATGTGTTATTTTACCCACATGAATGTGTTACTCTCCCCAATATAAAATATTTTTAGGTGATTGGGAATGTGTTATTCTCCCCTCACCTATTTTGTTGAGATTCAGTAGGTGTCTCAACCCTTCTTAGTTAACGTAGTCAATATTAATCATGCATGCAAATATTTTACTATTTCCTTGTTATGGAAATCATCTATTTGATTATGCCTCATACTCTTGATCTCTTCATCTTATGATGACATCTTAGCTTTTATTTTCATGTTATTTCTTAACCTTGAACTTGTTCCTATTTTGACACATACCTTGTTTCTTTCTCTTTCTAGGTGATGTCCCAACCACCCATGCCTAGGATCAGAGTAGCTCAATAGGAGCATGGAGGACCGTCCTAGGATTTAGATAAGGAGTACATGGATTTCAGCTTGGACCTAACTCATGATGTAGATGTTTCTTGGAGACAAACTGATATGGTTTAGATTTCCCTATATACAGATCATTATGTTGTAATATTCATGTAAACCCTACATGGGATATATACTTTTGAAAAATTGAATACAGCCAGTACTCTTATTTTGCTGCTACACTTTGATTTTTTTGAATACCAATATAGAGATTTCAAAATTTTACGCCTGTTCCAGCATACCTTTTGAGTGTGTTTGGAATGGATGCTTAATTCTTCAAATTTCATTAGGGAGTGGATCCCCTCTGGGTCACACTCTTTACAAAGGGCTTCCTTATCAAGAGCCCTATACTCCACCTTTTAAAGAAGGGCTTCCTCATCATGAACCCTACACTCCACCTTTTGAAGAAGGGAATCCTCATAAAGAGCCTCGTATTCCTCCTCGTCCATCCCATGTTCCATACCAGGTTGAACCCAATGTGGTAATTCCACCTCGACAAGAACCTTATATGCCTCCATTATTTTGTGAGGTGATCCCTTCTGAGGCCATTGAGTTGAGCACATGTTTTATAAAGGTATCACATCCACATTTCTACATTGTAAAGGATCTTGATGCTACCATGAACCATAGTGTTGATGGTAAGGAGGACACATAGTTGTGTATAAAGTTATCCCAGAGTGACGAGATAGTCCCTTCCATGCAGCTACCATGCCTACTACATGCAGATCCAGTTAACAAAGAAAAACCTGAGCCGTATCCTCCACCCGATCTCTCTTTTCCAACATTACACATGGGAAATCCTTCCTTAGCCACAAAAAAGGTAGTCCACCCCCAAAATTAACATTTGAGCACATTGGGAGGCTGCTAGAAAGAGACATGCCCTTTATTGCACCAATTTGTCCTACTGTCACACTTTCTCCACTAAAGGAGGAAGATTTGTGGATCTTACTAAATGGGTTGTGGGGTAAAAGGCAATATGATTTCAAAAACCTTGACACCCCCTTCGAGCTTCCAAGTCCACCCAATCATTGGGTGTACCATGAACTCCCCTATTCAAAGCCCTAGCCCTCATTATCATCCCGTTCAGTTGGACATTTTTTGAGCTACCAGGACTGCCTGATGACTCTAGAGAAATTCATTCCTCCATTCTCTAATTCAAGTTTTGCTCTGGTTGAGCAAAGTTTTAAGTTCTATATGGAGGTGGGTGGTACATCTCCCTTCTACCCACTCTATCTTATTCTTCTATCAATTTTAATTATGTTATTTAGCTTCAAAATATTCATTTTTTTTCTTCTTTAGTTTTGGCCTTAATCTAGTGGACTATGTAATCATGTTAATCAAGAAACCCCCTTTAATTAGTAAATCTTCTTGCATAATTCCTCAAAATTTTCCCTTGATAGAAATCATCTGGTCCTCTATGACCTCTAATAGAACTACCCTTGGGAAAGTTGTCAAGCCTGATTGGATAGATAGGAATGAAAATACAATGTGTCTTTATTAGAATTATGGAATTGAGTTGAAAAGTTATGACTTTTTGCATATTTTAGAATGGTGTGAATTGATGCTATAATACTCTCAAGGAACTAAAATTATAAAACTAGAAAAAAACAAGACCAATCTCTTTTACACTTATTCATCCATCTTCTTATACCTCCATTCATCAAAAGAAAAGAAAAAAGTAAAAAAAAAACAAGAAATTGTGCCAAGTATAAGTTTGGGGTGTCATGCCCCCTTCTCCTCCCTCTTTCACTTCTTTCATACCTCTTGTAAATTTAATAGGGAAATACCAACAAGAAAAAATGCCAAAAGAGCATGGAAAAACATGCAGTCAATGTAACTGCAAATAAAGAAATAAAAAGGCCTCAAGTCGAATAGAGGAGAGACCTCTTCCTTCTATACCTCCCTTCACTCCACTTTTTATGTCCAAAGGAATCTACGTAACCCCATAAAATCTTTGAACCCTGGTGTTGTGTAGTACTTTCTTAAGAATATGCGGGAGTACAAATGTCTAAAGGGATATCACATCTAATTCCTTGCAAGTTTTCAAAACAAAAGTAAGTTGTGAAGTAAATTTGAGTAAGGAATGTTATTGAATTGTGTTTCTATGATTCTGGGATATCAGGATTACTTGTCCATACAAGGTGGTAAGGAGGATTGGATGAGAATACTATTGGGAACTACTTTTAATTTAATGTTGCTCGAGGATGAAAACCTATAAAAGTTGTAAGTATTTGATAAATGCATATTTATCCATTTCATTTGCATGATCTCTAATTTGGAGCATTTTGTTACCATTCTGTAGTTTTATAGTTAAGAATCATAATTTTGTTTTTTTTTTCTAGTCAATTGGAGTTTTTACTTAATTTATTGTGTCTTTTTAGGATAATAGATAATTTTTTTCAAAGGCTGAAAATTCCCAAAATTACTCTTCGAAGATGTTTGGACAAATTCCCACAGTGCCTTATATACATACATACCATGCACCAAAATTACTATATCTCTTACATACAAACTCCAACCGAAATGTGCAAATATTCTTTCGAAAGGTAATTTAATTTTCTATAAGAAAATTATATTTTGGACTGCTTTGAAACTTTTTATAGGATCAAAACCACTCGAAATTCTTGTAATACAATCCTACAACAAAGACAATCAAAGAAAGTTAATGAGAGGTCAAAGTAATTAAAGGAAGGCAATTATGTTACGTTATCAATTCTCTATTTTGGGGAATAACAAATGTTATTAAAGATACTCCTTTGACTTGGCACAAAGGAATGTTGATTAGTACCATATGCTTTGTGTGGAGGAAAGAATGCAAGAAAGACTCAGTTAAATGCCAAAATGATAAAGTCATCAATGCATTAAAAGTTTGACAAATGTGACTTTGGGCTGAAGTAAGTCATTTTTCTTGAGTTTTTACTCCTCCTTTCCCTCTACAGAAGGAGAGGGGACTCCAAAGAGAAGGAATTTTGGGATCTCTGAGTCTCCGGACTAGGGATCAATCTTTTCATATTTTATCCCTTATTCACTTTCATTTGTGCCTGAATATTTCCTCCTTGTAGGGACATGGAGAGTAACCCCATGATCTTCATAATATATCTTAGCAACTTGTAAAACTCCTTTAAAATATAAAAGAGGTTCTTAGTATCTATTCAATACCTTGGATGTTATCTGATTAGTCATGCTCTATGATAGTCATGACCCATGTTGACATACTCATGGACTTATGGATGTCAGATGAAGTGCATGTTATCTTAGAAGAGACACATTTTGAGAACATATTAGAAGATTGAATCAGTACCTACCGATCACCAATGACCATGTGATTGTAGAAATTTTAATCCATGGGATCTCATTCTGAAGAGGATAGATCTCCATGGTCCTAAAAGTGGCTAATTTAACTATGGAGTTTGGGGTGGTGAAACCCAAACTTTTGATAAATCATAAAATATGAATTAATCTTAACTGGTTGATTCCTTCTGTTCTTTGCACTCTTCATTTTACATTTTGAGTTTCAAATCCTACAATCTAATCCTAGCAGTTTTAATTCCTACACTTTGAATTCAACAACTTCCATTTTCAACAAATTTACTTGCTTGATCTAGATTAATATTTTCCCAAGCATTATTTTAAATATTATTCTTTGGAAGTTCAATTTGATTTAATTATTGCCATGTCATCCTCCTAGATCGATACCTAATGTACTGCGTCAATAATTTTGTTTTCCAGTGGATCAGTTAGCTATCTAATGTTCAACTTCAGGGACAATTTTTTCCTGTGAATTTTGTGTGTTCATGATGACACCTTAGATACCAAACCTTAGATTCATACCAAAGATGTTGAAAATTCTTCAAAACAAAATATATACTTTGTTATGACCATGAAATACTTATAGCATTGTTTTATATCATATTAAACCATGTAATCCTCTATCTTCTTAATTAGTCTCAAAAACATATAAATGAAGGCAACTTGTTATCTTCACCACATATTTGCATGTATAATATCAAATTCATTTCAACCCTCCAACTCATGCATTCATTTATATAATTGAGTACATGATAAATGAATAAGTCACTCTATCACATCATACACACCTTATAATAATTTCTTCCTTGAAATTAAGCCAAAATCCAAGCCATCACATCTTACATGACATCACTCTAGTTGTTAATTAATGGTAGGCATGGAAGTGTCACTTGAGTTTCATAAAGTTTGTAGTTTTTTCACCACTTATGCCTTTTCTAAAGCTTGATAATGGCATTTCTCCTATTACAATGGGTACTATTTGGAGGTAAGTGGTGTCTAAAGTTTCCATGATAGGTGTGGGTAAATATATGGTTAATTATCTCAATGACTTTTTGTTTTTAGTTGATTTATCTCGTGACATAGAGAGAGTTTTCCACATTGTATACATTATAAGGAGTGAACAACATGAATACGAGTCTCTCTCCATGCTTATGTTGAATTTTACAAATTCTTTCAACTTGGTGGATAGGTTTGTGTTACTTCGTGAGGTAAGGCAAGGCTCACATTATCATGCCCGAGCCCACTACCCATGGCTCTAGTAGAGTTTTAGTAATGACGACTAGCCCCACAAACCATGACTAGTCTTAACTGCACACTTTGCCCTCACTCATGCACAAGCCATGATAGACTTCCTGACTAGTTACCCATCCTAGTACTACTCTGGGTTGAGCACGCTTAAACAAAGTTATTTAGTGATGGGCTCCCTAAAAAGGGAGGCGCACCTTGGTGATATGGGTAGTCCAATCTTTCATTTTAAGATCATGTTATGTAAGGCCTCAAATCCAGTGACGTTACAATCTCCCCCACTTGGACTCTTGATGTCCTCATCAAGGCTCAATTATATGGCCTCATAATATTTTCCCCATTTTAGTGTAGACCCGAATGGCCCATGTACACCCAACTCCCGATCATGGCTACCAACGCAAGGGTGGCTCCATCAACTTGAATATCCCTTTCCAACATACATGGACACTACCATCACATGAAATGTAATGCTTAGACCCTAATACTCTAGAGTCTTTGGATCTCATCTACACAATCCCTTCCATGGATCATCTCTGATCATACTAGGAACTCTGGTGGGTTCTCGAGAACTCCGTGGATAGGTTGTAGTGTTTTCTCATCACTTGGATGTATAGATGCAATAAGTCAAACCTGAGGTTAACTTCACTATGGCAGATAGAGTTGGCATTGAGTGGATGAAGATGACCAAGGATGGAGTGACCAGATCAACCCTTGCGTGTGTACAAATCTATTCACCAAGAAAGGGCTAATAGGTCTTTTTGGTGTCCTTCGAGTGCTAGCCAGCGGGGCAAACAAGGCTGATGTGGCCCAGACTTAGTGGTTAAATCCTAACGTGTGGCCAAAATAGATAAGGTAATGAAATCATTGCCATGCCATGCTATGATTGGTTCATTCATAGTTATTTTGGAATAATTATAGAAAATAATAGGTATCTCGGAAGAAGACAAATTATATATGAAAATTGATCAAGAGAATGCAAGGAATGTAATAAAAATATAATCAAAGCCAAATTTTGCTTCTAGTTTGAAAAGTGCATAAAGATTCTATCTTTAATGGTTTAAATTAATTTAAAAACCTAAGTTTTGAAGATTAATGGACCTAATGATGTTCCCTGGTTATTATGAGCAACGTTTAGCCATTTGACATAAAAATAATGGATTAGATCTAATTGATGATATTTGTTCATAATTTGCTTAATTAGGGTTGCATGATTATAAAGGTGCACTAATGGACTTAGAAACCCTAATTTTGATAATTATGATGTTCACTTGATTAAAATATGGAAATTGATCAAGAAGGCTTGAAAATAATGTTCTTGAACTAATTTGTGTATAAAGACCCTTAATTTGGATAATTTGAGTAATTAGGGTTTTATGAGTAGGAAGGTACTTTTAGGGCTTGTTGCCCTAAAAAGGGTAAAATTGGAAAGAAAAACCAAGAAACCCTAAAGGAAACCATAATTAGGCTTAGAAACCTTGGAATGGAATCCCAAGTAGATATAGATGTTTGGATGTGATTGTAACAATTAGGTGCTATAAATACTTTTCAAGATCAAGTTGCTTGATTTATTGCTTGGCTTGGTTGATTGGACTTCTTGATTGGATTAGCTATCTTGCTCAGTTTTGAGACTGCCAAGTCAGGTATGTGGTTATGCTTATGGCTAATCGCTCTGGTTTCATGATGATTTCTGAGGTTTTAGTGATTGCTTGAAATTAACTTCTTGGATGAACCCTAATTCTTGCAACTATAAAGTTATTGTGGTTATCACCACATATATGTGCATGACTAGCTCAGATCTTAATCCTCCTATGTATCTTTGTCTATATGAGAGAAATTGATGATCTAGGTACCAGTCTACCTTGGGGTAGGATCAACAGATTATCATGAGTCGAGCTTTGGTGTACCTTTGGGTAGGATCATACGACTATACAACTCTAGGTCTTGGTATACCTTTGGGGTAGGACTAAAGAGGGATATTGAGAATTTACCACATGGGAAAGGTAGTATCCATGTCCATTGTAGGGAAAACACCAAGCCTTGGATAGATCAGGAATGAGCAGTTATGGTTAAGACGTAAAGTTTGATATGTTAAACAATAATTTTATTGTAATATGTTGTTATGACTAGATGCAAACTTTTTGTTTCCCCCCACATACTAGTATAACTTGCTATACTGATCGATGTTTTCTTTGTCAGCATTTTAGGGACATATGTTGTCATGTCTACAAGATTAATGGAAACCAGATATTCATAAATAGATGGTATTGAAAAAGAACAAGACTATAGAATGTTGGGTGGAATATAGTTAGATAACTCTCTCCTTGGGTAAAATTCGGAAATCCCATTTTTAAAAGGTATGTGAAAGAAAAAAAATTATATCCTATATTAAGATTAGTTGTGGTAGAATTTATTAATTACTTTTGATTATTTGCAAAACCATATGATCATATTTGGTATAACGACTCTATCTTCTTGGCCTTCCTTAAGAGCGTGGTTTTCCATATAATAATTAATAAAATTTGCAAATTCTTTAGAGCCCAAAGGGAGTATTATAGAATTTTCCATAGATGGAGGTGTCTAAAAAAGGATCACGATCAAGGTCTGGCAAGATTTTCCTTTGCTCTGCTAGTCGGTTTATGGGGACTCCCAGAATCTGTGTGACTGCTTGGCCAATATATGAGGATTTCTCTCAAAATAAGATACATCTAGGATTTCTTATCTCCTTTCATCCCTTCTTTATCCTCTTTCACTAAACAAACTTTAATTACTTAAAGATTTTCTCTCTCTCCACCTCCTCCTGAGTTTGGGGTTTATAGTGTTAAGATTAAGGCATTCTCCACCAAATAAAAGTGGACATAATAAATAAAAATGTTTTATGGCATTACCCCCCTATAAAAGTAAACCCTAGATGGAACTAGGGCTATTTTGGGAAACAACCTTAGTAGGTCAAGAGAATGCAAAAATCTAAATTGCAGGTTGTAAACCCTAACCTTGACCAAAAACCTTAATCTTGGGGTATGGGTAGAGTAGAAGGAAAATAGAGAACCCAATAAGTTGAATAACTTAATTTGTCCATGCCTACAAGTACTGATGTATGCACAAATTGTCGTTATTTTGATATCTAATTTGGTTATTTTCTGTGTCATTTGTGCTTAATTGAATATCTTTTTTAATACATATTTTACCAAATTAGTAAAATCACTTGTGCATCATTTATTATATTTTTACATATATTTTACATGCATTTTACATGTTTTAATTATTAAAATAATTATTTGATTTTATTCATTGATTATTTTATTGCAGATAATTATTATTTACTGGAGCAAAGTCGATACCATCGACTTGCAACTGAATGGTAGCGACATGGCATCAGAGTACAAATATTTTTGCGGCAGATTGAAATTGAAAAGGACGTTTTACTGTGAAGAAGTCGATACATTCGACTTCCTACTCGATACCATCGACTCAGACTTTGCGGACCAAATTTTAATGTGTTAAATCTAACACATATTGTATTAAAAATAACATTTTAGGTTACCTCTTGACCTAAACATGTATGATGGCTATAAAAGACACCATTAGAACCGCAATTGGGAGATCTATCAGTGGGAGACGACATCAAAAGAGAACAGAGAGAGAGAGAGAGAAGTAGAGGAACCCTACACGGAAGACCTCGAAGGTGTTTTGGCGGCGGAAATGATGGAAAATTCTCTCCATCTTCTCCAGATCCACTCTTTAACCCTTTCTCCAATTTAATGTATCTCGAAATTCATGTTTTACATCTTTTCGACTTACTGTGATACCATGTCATCTATTTTCGGCTAAAAATTGTAATTTCTTAGGACCCGAGAGTAGCTTGGGTAATCGTTGTATGATACTTTTTACATAGTTTATCATAATTTGTCTCTCAAATCCGTGGTATGATGTCATTTTCTCCATTATATCATTATGATTAATCACCCTAATAATAATCTAATACCTTTAATTACTTTAAAAGAAGAATTAACGGTTTAAAAGAGACGATAATCACATTAACTAATAAATCCTTTGAACAAGGCGATGTACAGTTAATGGTGGAAACCCAAAGTATGATCTTCATGCACCTAGTTTAGGGTATAGGTTACTACTACCGTGGAACCGACCTAGATTTAGGTAGTGAATTGTATCGCGAAAACGAGCAATTCTGACTATAGGCCACTACCCATAATAGGAGATGAATTAGGATAATTTTGTAGGAATTAGTACAATGAGAACTTGCGGTGAAACCGCAATCCTAAGGATTCCATTTTTAATTGATTAAACCAACCATTTAATCGATTGTTTTGTATTGTTTTATTTTTATTTTCTTTTTCAATCAACTCTTGTTTTTGGCTTAGCTGATCAATCCTAATTAGTAATAATCTTTAACCTCACAACTCCCTGTGTTCGATAACTTGGGACTCATAATACCATATTACTTCGACACATACACTTGCGTATTACACACACGTTATACGTGTGTCAAGTTTTTTGCACCGTTGCCGGGGAGTTGGCATGGTTAACACTATAAAAAGTTAGGATCGACCACTCTAAGTCATTGTATTTATTTCCTTTTTTAGTTTTTTTTCTTCCCATTTTTCATTACATAAAACTTTACTATTATTTTAGGCATTGTACATATTTATCTAAATATTTCTTTGTAGTTAGTCTTCATTCATTTAAAAAAAAAGTAAAAAAAAGCACATGGCCCCTATTTGTTCTGAGTGTGGAAATGCACATGTAGGTTATAGATGTTTGAGTCCACCTTCATTACATCATGGAAAAACCTTAAAGGAAATTCATCATGAGCATATTAGTATGATGGTTCAATATGTTTTAAATCGCAAAGGTCCTATTTCTAATGGAGGATGGGGTAGAATAGAGAAAATGAAAGAAGTTGAGGTTGAAGATAAGGAATTAGAGAGTGAGGAGAACATATTGGAAGAAGTTTTAGAATCACCTCTACCATGTCCTTCCATTGATCCCACACCCACACCCTCAACTCCTAGGATTTATTTTAATATAATTGGGGATCTGATGAGGAAAATGAGAAGAATGATGCAAATAATGTGGATGACAATTTTGATACATGTGTTTGGGATATGAGTGAAGGAGAGGAGGATCCAGAAGGTGCTTTATTTGATAGTGATCTTAGAGAGGAGGAAGAGAGTGAGGAAGAGGATATTGAGAGTGAAAAGGTGGAGGAATTTCCCATTACTCATCACATAATTCCTTCACCACAAGACCCAATCTCTTCATTTCCTTATTGTGGATCCTATATGGGATATATATCCAGATGATAATTTTGAAAGTTTTTGAGAGGAAATTAATGAATGTGGGGGAATTGAATTATTAGAAGAGGAGGAGGCACACAAATTCACCTTTGATATAACCCCTCCATTATGTGTAGATAGGAGTGATCCATTGGGGATGGTCATAGAAATTAAGGATCAATCATCATTATACCTTTCACCTCATGGCTATCTATTTTTGCATGTGCTCCCACATCAAGACATGATTGTGAGTCGTGTTCATGTTCATGTTCATTGCAATGATAATTTACTATTGAAATGGAACGTCAACCATACATGTTGGTCTTCTAACTATTATTTATTTTTTCTCATTGTTGCAAGCAACCAAAATTTTAGAAGGAAGAGGCGGAGAGAGATTTACCCTCCTCCACAACCACCTGATTATTGTTGATTGACATGTGTCCATCCTAGGACGTTAAATAAGGGAACTTGTGGGAGGCAACCCACCAATTAGGTTTATTTTGTTAAACTTTCAATTCTACTTTTACATTCCTATTTGTAGATTGTGATATCTAGTTTTGATGCAAGTGTAAAAAAGGTGCCTTGATATGTGCATTCAGTGTGTAGGGATGCATTGAGTCGGTAGTACTGAGTTCTCACCAATGACTTCTTACAAGCTGAGCAAGCATCGACACTTCACTGAGCTGGAGTGCGTATTGGAGGGCATGTCTTCATGGGAATCCCACCCACCCGTCTTTTTCCCATATTTGAGCTCACATATCGGTACAATCGTTCCATTTGTCTTCCTTTACTTTTGACATTGCGGATAGTGTCATATTCAAGCTTAGGGGGAGTAATGGAACAATGCTTCTATCTTTACCTCTTGCATCTTTTCTTTATATCATGCATCTACATGTTTTTGTTTCATAAAAATTAGATTTTTCATTTTGTTCTTAGGGTCCACTTCTATCTAGTGTAATTGTGGACAAAAATATAAATTTTTGGTTAGGATTAGCCGTTTGTTGATGATGTGGTATCAATTCTGAAAATTCTAAATAAAAATTTGAATGTGATTTTATGCTTTGCACTTTAAACTAAATTTGCTATGTTTAAAAGTACATAACTGGAGGAATTGTTTGGATTAGTCAGCTTGAAGATGTACTGATTGAATGAAAAATATAACTTAACCCTATGGCTTGTGTTATGATGATGATGTTTGAGTCCAAACCAACCAAACTGTAACATGATCTTTAATGTGAATTCTAGAAATAAACTCTAAGGTTACCCTATTACACAAGTTGATAGAAGAGGGACATATCATGGTTGGGAAAGACATTCTCTCTTAGTCATGTGATCTCATCCACCTTCCATTCATCTTCATTCACCACCATAGGATGATCAAGTTTAATCCAAGTTATTTTCCTCTTGTTTGCATTACAAGGCATGATAGGAAGCATATAGTTAGTTCATTTTATTATGCATTAGAAAAGGAAAAAAATTCATATCATCTTTTGAGCATTTGTAGTTTGCATAACAAAATCACATATAGTTTCATTTGCATTGCATATTTCATAAGGCATTACATATTTGTTATCTTCTATGATCTTCTCTCATGTAAGAGTGAAAATATGTGTTTATCCTTACTCCTCCAAAAAAAAAAGTCCAAGCATGAAGTATTTATCTTGCTAAAATAAAAGGGCAGAGAAAAAAGAGTTATTGAAAAAGAAAAAATAGAGGAGAAAGGAGGAAAAGGATTTTTAATTTCAATGTCATATTCTCTCTAAGCAATAAATGAGGGGATTGTGATTCTTTTTATAAACACCTTTCCACTTATACTCATCATTAAGATGAGACATCGATTGCATGCATCATTCTACCAAAATAAAAAATAGTCATTAAAAGTCATACATTCACATTTTATCCATCATATAGGTGCATCATATTTTTACTTTTTGCATAAATAATTTGGATGATTCTTGTGAATCTTATTTTCATAGCCATCCATCTTTTCCACACATTGCTCTGTATGATAGGCCACCATCATAATTAATCCCTTCATCCATTTTTATTTGGGGATCTGCTTCCAAGTAGCTTATTTAGGTAGATCAGAGCAATGTAGATAGGGAGATCACATGGTGCATCAATCATGTGTCCTACTGGACATGATATTAACTACTTCTTATTTATAGTGTTTTCATTGATCTTATTGTGGACATCTATTATGAACATTATTGATCGCTTTAGAGTAGTTACTTGTTCAGTGGTTGGCAAGGATCGGTTTGGGACCGACTGGTGGAGGGTGGTTAGGAAAAATAATTTATAGGTACATGTCTTCTTGCTGACTTTTCAAAACAAATCCAAGAGAAGTGTTGCTCGAGGACGAGCAATATTCAAGCTTAGGGGTGTGATGTATGCACAAATTGTCATTATTTTTATATCTAATTTGGTTATTTTCTGTGTCATTTGTGCTTAATTGAATATCTTTTTTAATACATATTTTACCAAATTAGTAAAAATCACTTGTGCATCATTTATTATATTTTTACATATATTTTACATGCATTTTACATGTTTTAATTATTATAATAATTATTTGATTTTATTCATTGATTAATTTCTTGTAGATAATTATTATTTACTGGAGCAAAGTCGATATCATCGACTTGCAACTCGATGGTAGCGACATGGCATCAGAGTACAAATATTTTTTGCTCCAGATTGAAAAGGAAAATGACGTTTTACTGTGAAGAAGTCGATACCATCGACTTCCAACTCGATACCATCGACTCAGACTTTGCGGACCAAATTTTAATGTGTTAAATCTAACACATATTGTATTAAAAATTACCTTTTAGGTTTCCTCTTGACCTAAACATGTACGATGGCTATAAAAGACACCATTAGAACCGCAATTGGGAGATCTATCAGTGGGAGACGACATCAAAAGAGAACGGAGAGAGATAAGTAGTGGAACCCTACACGGAAGACCTCAGAGGTGTTTTGGCGGCAGAAACGATGACAAATTCTCTCCATCTTCTCCAGATCCACTCTTTAACCCTTTCTCCAATTTACTGTATCTTGAAATTCATGTTTTACATCGTTTCGACTTACTGTGATACCATGTCGTCTATTTTTGTCTAAAAATCGTAATTTCATAAGACCCAAGAGTAGCTCGGGTAATCGTTGTATGATACTTTTTACATAGTTTATCATAATTTGTCTCTCAAATCTGTGGTATGATGTCATTTTCTCCATTATATCATTATGATCGATCACCCTAATGATAATCTAATACCTTTAATTACTTTGAAAGAAGAATTAATGGTTGATAAGAGACGATAATCACATTAACTAATAAATCCTTTGATCAAGGCGATGTACAGTTAATGGTGGAAACCCAGAGTATGATCTTCATGCACCTAGTTTAGGGTATAGGTTACTACTACCGTGGAACCGACCTAGATTTAGGTAGTGAATTGTATCGTGAAAGCGAGCTATTCTGACTACAGGCCACTAGCCAGAATAGGAGACGAATTAGGATAATTGTGTAGGAATTTGTACAATGAGAACCTACGGTCAAACCGCAATCCTAAGGATTCCATTTTTAATTGATTAAACCAACCATTTAATCGATTGTTTTGTTTTCTTTTATTTTTATTTTCTTTTTCAATCAACTCTTGTTTTCGGCTTAGCTGATCAATCCTAATTAGTAATAGTCTTTAACCTCACAACTCCCCATGTTCGATAACTCGGGACTCATAATCCCATATTACTTTGACACATACACTTGCGTATTACACGCATGTTATACACGTGTCAAGTACGTAGGTTAGGCATGCATGATATACATGGAAGACTTGAGTATGCATGAGAAATATAGAAAATAAGTGGGCACATGACCCCTAGTGCAACTTTTGGTTTTGGTGACCCGACCTAGGGTGGATCATCCCTGAAAAGGAGAAAAGATCTATGAGAGAGATAAAACCCTAAATTGGAAGGTTATTAGTGACCAAAAAGTTTAAACTCCTCCAGGATGGAACCCTAACAAAGGTCTTTCCACTTAGAAATTAGTAGGAGAGAGTCATGTACCTATGTGGAAGTAAGGGATATCAATGGTGGGAATGGAAGTAGTTCTCAGACTAGAGGGGTAATGCCGATCAGATTATGGATAGTCATATGGGAGAAAATGAATGAGAAATTCAGTGTTTCATAAAGAGATAATATGGATTATGATGACCTCAGTTGGATTTGAGAATTTTCCTATAGTTTTGAAGTTGGACATAAGATTTGACTTGACACTTCATCATATAAGGTAAGGAACCTCAACCTCATTTATAAAGAGAGAACCTCTAGTTCTAGGACCAGTTATGGGGTTAACTCAAGAGAGAGTGACACCCAAAAGGAGTAGGTTAGGAACCTAGAACCAAGACATAAGGAATTAAGCAAAATATTTGTATGATGTGTCCTAGACTAGACTACCTTGAGTGGTAAATTGAGTTGCTTCATGCATGATCCCTAGAGGCTTTTCATACCCTAGATGTCTTTGGATGGACCAAACCCTAGAGACAAAGAGGGAGGGTTCTTATACTCATGTGTATATAATATGAGTACCTATCATCTAGGTGAGGGAAAGAGAGTCCCAAGATCCAAGAAAAGTAAGGAATGGTAATATGTGAAGCCTCAAACTCAAATTGGAATCCCTTATGTAGGACTCTAAGGATTATTTATGTGGAAGAGAATGTCAGGAAGAAAAATGCCTAGAATGTTATGGTTCGGTACATGCTTGAGTGGCTAAAACATGCATCTCAGTTGACTAATGCTATGATAGTAACCTTGAGAAGGGAAGTGGTGGTATCTGGTGCATATCTTATTCACAAGGTCGAATGGAACCCCCATATGTTTTGGGTTAAAGAAAAACCCAATTGTTACGACTCGTTCCTAGATTTGCTAATAATCCAAGAGATTTAAGATAATATTAACAATTTTCATGATTTTGTTAGTAAATTCTATGTTGTACTTTATATTAACTTTAGTAAACTTAAATATTTGTTTAGGCAACTCATAATCATGACTTAAGCATACTATAAAAGATCTGACTTGGAGTTAATATAGCATTAACCCATACAGTATGTAAGAAGAGAGTTAATGATATTGGAGGAAATTATTAATATTTTTTTTTCATTTGATAATATTATCAAAATAATATTGTAGTATTGTAGAGAATTCAATTATAAATCTAATAAAAAAAAGAATGAACCAAATTGAATATAAAATGAGAGCGTTCTGCCCTTTTTAGTAAACATGTATAGAGTGTCGCAACCGCGACGTTGTGTCGTGTGCTGTGATCGCAACGCTACGTCATGTGCTGCAACCACAACACTACGTTATGTGCTATGACCGCCACACTGCCTCATGTGCTGCGATCGCGATGATGTGTCGCGACCGCGACATATGCCGCCCAGGACATTCAATCATAAAACGATCATATCTCGGGCTATACTTATTCATTTTCAACGAAACAATATGTGTTGGAACCACAATTTGACCCTATATAATCTCATCATCTTTGATCAATGAGAGGGCAACATGTAAGATAATTTCTGGGGTGATTTTTGGGAAAGAATTAGAAGAACGGTAGAAATCCAAAAGGGTTCTCATAGATTCAACTTGGTAAGTAGTTTTAACCGTTGATGCTTCCTTCTCCATGTTCCCCTTGCTCGGAATCCCTAATCCAATGAATCTCAGGTTTGGCTTAACCCATGATCTTCATCTTCTACCTACAACAGACCATCTTTAGGTTTGAAAGGAAGAGGAAACTAGTGATTTGCTAGAGTATTGATATGGATTTGAGATTTTCAGAAATGGGCTCCATTTTTAAGGTGTTTTCACACCTCAAGGTGAGTGGGTACTTACTTTAAACAGTAGATTGCATGAAAATGAGTTAAATCATCAATAGTTTTCATTTGTTTAGTATGCGAGTATGAACCCTAAATGGTTTTTTTTGATCTAGCTTTTGTAATTTGATATGAAATGGATTATTTATCTGTTGCGATGAATTTCAGATGATGAAATCATATTAGTAATGGGTACAATCCATCTAAATGATACTTCTTAAGGTATTTGCAGAGTTTATAAGAGTAAACTAAAATTTAGGGTTTTTGACTATGACTAAAATTGTTGTATAGTTGAATAAAGAAGTTTGCCTAGTTGAATCTCCTTGGTTACAAATGATTGTTTTATTTATATGAGTATTACATAAATGTCAGATAAGATCTTGGATTTCATTTGATGATATCAATGTTTGCTTGATATATCCATAAGGAGAGTGAAACCCTAAATGAATGGAAAGTTGGAGGTTTGCAAATATACATCTTGATTTATTGTTATTCTTATTGTATGAAGTTTTAGTAAATGGCATGGAAACCCTAGTTCAGTTCATTACATGGTTTCTTATATATATTCGATTATATGTGAACTGTTGAGAGCAATCCTTATTGAATGATGTTATGATGCATTAAATCTTTTTGCAAGTTATGCGATAAGTGAAATCCTAAGGATAGGGTGTTCAATGAATCAAGTATTGTGATATTAATGTTTCTCAGTATGAGATGTGGTTATGCTTAATAGTCCAGTTGTGGTAAATGTTATCATAGGGTTTATGAAATGAATGGTTTACAAAGCTGAACTAAGATATGTTGATGTGATGATTGAATTGTGAATTTGAATTGGACATTTAGATGCCCTGAACACTATAGAATCCTCATAGGATGAATCCTGCGCTATGGGGAGGAAATGGTTTTCTGATTGGAGGTAGTCCAAATCAAGATAAGTCGGAGTGCACCAGTAGGGTACGGCGGTCTTGACCAGTAGGGTAGACTCCTTATAGTTCTGTGGTACCCAACACCAACGGGGGATGCCGGTGGTACATGTGTTACATGTTGAGTGATCAATGGTCAATAGGTCCACTGATGCACACTAAGCCTGAGGGTTTTGACTTAGCCTGAGTAACCAAGTTGATAGGTGGAGTCTGAGATATCTAACCGCTCCCATTAGCTGCTGAGAGGCAGACGTATTGAGGCCCACTATAGATGGGGTCGTACCCAAGAGATAGGCTTAAGAACCTGAGCATTCTTCTAAGCCTTGTACAATGATATCATAACTTGCTATGATTCTTTCACATGTTGTGGTACACCTCATGTGGGTTTAGGGCATAATAAGATGAATGAGAGATTAAAAAAGTGTGTGTAATTATTCAATTATTCTTTGTATGTTTCTGAATTATTAGTTCTCTTTATGATCAATCAAGCATGTTCATATATCGATTCATTCTTGTAGATATCTAGAGTATCCTTCCATATTTATGTTTGTGAATGATTAGTCTCTTTAAAGCTTACTATTGTTACAATTGATATTAGTTGCTTGACAATATATATGTAATTATCTAAGTTCTTTAAATTGTTTCTTTGAAGTACTCATTCACTGGGCGAGTAGGCTTACCCCTCTACTCACAATTTTTTAGGGATAACTCATGGACTATAGTTGTTTTTGTATCATCCTAGATCTTCCATAGGAGTTAAGTATGAGATTAGTTTAGTTTAGTCGGTCCCTGTCACTCTAGATCCTTGTATTGATGTGAGAGAGTTGTAAATGATGTTTTGTATCTTTGTTTCCTTAATAGAAGAGAATGTATCTAATTATCATGTCATATGTACATGGAAGTGTAAGAAATAGAATGAATGTATGGATGTGTATCCTAAATGTTGATATCATACTAGAGTAATCAAAGTTTAATTCTCTTGTAAAGTTTTTTTATGTGAAGTGATGTGAGAAAACAAAGAGTTTGAAATAAAGGAAAAAAATTCAGGAGTGAACTTTGTGTTAAGTATAGTCCTCAAACTTATGCCCTAATCTCATGATTAGTGGTAATCATGGAATGTGGGTGTAACAACTTGGTATCAAAGCTTAGGCTGTGTGGGCTCTGATCTCCAAACCATTATATAGACACGATTAAAACTTAGCGGAAGCGAATCGGTAATCAGTGGAAGACAAAAATCATGGGAAATTAAAACTTTTCGAGGCAAGAGCTTAGATCCATAAAATCTTCTTTCATAAAGAGAGATAAACTATTTACATCTCAGGATAATTACTTATTGAGTAATTATATACATCAAGATACAAAATCCCAAGATCACTATACAAAAGACTCCAAGACCTGAGAGTACAGAGGACACATAGGACTGACTCTAACTACACCATATGGCAGGACAATATCCACCTGAGATTACTGTTGCCCCTGATGCTACTGCTGAGACTGATCACCTGTAGGCTGGTTCCTTTGTCTCCGACGTCCACCTAAAAAGTTGAAGCCTACGGGGTGAGACAATTATACATAATTGTCCCAGCGAGAGTTATAACTCTTCGCCAGAAGCTTTATTATAACATCAAAGAATATCTTAAACAGTAAAGCCTTCAAAGCATTCTGTAACAGTTGCTGGTATAACAAGATCTCTATAATTTAGGAGATGTGGAGAATATAAACATTATTGTAAGGTAACATCAATCAACTAACTTGGAGTCATCTCTAACAAGTTATACTACATGGTTGATTATGTTTTACAAACAACATTATGCCTTGTGGAGATGAGGCTTACCACTCATACTCCAACTGATCGCTGAGAAGCCGCATCAGTATCATACATAGGTCATTAAGAGAGTCGGATTCTCATGACCTTCACCTTCCTCAGTCAGTAAGAGGATCACTTGTAGGGCATCTCGTGTCTCTATTACTATAGCTCACCAGGGTAAACTGGTCCTTCGCTATTCTAGAGTCACAGTGGCGTTCTGTACTCTCTTCGTCATCAGGAGGTTTCATGTTTACCTACCACTGATACGGATATCTATGCTTTCTTCGTCATCAGGAGGTTTCATGTTTACCTACCACTGATACGATATGGAAATATAGTGAAGGATGGATGGATTCCACATCTACATCACTTTCCTACACTAGGATGTAAGGTTCTACACATCCATGTACCCCACATACTCAAAAGTATGTGCTCCAGGAGTTCCCTGAGGAAAACATGTTTCACCATCACTTAATCTCTGACAATGATGGATCTATGATCAGGGCTCTACATTATGCTTGATTAGTTAGGTACATTTAGTATTCTTTAACAGCATACATTGTTCTTCAAACAATAACAGTAGCATAGCAGCTATAAAAGAAGAATACTAAATGTAACATCATTTCTCATTATCCTCATCACAAGTCATCTCTAAGGCATGACCTTGATGGTATTCATGGCTCTCATAGCCCATTATCAGCATAGGATGCCACTGGCAAGGCATCAGATTACTTTACTTATTCATAAGGCTAACAACATGCCTTTAATGAATATAACATCAACATCCATACCTGGATATGATTACCTTCATATCAGAACATGCATGTTTAATACATCTGATAAAGGTAATACAACAATAAGGAATGTACTTCCTACTCTTGTCATAAGAGTTAAATCTCTAATTCACATCAAATAGAGTTTAATACTCAAAAGCATGCCATTTCCCTTGAATTAGGGTTTACTATTCACATTACATGTCCTTACCCTTTAACTAGGGTTTACTATTCACATTACATGTCATCACCCTTGAATTAGGGTTCACTATTCACATTACATGTCCTTACCCTTGAATTAGGGTTTACTATTCACATCAAGGTGAATTAAACTCATAACATCATCATGTATGAGTAACATCTTCATTGATGCTCTTGGATTAGTTAAAGGTTCATCATTTATCATAATTAGAGTTTCTATGATCTCACACAGGTGGATCATACCCTAATTATGCTCATTCCTGTGCATTGGAGATGCTTTAATTGAGTTTCCACTTAAAAAGGGCACTTTCTCTCTCTAGAAGTACTTTCTCTTTCATCATAAGGTTAGGTGATGTCAACATCACCCTAGATCAGGTCGGATTAAGTCATCATAGGCTAACATGGCTAAAACATTATCATCATATGATTAGGGTTCGATCTGATCAAGGTATTACTCAATTTACCCTTTAGGGGTGTTTTGGTAATTCACCACATTGATCATCATTATGGTCAAGACCTTAGTCCATTGACCCCTTAATATCCTAGGTTGTCATTAGGGTTGAATTAGGGCAACATTGGACCATTTATATCATCAATTGATTGAATGAAGTCAACCTTGAATCACATTGATTGATTTCAATTATCAACCTTCAATTGAATTGAGATCGTTTGAAATTGTTGACCGTTTGCCCACTTTGACTTTCCAAGACCGTGAGCCCTCTTCTATCTTCAAGACCGCGAGCCTCCTTAGGCTTCAAGACCGCGAGGCCCTTCAAGTGGTTCAAGACCGTGAAGCCCTTCAAGTGGTTCAAGACCGCGAAGATCAAATTGAAGTTGAGACCGCGAAGAGATGTTGACCGTTTGCCCACTTTGACCTCAGGACCGCGAGGCCCCTCGTGGTCTTGAGACCGTGAGCCCCCTCACGGTCTTGATACCGTGAGCCCTCTCACGACCTTGAGACCGCGAGCCTCCTCACAACCTTGAGTCCGCGAGCTCACATGGTCTTAACCACTTAGACCATCAACGGGATTCGATGATACAACCGATAATGTCAACCAATATTGAAGCCCTCAAAAGGTCAAAGCTACGTTGACCACTTATGGATTGGGTTAATTACGATTATGCTTGACCACTTAGTCATTCAATTGACCCTTAATGGTTGACCAATTAGGGTTGAAGTCGATTCAATTAGGGTCTATCAATGTTCACCCATCAACACTCAACAATGTGACTCAACACAAGGTTGAACCCTTCATTTGAGCTCCAATTGGGCCCAAACTTGGCCCAAACGGTCTTGAGGTCATGTGGGTGGACCCCACATGGTCTTGAGACCGTTTTCCCAACCAATTTTGGATTCTAGAGCAAATTCATCAAGGTCTGACCTATTGAGTTGATGATCATATCAATATTTAATTGCAAAGTAATTTGGTGTAATAATACCTTCAATTGGTCAACTATTGTTGACCCCAGACCTCCAAACGGTCATGGTTGATTGCCCTCGCGGTCTTGAGACCGTTTGGGTGACCCCTAAATGGTCTTGAGACCGTTTAAGTCAATCAACCCTAAAAACCCTAATTAGGTCACCATAATTTCAGTACTGATTTCATCTAGGGTTAGCCCTAGTGTTCACCCTTCAACTCTTAGCCCGTTTGGAATTAGACCATCAAACTTGGTGAGTTGTTAATTAACATTATTTTGAACAGTAATCTCATACGGTCAACGCCTGGTCAATGACCTTACACGGTCTTGAGACCGTTTGCCCAAAAAGGCAATTTCAGACCGTTTGAAAATCAGGAATAAATTCAAATAAAGGTGTTACTTAAAAAGGTCATATCTCCCGATTCCCTTGGAGTTAGTCTCCCAAATTTTGAGGGTAATTAGCCTATATAATTAGGAACAGATTTCTCTAGTTGGGGGCTCTGATATCCAAACCATGATATAAACACGATTTCTTATACGGTCCACGCCCGGTCAACGGGGCCAAACGGTCTTGAAGACCGTTTGCCCTGTCGCGGTCTCGCGACCGTTTGCTCACCTCGCGGTCTTGAGACCGAGAGAGCAAACTTTTGAGACCATTTAAGGAAGTGAAAAGCGGTGGGTTTTTCTTGGAAATCACGCCTTCATCTCCTAGCTCAAGAACAGTACGAATATCCCATGGATTTGCTTGCAAAATAGCAGGGAAAAGTAGGGAAACACTAAGAGCTATCATCAAACCGCATATAAAGATGTACATAATGAAGCATGGGTTTAGAGTTATAAAACCCACCTAAAGCTTGCTTCTTGAGCTCCAAGCTTTCAAGCTCCAAGCACTAATGGCATCCTTGAGTTCTTACAGGTTGGCCAAGGTGAAAACTCCAAGGAAGGACGAAAGGAGATGGCTAGAAAGATAGGGTTTCGAGAATCTTCTCATCTGTCCCTCTGCTCTTGGAGGCCCCCCGCTCTTCTCATTATTACTGAGAATCTCATTAAAATCCCCGCCCAACACCTTGGGAATAGACGATCCTGAGCAAACGGTGTGCATGAGATCCCAAGTCTTGTGTCTGTCCTGCGTTGCTGACCAGCCATAGATACCCAGAAAACCAAACTTTCTTTGGACATCATTACTGCCTATCTCCGCATAGATATGATGTGTTGAGTAAGAAATCACTTGAACCTCGTCTCCTCGCCACCACAGCCCCAAGCCACCCACCCTACCAGTGCTGTCCACTCCAAAACCTCTGTCGAAACCACAACTTCTCCTGATAGCTTCTTGTTCCCTACTGTGTGTCATTGTCTCCATAACGAAAACCAAATCAGGCATTTCCCTCCAGCATCGTGACTTGAGGGATGGAACCAGTCCCGGGGTGCCCAGCCCCTGGACGTTCCAACATAAAATTTTCATTGGTGTTCACGGGGGAGTTCCTCCCCCGCTACTTGCTTGAACGAATCAGCCGTTTGTGCCCTTGTGTTCCTGATCCTCTTTGTGATAACACCTTCGTCTAAATCCATCTCTTCTGCCTCCTCAGCCCCCCGACGCTCTCTCTTAGTTCCCGCCTGTCCAGTAGTGTGAGTCTGTATGTAAATCTGACTCTCGCAGTGGCCATCCGTGTTCTTCTCCCTCGGTTTTATTTTATTCTTCTTCTGTAAAAAATTCTTCCTCCTCGGGCCCCCTATGTCTTTCATCCCTTCCGAGAACACAATAGGAGGTAAGATTTGACGCGTGTCTGTCGAAGTCGACGATGACCCCTTTGATATGCACCCCTCCTCAGTCGGCCCACCCACCTCTCCCGTTCCCGATCCCCCTGAGTAAATCTCTCTCTGGACCGTCCCTGGCGATTTCTCCAGATTTGAAGGTTGCTCTTCCGTAGCCTCTTTCTGGAACGCGGATCTTGTAGTGTCGCCTGCAACTCCCCTCTACGTGTGTGGTTGAGAGCAATCATCCTTAGATTGGTATAACAACAACTCCTCTCTGCCATACTTCTTTATCTTTTCCCTTCTCATCGGTTTGCCTATTTGCAATTCTGGTACTCCCCCGTCCTCGTTTCGTTCCTTCCCTTGCTTTTCTAGATCACCAACCCGCGCATGGGTCGATTCTCCTCCCTCTCCCCCGCCATGTGTGTCCGGACTCGACGCACCTGTACGGATAACCTCAGCCCCCGATACTGGTTTCGGTGTAAACACCAGGCGTTTTGACGTGTGGTTCTTCCCCAGTAGCTCCTCTCTCAGCGGTGCTATCCACTTCTTGAGAGGTGAGGCCTTGAGCCACGGCCCCCATGCACGTGGTTTCTCTATCAGGTCGTCCTCCTCCTTGCAGTCTTTATCAGTGTGTCTGATGTGCCCACATATATAGCAGAGGGACGGAAGCCTCTCGTATTTGATTTCAATCAGTATTAACCTGCCATCCCTGTTCCTGATCTTCTGTACCTACTTCACCGGTTTTGTGACATCCATGTTCACCCGTACCCTGCAGAAAGAATCCCACCCCAAGTTAGCATCTTCCACTTCTAGGACCTCTCTGATTCGGTTTGCAATAAGCTTGACCACCTCTGCTATTCTATACCCCATCGGTAGATTATATAGTTTGATCCAAAAACGACAATGTGATAGGGTTATCTCTGTCGAGATGTCCTCCGCTTCCAGCTCTTTGACAACCAAGAGGCAATTGTCGAAATTCCATGGTCCCTCATTAATGACCTTCTCCTTGTCCCTCCAATGAAGGAATTGAATAACGAAGAGTGATCCCGAGATCTATCGGAAAGTAGCTTCCCTTTTTAGAGCCCAAGCCGCGATCAATGTCCTTCTCATAGCCGGAAAGTTATAGGGTCTAGCTGTCAGTAGTTTTCCAACCAGAGCCAGACCAATATGGTTCCCCGTAGTCACCGCTGCTTCCCTGCCGAAGTCCACTACATCCTCATCATCATCCGCTACCCTGAGTGTCGCACATCTCACAATCAAATCATCCGCCATGGGGCGAGAGATCCTGCAACACAGAGACAGAGGGAAAATCCACCGCGGTTACTCGTGTGGAAGAGATACTCGTACGCGCTTGAGTCGGTCGCCTAGAGAAAACCCTAGCGCCGCCAGCGGACGAGAGTTTAAAATCTTAGTTGAATCTTGTTGGTTATGAATGATTGTTTTATTTGTCTGCGTATTACATATATGTTAGATAATATCTTGGATTTCATTTGATGATATCAATTCTTGCTTGATATATCTGTAAGGAGAGTAAAACCCTAAATGAATGGAAAGTTGGAGGTTTGCAAATAGACATCTTGATTCAATGTTATTTTTGATGTATGAAGTTTTAGTAAATGGTGTGCAAACCCCAGTTCAGTTCATTACATGGTTTATTATATATATTCGATTATATGTGAATTGCTGAGAGAAATCATTACTGAATGATGTTATGATGTATTAAATCCTTATGCGAGTTATATGATAAGTGAAGGAGGTAAGTGACAACCTAAGGATAGGGTTTTTAGTGAATCAAGTATTGTGATATTAATGTTTCTCAGTATGAGATGAGGTTATGCTTAACAGATCAGTTGTGGTCAATGTTATTAGATGGTTTATGAAATGAATAGTTTACAAAGCTGAACTAAGATATGTTGATGTGATGATTGAATTATGAATTTGAATTAGACATTTAGATGCCCTAAACATTGTTGAATCCTCACAGGATGAGGCTTGTGCTGTGGGGAGAAAATGGTTTTTTGACTGGAGGAAGTCCAGATGAATGTAAGCTAGAGCGCACCAGTAGGGTGCAGGGGTCTTGACCAGTAGGGAAGACTATTTATAGTTGTATTGTACCCAATGCCAACTGGGGATGCCAGCGGTACCTATGTTACATGTTAAGTGATCAGTGGTTAGTAGGTCCACTGCTGCAGAATAAGCCTGAGGGCTTTGACTCACCGCCTGAGTACCCATGCTGAGAGGTGGATCATGAGATATTCTACTGCTCCCATTAGCTGCCGAGAGGCAGAGGTACTGAGGCCCACTGTAGACGGGGTCTTACCCGATAGATTGGCTTAGGAACCCAAACATGCTTCTAAGCCTTGTATAGTGAGATCTTAACTTGCTACAGTTCTTTCACATGTTGTGGTACACCTCATGTGGGTTCAGGGCATAATAAGATGAATGAGAGGTTAAACAAGTGTGTGTAGTTATTCAATTATTCATCGTATGCTTCTAAATTATTAGTTCTCTTTATGATCAATCATGCACGTTCATATATCGATTCACTCTTGTAGATATCTAGCGTATCCTTCCATATTTATGTTTGTGAATGATTAGTCTCTTTAAATCTTACTGTTGTTATAATTGATATTATTAGCTTGAAAATAAATCGATAATTATCTAAGTGCTTTAAATGGATTCTTTGAAGTACTCATTCACAAAGAGAGTAGGCTCACCCCTCTACTCAAAAATTTTTAGGGATAACTTGTAGACCGTCAAAAATATGGAATAAACAAGTGTTTCCATGACTCTACCAATCGATCAATTCGATTCTGTTCCACTTAATCCCTTTTTCATGGCCACATATCTTTACGGCTAAGGAATAGGAAATCTTTCTCCTGTTTACCATATGAGTGGATATATAGGAATCCAAATCTGCCGAATTGCTCATGTTATGATCTCTTCTACATCCTAGGTCTCCCCGTTCCATCATCTGGCTTATGTTTTTCATGTAGCGTTCAGACCGAATGACTCTATGAAATTACGTCGATACTTCCACATATTACGGGTAACGTAGGAGACATCTCTATTTTTCCACGGGGGATCTTTATAATTACAACTTTCAATTCGCCTCTGACCATCAAATTAAATGTGAATAACCCGTCTTTGAAACAAGGGGCGCTTCCGGTTCTGTCCGTGCTTCAAACAATTTTGTCTTCTCCATATTACCATATCTCTAGAGTCAATAATTTTCTATGAAGAACTACTGAACTCAATCACTTGCTGCCGTTACTCAACAGTTTTCTGTTGAGGTCTATCCTGTAGAGGTACTCAAATTGGATCAGTGATCGATTTCTAGGTTTTGTCGTAAACCTAATTGGTTACTTCCAATTACGTAAATCAATAGTTCAAACTGCACTCAAAGGTAGGGCATTTCCCATTGATATAGGAACTTCTGTACCAGAAACAATGGTATCTCCAATTATAGCCCCTCTGGGATGTAAAATATATCTCTTCTCACCATCCCCATAGTGTATGAGACAAATGTATGCATTTCGATTAGGGTCGTATTCTATGGTTACGATTCTACCAGATATGTCTTTTTCATTCTGTCGAAAATCGATTTTACGGTATAAACGTTTATGACCTCCCCCTCTATGCCTTGCGGTAATGATTTCTCTGGCATTACGACCTTTACCACAATGATGTTGTCCATAAATCAAATTATTTCGTGGATTGGATTTCATGTCTACGGCTCCGTTGCGTGTGCTCGGGGTAGAAGTTTTGTATAAATGTATGGCCATGTTACCCTTGTTATTAAGTATTTGACTTTAAGTTCTTTTCTCTATAAGAGGTGATGAACTTCGTTTTTTAAATAATACGGGATAAGGAGAGAAAGGCAATCGGAGACAAGTCAAGTTCAGTAAGAAATTGGATAGATAGATTTGTGAGTAGTGTAATCATAAAACGGAGCGGTGACAGGATTGGTAATCTACTCTTCATGGGTACCGGAGATCGTCTCCTCAGCTGTTAGGTTCAGTGTTCATCGTCACTTGAGTACAAGTACGGTCGTCCTATGAGTGAATTCAGTCGGACGGTCAAAATTGCTTGAGCTGATAAAGTTGTAAGGCTCCAAGCCTAGGGTTTAAGCGGATGCCCCAAGGCTCTCTTCCTAATGGCTGGTGGCAACGCGGAAGGATTGGACGACAGGTACGATAAGCTCACTGCCAGGATATAACCATTCTTGTCCCGAAGAAAGATGTTGATGACTCCAAGATAGATGACCGGATCGGCAACGGACGAGCAAGATCCCTCTGCCATTGAGGTAAGGCCTCAAAATAGCAGCAAAGGCCTCCCATTACTTGAACCGGCGAAAGAGAGGGCTAGAGGAGTGGAAAGATAGGACTTTCCAAACAAGCCTCAAGCTTGAATGAAAGACCGGGCATCCGACTTCTCTAGTCCTCCATCCATCTGGGCCAGTTAATGAATGGGATTCGAAAGTAGTTCAAAGATAGGGAAAGGCCTTCTTCTTTTGACAATTCTTCGTAAAGGTTATTCAATAATTACCAATTGTATTCGAAACACTACCGCACCTCATGCTCCCCGACTCTAAGGGAGAGAATGAATCCCCTATTTCTCAGTGGGGGTCGCTCACACACGACCCAAGAGTACCCATTTTGGGAACGTCCAGTGCCAAAGTAACTGAATGGGCAAGTCGCCAATCCCTAAAACAGACTATGTAATGTACTTTATCCACTGGGTTACGGGTGGGCATTTTACCAGAGGTTTCTATCAATCTACCCTTGTATGATTCCTGTTGAATCATATACTCGGGGGGGTGGGTGCAGGGCGGACGATTTCAAAATGGACTCCTCATTCATTAGATAGAGAAGATTTCATGATCCGCTGCTGAACCTATTCCAAGAGCTCGGACTCGGATCGTGGGGATCGCTGGAATACTTCGTATCAACAGATACTCAGTATAAGCGTATATAATAAAATAGAGTGAAAGGGTCCACTCCGAAACCGACGGGGGAGTACGGACGGATAGCTACGAGTCCTCTCCGAATCGCAGGAGATAGTTGCCCATCATACGGCTCACCAACTGAACTTGCCTCTACGGAGGGCTCGGTCTGGGCAGGTTCGGATCACTGACAATACACGGCTCTATGAAGGAAGGGGTGCGATCCATAAATGTGTAGAGCCAAGTGTAGTGTGGTGTAGTAGTAGGCACCGTCCCGGCCCCTTCTCGTCCCCTGTATCACTCCTTTCGGGTACTACGGACCCTCTGCCATCCACTACAGTAGAGCAGGCGGGCTACGGGGGGGCTAAGCGCAGTCCTGTGAATCAAAGGTGGAATGAAAGAGAAAATTTTCGTTCTATTCATATATCAATATATATATGTAACTTATCCTTTAGACCTTTTTGAAGAAGGTTCTGTTACCAACATGTTTACTTCCATTGTAAGTAATGTATTTGGGTTTAAAGCTCTACGAGCTCTACGTTTGGAGGATTTGCGAATTCCTCCTGCTTATTCCAAAACTTTCCAAGCTCCACCTCACGGTATCCAAGTTGAAAGAGATAAATTAAACAAATATGGTCGTCCCCTATTGGGATGTACTATTAAACCAAAATTGGGATTATCTACGAAAAACTACGGTAGAGCGGTTTATGAATGTCTTCGTGGTGGACTTGATTTTACCAAAGATGATGAAAACGTGAACTCACAACCATTTATGCGTTGGAGAGACCGTTTCCTATTTTGTGCTGAAATACGAAATTCCAACAACCCCATTTTCTGTCTAAATCAAAATAAAGTGGTATACTGTAATCCATATACAACTTACAGTATACAGATTGATACATTAAAATATGAATTCACATCTACGTATATATATAGTATATGAATTCATATAGCCATGTACTATTTGTAGGAATAAAATAGAGATTGTCTCTGGGAGAGATGGCCGAGTGGTTGATAGCTCCGGTCTTGAAAACTGGTATAGTTCGAAACAAAGAACTATCGAGGGTTTGAATCCCTCTCTCTCCTTTTACTTGTTGAATGTTTCTTTATTTATTTGGCTTAGCCCGTTTTCATAAAAAGGAATGGCTCGGCTAGGTGGGATAAGGTAGCCGAGCCAGAACAAAAAAATAATAGATAATAGATAAATAAATCTTAGCTAAGAGGGGTCATGGAAAGAACGGGTTCCAAATCATGATCGATTCCTTTTTCAAATCCTGCTGCAGCTGCACGAGCCCTTCCCACGTGCCATAAATGACCCACAAATAGGAAGAATCCTAGAACAAAATGAGAAGTACTTTTCCTTTTACCGAACCTTCCAGTTACGAAAAAAGAGACCGACATCAAAGCGGAGTCATGCTGCTCAAGTCTCCGATGAATCAATTTGGATTTTCCCTACAAATGGGTCTTTTAGCATGTTTTTCTCTTACAAATGAATTTTCATGAGCCATGAACCCGCCCAGTTCTCCCTTTTCGGTTTCCCCTTCCGAGAAGCAAGAAAGAGCAAGAAAGACTTAACATTACCTTCGTGAGAGTGAGAACCTGGAAAATAGTCATTTTTGCATTCGAAATTCAAACCCAAAAACATAATCAAAGACTGGTCCTCACTTGAGTAGATCCCGACTTTCTTCCACTTACTTATACTATTCCCTATTTGTCTTCTAAAGCTATGAGCTCTTCCTAGAATAAAATACTTAACTCGAGACCCGTATAACAATTTCTGTTCTAGGGTTTACATATATACATAATTATTGTTATAATTGCAAAAATATTGATTATTGAAAATCATTTGATTAGTTATAAATCATTTTTGTTTTCTTATGTCATTAAGAAAAATTTTAGATAGCAATTGAAAAACTGTTCGTTATATTAATTCTAATCTATTCTATGGATCTATTGAAAAAAGAGGGGACATTTTTAATTCGTTTTAATGTAATTAGTTTGAATTGTTATCCATATTGAATTTGAATTGTTATATATCATTCATCAAAGTGTCTCTGAGGTCTCGCTTCTTGTGTCGAATTGCCGCCGCCATCAGCCACATTCTGCAGATCTTGGTTCCTCTCCCATACGGTCGATTCGTTCCTCTCGCTTCACCTCGCTCGATACCTTATCTGCTTCATTCCCTTGGTCGCCGCCTAGGCCACCATCCCTGGCCCCCCAGTCGCCTTCAGAATCGCTCGCTCGATCGCCCTCGGGTCAGATCCCTACACGCCTCATTTGGGAGTTGCATGCAGGCGAGGCAGAAGCGTGACAAGACTCATGGTTGAGGCGGGGTTCTATTGGCCTAGCCTCAAGCGTGATGTGGCACGCATTGTGGCACAGTGTCGCACATGTCAGACTGCCAAAGGGAAGAAGCAGAACACGGGATTATACATGCCTCTTCCTATTCCACATCCCTCTTCTAAGGGTGGGATATCCGCATGGATTTTGTGTTGGGTCTACCCGCACGACGATTCCATCCTTGTTGTAGTGGACAGATTCTCCAAGATGGCACACTTTGTTCCTTGCAACAAGACCGCTGATGCTTCACATATTGCAAAATGGTTTGTCAGAGAGATTGTTCGCCTTCTATGAGATAGATGGATTACCCAAAACAATCGTCTCTGACCGGCAAGTTCATGAGTTCTTTCTAGAAGACCCTTTGGAAATTACTCAACACAAAGCTGCAGTTCTCCAGTGCATATCACCCACTGACTGATGGGCAGACTGAGGTTGTCCCTCGTAGTCTGGCCTCTGGGTTGATTGGTGACTACCCTTCGGGGTGGGATAGGATCTGACACATGGCAGAGTTCGCGTATTTTCGCAGAAGTGAGAATGCTGACATGAGTAACGAGAAATCCTGTGAAAAATGCGATCGCCTGCCAGTGGAAGGCTTTCTGCGTTCAGTCAATCTACGCTGAGTGAATCTGTCCCTAAGGAAGCCCCTACAGGGAGTCCGATGGGTACACGAAAGTGACGAAGTTGCTTTGACTACTGAGCCATGCCTGTCTGTTGGAGCGAATTGGATGAGATCGGGCCGTCGACGGCTCAGCCAAATGCCGCAATATTTGGCTTCCCCTCGCTCTCCTTTCCCTCCCATTCACCTTGAGTCATCAAAGCCTCCCCGGAGGAGGGCTCTCTCTGGTTCTGGTCTGACTAGGACCAGAGAGAGTGTACCGCCCTGCCATAGTCGCGAGGATCGTCGATAGTCGCGACAGAGGGGGGGTTGAAACTTCTAGGAAAAAACTTCGAATTGGGAGGGCGATCCTCCCGGTGAACTGAACGTACCCCAAACCGACACAGGTGAACAAGTAGAGTATACTAGGGCGCGTCGAGAGAACCATGTCGAAGGAACTCGGCAAAATGACCCCGTAACCTCAGGAGAAGGGGTGCTCTCCCCTATATGGGGGAAAGCGGCACAGGTCAGGGGGTAGCGACTGTTTATTAAAAACACAAGACTCTGCTAAGTGGTAACACGATGTATAGAGTCTGACACCTGCCCGGTGCTGGAAGGTCGAAAGGAGAAGTGTTTGAGGAGCTTTGAATGGAAGCCCCGGTAAAAGGCGGAAGTAACTCTAACTGTCCTAAGGTAGCGAAATTCCTTGTCGCATAAGTAGCGACCTGCACGAATGGTGTCACGACTGCCCCGCTGTCTCCGACATGGACCTGGTGAAATTGAATTCTCCGTGAAGATGCGGAGTAATCTTGGGAATATCAATGAAATACTTTCTTAGCATACCCATAATATGAATGAAAATTTAGTTACTTTGTTTTATCTAGAACAGAAGAGAAAAATCTACCTTGACTTGAAATTTTGAGTCGTGTCATATTCCTATTTAAGAAATATTCATTTCTTATCATTTAATAAGCATCCTATCAATAGGCATCTTGTATTTCATAGAAATCAGGGGTAATATAGTCCTTACGTAAAGGCCAACCTATCCAACTTTCAGGCATCAAGATACGTTTAAGGCGCGGATGATTATTATAAGAAATTCCCAACATATCATAAGATTCCGCTCGGGCTTCCGGACTCGACAGAGACTAGTCACTCATTTTTTGGTAGTTCTTCTTTGCAAACTTTTGCGAGTGATGAGATTCTCGCAAACCGCCTCCCGAACCCGGCATACCAACTCAACAAGAGAAATTCAAAGATCAAAAAAAGGATGGCATTTCGAGCGAAGTAGATTGAGACTTTGATTTGCAAGAAGGACAGAGACCACCGAAGTTTAGCGCTCCCAACGGAGAAAGAGTGACCGACCACACAACACTACTAGAATCATATGACAAGTCACTCCGAATGGGTACTCTTGGGTCGGGTGAATTAAAGATGTCTTTGCATCAACCTTGATCTACCACAAGAGTTAATTATGATATTAGTTTAGTTCAGTTGGCCCCTATCACTCTAGGTCCTTGTATAGATGTGAGAGAGTTGTAAATGATGTTTTGTATCTTTGTTTCCTTAATAAGAGAGAATGTATCTTATTATCATGTTGTATGTACATGGAAGTGTGAGAAATAGAATGAATGTATGGACGTGTATCATTAATGTTGATATCATATTTGATTAATTAAAGTATAATTCTCTTGTAAAGTTTGTTTATGTGATTGGATGCGAGAAAAGAAAGAGTTTGAAATAAAGGAAAAAAATCCAAGAGTGAACGTTGTATTAAGTATGATCCTCAAACTTATGCCCTAATCTCATGATTAGTGGTAATCGTGGGATGTGGGTGTAACACACTTGGACTAAGATATATGTTTGATGATCCACTCACACAATTTGGTGTCATATGTATGTATGAAACTAGTCCAATATTGAGAAATGATGAGCAAGTATGACATAACGAAAAACTTAGAAATGGTTTAATAAGATCTCAACTTGCTAGCCACATGCATGGGCGGAATAATAGGATATATTCCAACATGTGATGATATAAACATTGGATTGAAATATGATTTTGTGAACCTTGGTACAGCCAAGCATTAGTTATATCTTGTCCTTGGAAAGGACACTTCCGAAAGGAGTGAGTTCCAAAATTAGTTTAAGAATTGAGGTAACATTTAATGCTACTTAAAACTTGAGAGATAAAAGGCATAACACATAAAAGTACATAGATTGAGTATGATTTCATGCACCCATGCATGCTATCTATAAGAGACATGAGGAAAAGTCACCATGGAAGTGATCAACAAAATGTGACTAGGCTCAGAGGGGAAGGCCATCGTAAATCAATAAAGGAAATTGGATGTTCCCTATGAGATGAAGGACATTTGGGTAAGGGAATCCTGAGGGGTTCAATGTGCAAGGATATCATCAAAGGAACAACAAGAAAAATGTGTGATGAAATAAAATAAAGTAACGATAGAACCCTAAGTCAATCCAAAGGTCAAGTAAGGATGAGACCAATGGGAGTAGGAATTGATCGTTCCCTGAATGCACCAGACCATAGGGTCGGGAGGTAACGACTATGTTTGCCCGAGGCCCATTGGTTAGGAGGTTGGACACCTTCATGAGTTCATGGGGCCTGAGGGGTAAATGTGAGAGGGACTGTAACGACCCACACTTTTGAGTGTCTAAAAGAAATTAAAGTCGCATATTGTTAATCAGAAACTCCAGGATGAGATTCATGAAATAATACAAAACAGTAAACAATTTCCATTAATGATCAAATATTTACATGTTTAGATAAAAAGCTCCTCTAAGGAGTTACATAACGTTTAAACAGAATTAACTTTTACAGGTGTGAAGATAAACCATTAATACTAAACCTTCATGATTAAACTGTAGTGTCTTCAACATCTCTATATGTACCCTCATGTCCACGAATCAAGTATATCTGATACCTAAAAGGCCAACAAACAAATACGCGGTCAGTATATTACTATACTGGTACGTGGGTTCAAACAATAATCCCAAGTATAGATATAAGTGAACATCTTTATCATGCATGTAATAATATAAACTTATTTTCATATTCTAACCCTTATCTGGTCTACTACCTCAGGTGTAATCACTGTCCCTCCGGGGCTCGTGTGCATTACCCTTAAGATTAGTCTAACCTAGGGTTTAGAATATTGTTATTTAGTTTACATGATACTCATAATAACTTTATAGTTTGCAAGAACTAAATAAACAAGCAAGCAGTTTATTTTTCGTTCAATCTCATCGAGAAAAATCGGCAACCTCAAAATTCGATACATGTATTCATAAGCATAACCACGTACCTTATGCCATCACAAAAACCATGCAGAATCTAAAATGTACTTTAAGAATGCATCCAAACATCCAGGCAACAAACCATGTAATCAACAAGTTATATGAAAAAAAGAATACTACATATTTGTCACCATGTATTCACATTACATTAATCAAATCTAGATGTGCTCCTAAACTAGGGTTTAGGGCTATCTCATGTTTGGACCTGGGATTAGGGATACCAACCCTAATTCCTTCATATCGTGGTTTCTAAGATTACAAATTCAGTTTTGCATATTAGGTGAAACCCTAATCACCAACTTAAGCATATTAAACTAACTGTGACACCTAAATCATATTACTAACATTATGATCATAGCAAGATGTTTATATTGGTTTCACAACCCTTCATCAGCATATAAAAGATTACTAATCTAGAATCATCCATTATTCAACATTATCAATGTTCTACTCATTATATATGTCTAGATTAGGTATGAACATAACATAACTAATTCTAATCAATTAAACATCATATTAACCTAAATCTAGGATTTCCTTTATGCTAATCACATTAACACATGTATTGCATATACTTTTGCAACAAGAACCATAATTAGGTTTGATAATATTTTATTTGGATTCCTCTCGTTTTCCTAAGCAACTTTCATATATTACTTATCTAAATCTGATCATCCTAGCTACTACTATGATATTTGCAAGATTAAATCTAATATGACCAATCATAGCATGACACGTCAACAAAAGCTTACCATATTACCTTGGTCCAGTGCTCGTGCCATGCTGGCCGATGCCTTAAGAAAACCTTCAAAATACATTTTCTCCCTTTTTCCTTAGGAAAGAGGAAACTGTGCTATGGGGGTTGTAAAGTCCTTTCAGCCTAGACTCATCTTCAACCATGCGACGCATCTGGTGCCACCTGGGGCGTCGACCACTTTGCTGGCCCCTCCTCCTCCTTTGTACATAAGACCGACACAGTAGCTGGGAGCCCCTCGCGTGCCTCCGCCGGAGATGGTAGGTCGTGGGTTGAGTCTTGTCACTCCATCCTCCCCCTTCCACGCGACACAACCCAAATAGCACCTGGAACCGTTGTGCATCGACCAAGGAAGCTAATATCGCGCCTTTGGCTCTCGGGGAGTCACGCCTTATGGTGATACCGCACACATAGACCCTAATCCAGCGTGGCGGCGACTATAGGTTGGTAGGAGAGATCAACACTGCAGCCACCGTAGATAGGGGATGAGGGACCGCAGATCTTGTCTTTCGGGGCGAGGACCCTACATGAAGTTTGAGCCCTTCATCGCTTGTACCTTGCAAACTCTATATCATATGGAGAAAGTCCTAGAGAAGAGTTCCTATCCCCTCCTAGCATGGCGCTGCTATGATTAGGGGGTACTTCCTTGACCATGCAAGTCTCCAGGTTCACCACGAGGTCTGTTGTCTATAGGCATGTCTCCAAGCGTCGTACATGGCACGACCATCCTTGGTTACCAGCGTAAAAGAGAGTCGCTTCCCTTGCAGGTCAGAAGCAGAGTTGACACAACTCGCACATCTCTTGATCATTGAGGAGGGTGCTGACCAAGGCTTCTACTATAAACACCCATGATTATAGTTGGGATTTCTGGATGAGGGATGGTGCTTTATGTCTCCCTTATATAGGTTGTGTGCCCAACTTCTAGGGTTAAGGGTAGGCAATAAAGGCATGGTGTCAACCAAGGCCTGCTTGGGAGTGACATAGAAGGCAATCTAATTATACAGAAATTCATTCAACTACTCTAAATACCACGATCCATCCGTGTGTATTAGACCAAGTACTTTTGCCATCCGATTTATGAAAATATGTTTCCAAGGCTACATCATTGAATCCTTTTCCAATTATACTTCATAATCAGGGTCCAAACTTCTCCTTTCCTCTAAACCATGTTTCCAATTCCTTTTAGGAGACTTATATTTCATTCCTTTATTTGGCTTCCAAGCAATAGGTGGATAATCCTTTAATTAAACATCTAAACCACATATTATCTTGGATTATCTTAGAAATCCTCTCGTTACCTTATATTGTAATTATCCTTCAACTTACCACAAAGGCAACCCAAGGTAACACTATTTGGTGTCCCAACCATTGTGTTTCCAATAATGGAAAGATAAGTATTCTTTTAACTAACTAACACCTTATAAACTTTATTCTCCTTTGGAAAATATCCAAAGTCATTACTATTTATTAATACATGAATTCCTTTTATCTATTTGTCTTGTGCCAAAAGTACTTGTGCAACAAAGGCAATTATCATTATTATTCCACCAATAAAATCATTGAAGAATTTTCAATTTAATTCTTGCATCATATTTTATAGTTCAATTTTACCAAAATTTTAGGATATTACATTCACCCCTCCTTAAAAGGAATTTTGTCGTCAAAATTCACACATAAAATAAAAAGGTGAATTATACCTCATTTTAGTTTCAAGTCTTAGGGTTAGCACCCTACGTAGACATCTTTAGCAAATTTTGTCTTATTACTAAAATTGGCACCTGAATCTCAATTCAAGTATATCTACATCTTTAGTATACACATCTTATCATTACTTTATGATTTCATTATCATTGTTGATTTCATTATTACTTGGTGATTTCTCTTTTCACTTAGGTTTCCAACCTATTATCCATTATTTCACATAAGGGTGAGGGAACACCTCTAACCCTAGGTCAAGTCCTCAAAAATTAAATGTAGAATATTCACCCTCTTTATCTCAATTTTTAAGCATAATGTATGTCTATCCAATCTCCCTCCCTTATAATGAAATGAAATAAGCATTTGGATGCAGCCCAAACACAAACTTCATTCCATTCTAAGAGCGGAGATAGTACATCCACACATTACCTTTCAATTTCACATATTAAGTTGAATCATACTCTATATGACTCTAAACTTACTTGTTCTCCATTTCATGACATTCTTATATCCCATGAATCAAGTATCCCTTTTCTTATTCTAAAGTTAGGGAACAACTGCTCTCAAGTTTTCATGACTTCTTTTATATTTACATCTCATCTATCATTATGAGCCTTAGACAAATCCTTGAGGTCTCTAGGGGTATAGGTACTTTTGGAGTGATCTCATCCTTATGAATTAAGAGAGAGCCTTTCACATTCACCCATTAGGCTACATGTTCCTCATGGAGGTAGCTAATCTCCTGAGTCATGTAACTTGGATAAACCTAGCTATTACCTCTCGACCACATGGTCATGTGCATTAATGGAATATCAACTCCCAATCCATCGGTCCTATGTACCTCTAATACACCCTACTTGACCCTAGGATTGCATTAGGACTCTACCCTCCCTAAGGGTTGCTTTTGAGATGTCACATCTTTTAAGCACATTATTCTCTTATTTAATTCTTTAACCCAGATTGCCTTCATCTCTCTCTTTCGAGTACACATAATGCAGTGTTGTCCCATCATTGGGCTCGGGCCACCTTCCCTCCAGGGCTTGGTGCCATGTCGGTCTTCCCTCCTGGGCTTGACCTATGTGATCTTCCCCTCTAGGGGTTTGATCCTAAACAACTGCATTGTCGACTTAGGCCACCTTCCCTCCTGGGCTTGGTGCCTGCTTAGTCTTCCCTCTTGGGCTTGACCATTTCATGACCATCCCTCATGGGCTTGGTCATCCACTTAGGCCACCTTCCCTCCTGGGCTTTGTGCCTTATTGGTCTTCCCTCATGGGCATGACTAGTTGTGTCACTCAGAGTTGGCATCCTTGGGTTCAAAGAATTTAGGTACTTTCATTTTTTTTATCTTTAACTCTTCACTCCTCTAGGTGAGGATTAAGGTTATTTCAATTCTTAAATATGTTTATTCACTTACCTTTTAATGGAGTGTCCTAGCCTAGGGTGCCTTCTTGGCTCATAGGAGGGGGTTATTCACTTAGATTTTAAGGGAGTGTCCTAGGCTAGGGTGCCTTCTTGGCTCATAGGAGGGGGTTAGGCTCTCTAGCCACAACCTGATCCCAAGATCTAGGTTTTTCTCCTTCATAGGTCATCTTCCCACTCTTTGGGTTGACCCACCCTAGGTTGGCACACTAACCCTAAAAGTTTCTTAGACACCTCTTTCTTTTATTATTAGACATAACTTTTATAATTATAACATATCAACCCATGTTTGCTCAATGTCTGGAATACCCCCCCATGGTCTTTGTCCATGTAATGAACTTGGGTCAATGTCCCCTCTAGGGGTTTGGTGCTACCTTGGCCTTCCCCTCCCGGGCTTGGCCACCATCACTAAACTTCTAGAGACAACATAAGGGATTTGAGCAGGTTATACTCAACCTTTCATTTTCATGTATATATAAATAGTGGGTTCATATATTTCTTAAGACCTCTTACATAAGTTTTATGCTCCTCATGCAAACATGCATGGGAGACTAGGTTACCTAAACCCATCCCTTTATCTTTCTCATTCTCGATTTCAAGTTTCACAAGGGTAGTATCCCATACCATCACACCATGTTCAGTATTTAAGATTAAGGTTTTTAGGGTTAGGGATAGTGATTATACACTACCTCTCTAAGTTTCCATAACCCTCAACCTTCTAGAGTTTCATACCCTAAACCAAGTCCTTCCTCTAAAAAAGGGATCAACCAAACATGTATCTTTCTACTGTTTACCCTCTCTAGAGGGACCTACATGAAAGGTTACATCTTTTCACATTTTACTTCTCTTATTAATATTTTCTTTTCAAGGCTTTTTAAGCAAAGAGATTAGAAGTAGATGAAAATGTGAGATGAGAAACCTAAAAGATTCATTATGTTTTACTAACTTTTTCTCTTTAATTTCTAAGGAGGATTGGAAATTATAGACTATTAGGTATTAGTTGATGAATCTGTGCTCTAATACCTATTGTAACGACCCACACTTTTGAGTGTCTAAAAGACCTTAAAGTCGCAGATCGTTAATCAGAAACTCTAGGATCAGATTCATGAAATAATACAAAATAGTAAACAATTTCCATTAATGATCAAATATTTACATGTATAGATAAAAAGCTCCTCTAAGGAGTTACATAACTTTTAAACATAATTAACTTTTACAGGTGTGAAGATAAATCATTTAGACTAAACCTTCATGATTAAACGGTAGTGTCTTCAACATATTTATCTATACCCTCATGTCCACGAATCAAGTATATCTGATACCAAAAAGGCCAACAAACAAATATGCGGTCAATATATTACTATACTGGTAAGTGGGTTCAAAAAATAATGACAAGTACATATATAAGCGAACATCTTTATCTTTCATGTAAGAATATAAACTTATTTTCATATTCTAACCCATATCTGGTCTACTACCTCAGGTGTAATCATTGTCCCTCTGGGGCTCGTGTGCATTATCCTTAAGATCAGTCTAACCCAAGGTTCAGAATATTATTATTTAGTTTACATGATACTCATAAGAACTTTATATTTTGTAAGAACTAAATAAACAAGCAAGCAGTTTATTTGTTATTCCATCTCATCGAGAAACATCGACAACCTCGAAATTTGATACATGTATTCATAAGCATAACCATGTACCTTATGCCATCGCAGAAACCATGCAGAATCTAACTTGTACTTTAAGAATGCATCCAAACATCCAGGCAACAAACCATGTAATCAACAAGTTATCTGAAACAAAGCATACTACATATGTGTCACCATGTATTCGCATTACATTAATCAAATCTAGATGTGCTCCTAAACTCATCTCACTATTATCTTTATTATTTGATTTTAATTCATTGATCACGAAATCCCATTTTCCTTTATTAGAAAATACTTTCTTTTTAACAATACCACATACTTAATCAATAATGTATCACATTATTTTCTTATTTTGCTTTATAGGTATTTTCTCTTTCCTCTTTCTTCATTGGGACTCCTTGGATCCCAAGAAACTCTATTATTTCGAAATCCTTTTTATTGGACACTCATTATCCTCCTAGATGCATCTAAATGCATTATTCTTCATTATTTCCCATTATCTTGTTTATTTCTTATTAAAATAGTTGTTTTTGAGAATATTTCTTTATTTCTCTTTTATTTTCCTCATTGGTATTCCCTTTAACATTAGAAATCCTTGGGATACGAAATTCCACAAAGGATAACTCAATTATACGTATTTTCACTTGTTTTCCACATTTTATCATTATTTTCAATTTCTTTCTTAATAAAGAAATACTTTATTAATCTTTTCTTTTCTTATTTCTTTTCTTTGTAATTTTGGACTCCTTGGAACCCAAGGAACCCAAGAGGCACGAAATCCCTCATTGGATTTGCCTTCTAGAGGTTTTCACATTTTTCTTTTCTCAAAAATTCAATTATTCATTCACTAATTGAATTTTCTTGTTATTTGGGCCCAATAGCCAATAAAGCCCACAAATCAAACAACAAGGCTATTTTAAACGAAATCCATTTATTATATCATTATTTGTCCAAATATCTTTAATATGATAAATTACATTTCTCACCAAAGGAACCCAAAATTGGGGTTGTAACATCCTTCCCCTCTTATAGGAATTTTTCCCTCAAAATTCCACCAAGCAAACAAACAAACAGTTCATGATAAGCCTTTCATATGTCCATCATGGCTCCCATGTGGCCTTACCCTTCCCATGGTGCTTCCCAAGAACCCTCATCAGCTCATATTCTTCCATTTGAGTTCTTTCTTACCTTGGTATATCGTACCCTCATAGGGGACTCATGACATTTCAACCACTCAAAAAGATGAATAGGTTCAGGGCTCAACACATGGCTTGGGTATCTCACATAGTGCTCTAGATCGGACTCATGTAACACATTATACATCACGTTATCCTGAGGGGCAAGGCTAAACACAACCATCTCCACCAATCCATCTCAAATGGACCCATATATCAGGGACTCATATTTCTCAGCTATAGCTTAGAGGGGTCGAATTTTCACATCTCATATTCTCCCACAGTGAACTGCATGTTAGTCTGCTTTGCATCAGCTCATGACTCATGTCACCACTGGGCTCTCTCTCGACCATTGCACGATCAAAGCGACTTCATCTACACACACTATGGTTCTTTTCTGACCTTCGTGAGGCCTCCTACACCAACATCATCTTAATGAAGTGGCGACCGACACAACCTCTCTATAAGGCTTCTTGCATCCCGATAAAGGCTATGGTGGTTAACATCACATCTTAAGAACTCTCTCTTTGTATCACCCTAAACAAGCACACTTTCTCGCATCAAACCCTCTAGGCTGGATCTTACTAACCATTAGTTAGGGTGATAAACTATACTATCATCGAGTTCTTCATGTAACTACTTCCACCTAGTGAACCTTTAGTTCATGCTTAAGAACTTTTGAACTCGCATCATGGTGTAGTTGAACCATCTTTCTCTCTTAAGTAGTTCAACTGAATCTGTCCTGTGACAGTTCTCTTCCTTTCTCATGTCATCTAGGTAAGGCATTCTACCATAACCCATATTGGATCTTGACCTTCTGGGTCAAAGGGAGACTTACCACAACATCCATAGTGATGAACTCCCATTCCCTCTCAGGGACTCTTTTATCCTCTATATCGATACATTGAGTTACTGGTGTTCGTCCTTCACCTTGCATGGTCACATGCTACAGACAACTTTGTTTTAAGCATCCAGAGTGCTACCATCACTTACTATCTTTGTAGTACCAAGGTATATTATGACCTCTTGTATTTTTATGATTCCTCAAGCTTGATACCTCGGAAACCCTAAACCACTCTCAAGCGAGTTTTATTACCTTCCTATCCAAAGAAGTGTATTTGAAGTTCTATTACCATCCTTTTACTACATACAAGACTAAATTGACTAACCAAACAACCATTAACTTGTTCAAAATATCTTATTACATCTGTGTGTTAGCCAAAACTCATCTTCTTTCCAAACTTAGGGTTAGTCGAACAACCTCAACCTCTTCTAGCCTCTAGTTAAACTAGGCAGCTATATCTCAATTAGAGCATTCATTACCACTTCGCCTCCTTAGGTGTCAGGTAACGTTGAAGACATACACCTCCACATATTCCACTTATCATCTCATCTCAAACTCTAAGTTTGTCTTCATCAAGAAACTCTGAGCTCATCCTCATGGTGATTCAACTCAACTTTGCATAACTTGCAAATTCCACATAGCTCATGATAAAACATCCTCACAAGATGATTTCCTTAATACTCTTAGTGTTTGTAAACCATCCATGTATCATTCACTCCACAAAGGTATGCTATCATTTCTATCCTTATACCTTGTAGCAACGTTCCAACTTCCATCATCTCTTATCCTTGGTGTAAGGCATGTGTATTGTCCTATCTCTCACTCCCATAACAAAAGGAAATAAGCATTTGGCTGCAGTCCAAATATAGAGTTCTTCCTGTTCCAAGAGTAGAGATGGTACATCCCACCTTGCCAGTACACCTTTAAATCTAAGTTTAAACGTGCCACATATGTCTCAACATCACATTCATCTTGATATCAAAGTTACTTCCATGGAAAACTGGTCTCAACCCTACTTGGTCTAAACACAATCCTTGGTCATCTCCTCTAGGTCTATAGGGTGCCGACACTTTGGGGTCATCCCTCTTCCCTTATGCATCTAGAGAGTGCCCTACTCATCCGCCCTTTGGAACCCATGAGTTCATGAAGGTGATTAATCTCCTAACCCATGGCCCTCAGACGATGATAGTTGTCACCTCCCGACCCTATGGTCATGTGCAACTAGGGAATTAAGCAACTCCTACATCCATCGGTCTTATCCCTATCTGACCCTAGGATAGACTTAGGATTTTAACATAGTACATGTCCAACTTAGAACCTTACCCAAGCCTTCATCATCTCTCTGCATTCATGGGTTGACTTTCATCCCTTCATAGGGGTCATGGCAACCTGCCTACCATGATCAGGTCCCATAACAGTTACCTCCATGGTAACACATACATATTCACATAGATATGGCTATCTATGGGTCTAGAGGTTCGTCTTCATACCATGTACTTTTCACTTAGCTTCTCAAGATCCCATGAGACCTCTTTAGGTTACCTCAAAACCAACAGAACTGGTACACACCTACCAAAGGGTCCCTCTCCCAGGATGGGAGGAAACTACACCTTGATAACAAAGGTCACAAGCATACTTAGGGTTTACATTCACATGATCATGCCTAACCCAGCAGCTACTAAGGCATAAGCAGACCACCTTTTAAACCATGCTAGGTCATACTTGTTCTCTTTCCTCAACATTAGACCAACTTAGTTGAGAGGGTTCATCGAACATACCCTCAACTTAAGGGATTTCCTTTACCTCTACACATAAGGAGTGCCATGCTCGAAACTATAGAGCCTCAAATCTCATTATGAGCATCAGATACACTACTTCCCCTCTTAGGCCTAGGAACCCTAGGTTCTCCTTTGGATATCCCACTGCATGCTCAATCTCTTAACCATGAATCAAGCATGTCCAAGGTATGTCATGTACTCCCATGATCCTTTTATATGAGCAATACCTCAGAGTTGAGTCCTCCTCAAGGACATCTCACTAAGCATAAAGCCGCTCCAATGGTTACTTAAACCTCCTCAGGATCTATGGCAATCTTTGTCTCATCTCAACAAGTAACCACTTATACCATAGGTACATAGGTACCAGAAGCATCATCCTCTCTCTAGGGTTTGGTCCCTCTAAAGGCAACCAAGATATCATCAGCCTCTAGGGATCAAGCATAAGGCAACCATTACGATCCACGTAGGTTGCATCATCCTCAACTCCCCACTATTCCTCATGTCTCAGAATCTAAGCTTCCAACCTTCTTTCTTGGGTCCTATTTTCCTCTCTAGAACTAACTCTACATCTAACCTTACTACCAAATGTCCATTCTCCATGAAGGATCAAGCTTTACTAGCATACCTTCACATGGGTGAAGCATATTCTCGAACTTAGGTTTGCTCAATATCATTCATAGCCCTTTATGCTTATTCCATGATCCCTTAACCAGGGTTTCATCAAGCTATACCCTACTTGCCTAAGCCCATAGGGTAACTATAGGTTCTCTTCTAACCTCATCCATGAAGGAGTTATCCTTCTCTCTAGCATGCACGACCCTCTCCAGGGTTGGTCGCCAAAGGTACTAGGTCATCTACCCTTTTATGGCATCCCAAAGGCATGTCCAACCAAACACTCAATCAACCATGACATCTAACTTATCATGTCATCTCTCTCTCTAACCTTCACTTAGAGTTAGGGTTAACATCATCTTCAAAGGATGTGCTAGATATCTACTTTTAATGGAGGTCTCTACCTCTAAGACTAACTCTCTCTACTCATCCTCCTGCCAAGGAGGTCTGTCCTCATGTCTCTCCTGAGGGCAATGACAACTCGTGTCATACGACCTAAGCATGTATATATTCTTTAGTTTACACTTAATATATAAAGCTTATGTCCATGACATCTTATTTACATGCTTTTCATTAATTTGGTATAGGATTCCTTAGTCCTTATAAACCTTACCCATACCTCAAGAGGGTGAGGAGAAGAGAGAAAACCCTAATCCTTAAGGTCCTTAACAGAATTTGAGTTGAGAAGGGATGAACGAGATGAGAGAGTCCTAAAGGTGTCTTATTTCGAATCATATCCTAAGACATCAGTCAGGAAGTCACACATTCCGGGAGTCCTCATATTCTGACTAGCGGTGCGGAGGAAAATATTGCCATCCCCCGGAAGTGATCCTTTTCTAGACACCTCAATCTTTTGGACACTCCTCTAATAACTCCCTTGGTTCTATGGAATTTGTAAAATTTAATAATTATTAATGATTAGATGAGGAACCTATGCTCTGATACCAATTGTAACGACCCCGCCTCCCGATAAACCCCCAATTAAGGGAGACCGAAAGGTCGGTGCCGTTCTCCAATTAATAGGATCAAAAGTTTGACAAATAATCAATAATTATTATGAAATTCTACTAACTAACTGGAATTTGGTGTAAAATTAAAACTTTACTTACCTTTGAAAAACTTTGGAAGTCTATCTATCCAGAGCTTGAATCTACTCTATCTAATCCTCCTGGCACTTTATGTTTTATTTTCACAAGGTGTCACTTTACCGTTTGTTCATTTCAGAGTTGTACCTAAAATGCCGACAAACAAAATGTCGGTCAGTATATCAAAATATACTGGTATGTGGGGACAACCAAAAGTTTGCACATAAGGATAACAATCTAATTATCACAATCAAATTAATTAACCAGCCAATTTACATTTTCCAATATGACATTCTCCACCGTTTTTGCCCTAACCCTGGCATACCCACCTTAGGGTTCCCTTTGCTAATGACTTAAGGCCACCTTCTCAATTCCGAGCTTGGTGCCTGGGGTCACCACTCATGGTGCCCTCTAGCCATGCAATATCATAGGCCACCTTCTCATTCCCGAGCTTGGTGCCTGGGGTTACCACTCAAGGTGTCCATTAGTCTACCCATCTGGGCCTGACCTTTGGCATCATCCATCAGGGTGGCATGTAGGTGCGAGAATCCATACTTCTATTATTAATGTGATAATCATAGTGACTTTATAGTTTGCAAGTATGAACATCCAAACTGATAATTTACATTCAATGCGATTAACCATCTGGAAAATCATCGAGAAACTAAGGCGGTTATTCATAATTAACCACATACATGTACATGCAGATTTGAGATAGAGTAGTCCAATCAATCAAGACATCCAATCAAGAAAGTACAAGAATCCTAAAATTACATCCAAATCCTTTTTATCAAAAACTATCCAAACCATCTTTCTACTTATGGTTTCTATTCCTTTTTAGGGTTTCTTCCTCTTTTTAGGGCTTACTTTGCAATTAGGGTTTCCCTTCATTTTTTTTACTATTTTAAACCCTAACTTAATGCAATTGATCACAAACCCTAATTATCTCAACATCTAATCCTCAGTTTTAGATTAAAGGCTTAATTATCCATAATTAAGCCTCTTAAACCTCTTTTACATTAAAGATACTATTTTTATCCTTTTAATCCATGACAAGATCATTATGCTCATCAAATCAAAGTTCATTATAGTCTAATTCGCACATGAACTTGATTTAACATTAATTCTATCTTTTATTCATCAGAAAACCCTAATTACTACATTAAGGGTAGTTACCCACATTTAGGTACTTTTATACTTGAAATAGCTTAGATTCAGCATATTCCTACTTTAATCATGAAATTAATCAATTAAAGACATTAATAGTCTCATTCACTAATATTAGGGTTTCAAGGCCCATTAAAGTCTATTCATGGATATGAAACACTAAATTAACTAATTATATGCAAAGTTCATCCTTTTTCTTCCTAATATCTCTTTTATCATTAATAGGCTAATATCAACTTTAATCATCAATTAAACCCTTATAAATATATTATTCATCTCCAAATAGGGTTCTTTAAACATTAAAGTATTAAAGTTGACATCTTCCATTAAATATCGAATTTAAAGAGAAATCAGGCTTCAATTATATTTTTAATGGATTCCCCTCATTTTTCTGAGCAACTTTCATATTTTATGTGTGCTAATCTGAGCTATGAATAAATAGATATGATTTTAGCAAAATTACCTATTTTGGGCCAATCCAGGAGCGCCACGTGGTCAATCCCTTGCAATGTTGTCCGATTAAGAAAATATAACTGAATTACCAATTTGCCCTCCACTTAAGTAGCCTGTCCTTTGATACGTCGAGGGTAGAATTGTCCAACGCACATCTAACCTTCTTCAACCTCGAACAACAGACGTTGCGGCCGCCCTAGCCGTCGATCTACAGCTTTGGCACACTCTTCCTCACCTCTCTTGGTCTCGACGGCCACCACATAGGGTTCTCCTACCACCGCCATGCCCTGGAGCACACAAAGCTCCTCCAAGTTGTGGCTCCACCGCCGTTCATGAGTGCAAACCCATCTGCGGTTGCTGCTGCACGCGCATCACCTTTGCAGACCTATGGACAGAGTTGTTCCAAGCCCAGGACGTCGGTGATGGTCCCAATGCTTCCGCCTCCCTCCTCCATACCTTTAGAAGATCAAAGATAGAGCCACAGTGGCTAGGATTGGGTGTGACGATGTGCAACACATGGCGGTCCTATGCAGTCATACTACTGCAGCGGCGCATAGCTAGGAGGAAGGGACGTCCACCGAGCGTACCCATGTTGTCGTGGGAGCAGCATGGCCCCAACGCAACTCTTCCACAGTCGTTCTTCTCCATGGATCGATCATGCTTTCGACTAGGGTTTGAATGTGGAAGAACATGAAGAAAAGAAGAAGAGATATGTGTGAGATCTCTTTGGAACTCGAACCAGCAGGCCAACCCCTTATATAGGGGAGGGTTTTCACACCCCAAGATGTGCATCCACAAAGATGCAAGGTCTTTTCCAATTAGGAAGCTAATTCCTTCATTAGGAAGCAAGCTTTCTTTCTCCTTATTATCCCTTTGATATTTCTCTTTTCTTGGGTAATTAAGAATTCGAAACTCATCTCACTATTATCTTTATTATTTGATTTTAATTCATTGATCAAGAAATCCCATTTTCCTTTATTAGAAAATACTTTTTTTTTAACAATACCACATACTTAATCAATAATGTATCACATTATTTTCTTATTTTGCTTTATAGGTATTTTCTCTTTCCTCTTTCTTCATTGGGACTCCTTGGATCCCAAGAAACTCTGTTATTTCGAAATCCTTTTTATTGGACACTCATTATCCTCCTAGATGCATCTAAATGCATTATTCTTCATTATTTCCCATTATCTTGTTTATTTCTTATTAAAATAGTTCTTTTTGAGAATATTTCTTTATTTCTCTTTTATTTTCCTCATTGGTATTCCCTTTAACATTAGAAATCCATGGGATATGAAATTCCACAAAGGATAACTCAATTATACCTCTTTTCACTTGTTTTCCAAATTTTATCATTATTTTCGATTTCTTTCTTAATAAAGAAATACTTTATTAATATTTTCTTTTCTTATTTCTTTTCTTTGTAATTTTGGACTCCTTGGAACCCAAGGAACCCAATAGGCATGAAATCCCTCTTTGGATTTGCCTTCTAGAGGTTTTCACATTTTTCTTTCCTCAAATATTCAATTATTCATTCACTAATTGAATTTTCTTGTTATTTGGGCCCAATAGCCAATAAAGCCCACAAATCAAACAACAAGGCTATTTTAAACGAAATCCATTTATTATATCATTATTTGTCCAAATATCTTTAATATGAGAAATTACATTTCTCACCAAAGGAACCCAAAATTGGGGTTGTAACAACTGAGAAAGCTAAGTCCCCGATATATGGGTCCATTTGAGATGGATTGGTGGATATGGTCGTATTTAGCCTTTCCCTTCAGGATAACATGATGTATAAGGTGTTACATGAATCCAGTCTAGAGCACTATGTGAGGTACCCAAGCCAGGTGCTGAGCCCTGAGCCTATTCAGCTTTTGAGAGGCTGAAATGTCCTGAGTCACCTATGAGGGTACAATATACCAAGGTAAGAAAGAATCAGATGGACGAATATGAGATGATGAAGGTTCTTGGGAAGAACCATGGAAAGGGTAAGGCCACATGGGAGCCATGATGGACATAGGAAAGATTTATCCTGATTTGTTTGTTTGCTTGGTGGAATTTTGAGGGAAAAATTCCTATAAGAGGGGAAGGATGTGACAACCCCGATTTTGGGTTCATCTGATGAGAAATGTAAATTCTAATATTGAACAAATAATGATGTAATTTCATTTACAATAGCCTTGATGGTTTATTTGAGGGCTTTATTGGCTATTGGGCCCAATAATAAGGAAATTCAATTAGTAAATGAATAATTATGTTTTTGAGAAAAGAATGGTGTGGAAACCTCCAGAAGGCAAAAGAATACAATCCAAAGTAGGATTTCGTGCCTCTTGGGTTCCTTGGGTCCCAAGGAGTCCAAAGTTGCATAGAGAATGAAATAAGAGAAGAAAAGATCAATTAAGTATTTCCTTGTTAAGAAAGAAATTGAAAACAATGGTACAATGTGGAAAATAAGTGGAAAGAAGTATAATTGAGTTTTTTTAGTAGAATTTCATAATTATTATTGATTATTTGTTGAACCTTTGATCCAGGTTATAGGATAATGGCTCTGACCTTTCGGTCTCCCTTAATTGGGGGTTACTGGGAGGTGGGGTCGTTACACTTGGTGTCTGGGGTCACCCCACATGGTGCCCATTAGTCATGTAACATAGACCACCTTCTCATTCCCAATCTTGGTGTCTGGGGTCCCCTCTCATGGTGCCCATTGGTCTTCCCTCCTGGGCTTGACCTTTTTGCCTCATCCATTAGGGTGGCATGTAGGTGCGAGAATACACATCTATATTACAATTGTGATAATCATAGTGACTTTATAATTTGCAAGTATGAACATTCAAACTGATAGCCTGCATTCAATGCAATTAACCATCCAGAAAACCTTTAGGAAACTAATTTGATTAACCATAATTAACCACATACATGTCAGGATGACTTGAGTGCACAAATAATTCAACCAAGCAAGAAACCAAGCAAGCACACAAGTTGATCCTGGAATATGCACCCAATTTTCCTATCATTCATCATGCCATCATGGTCTATTAAACCTAGTTGTTTCCTAGGGTTACTAGTCCTTTTTAGGGTGTTAGTACAATTAGGGTTTCACCTCATTTTTATTATTTTAAACCCTAATTTTATAAGATTACTCACAAACCCTAATTATCCCATCTTTCTTACACAAAAGATCCTAAGATCATCTTTTGGCAACATGAAACCCTAATTTTGGATCAACTACTCTTTTCTTCCCTTTTTCCTTATTTAGGATTTCTAAGGATATTAACCACCATATTGGGTTTAAAACCCTAAATCTTGCAATTTCGTCTTCAAAAAAGGTTAAGATTCATCTTTATCATTAAACAAGTTAACAATGCTCGAATTAACTTATTTGCAATATTAAATCTATCATTTATCATCAATTAGGGTTTCTAACCACAAATTAATACCTTTTCCATCAAAATTATACACTTTTGCAAAAGGATACTGATTTAGACTTTCAAACTATTTTTTATCTTATTCCACGTATTTTTCTAATCAACTTTCATGTATAACTTTTTCTCATCAGAGTTTCCTAGCAAAAGATATGATTTTTGCAAGAAAAGTCACTTTTCTGGATTTTCTAATATATTATGATTTCATCATAAAAAATCCTCATCGTTCGATCTGTTGTCCACTGGACCACGCGGGATCCAACGAACCACAATACACGCCTAACTCATGATTGAAAAGAAGCAAAAGTCACTTATGCCCTTATCTGAACAATAGAAGAGGGAGGGTAATCCAGTAATTTCACGGGGTATCTTCTTCAACCTCACGTCAAGCCTACCTTCTCCTTGCAGTCAACTCCTCAGTTGACTTCACGATCCCAACCACCTACGAGTGTGGTGAAGGTCCAGAAAGTTCCGCCTTCCTCTGTCGAACTTGACAAGTCCTTCAATTGCACGCCAGGAACATGCCACGACCTCCTCCTACTCACCGGACTCCGGCGAGGCTTGCCAAGAAGACAGGGGTGCAAGTCATGGTAGGAGAAGCAATTGGAGGCACGAGAGCATTCCTCAAAGTCTGCCACAGCGTTTAGGGTAGCAAGGAGGCATGATGGTACCCACTCTCACCCTCCCCTATATATATGGTTGAAGGTAGGTTCGCTTGAATTGGGAACTTCCCCAATTGACGACCAAACCCCTACAAATTACAGATGGTTCTTGTCAGACTCCTCTCCTGAATCCATAGGAAATAAAATCAAGCTTGCACACGCTCAGGATCACGAGAAAATTGAGAGGGAAAATCCCTCTATAACTCAAAAAAGTCCAAGTCTTTGTGGAACTGGATGATGAGAGACAATCATTGGATCAAGATACAACGGCTCTCATCTCACGTGATCAACTAAAAAGGAAAATCATATTCCTATTTTCAATATAATTCTATATTTTGGAGATAATTTGATAAAATCATAACTCCTAATCTGTAGCTCCTTTTTATTTCAAATTTTAAGGAAAATTTCGCCTTGACATTTTCTAGATATTTATTAAATTTGGGAAACAAATTCCAACAGATGAGAAGGTTTCCTTCCCTCCCAAGTTATCTATTAATTAATCCAAAATTAATTAATATTTCTTTTCCCTTTGTCATTATCTTGTTATCTTGGGTCCCTTGGACCTCAAGAAATCCTAAAGGCACGGGTTCCAACATTGAGGAGTATCTATTTGCCTTTATCCTCTTTTAAATGTCTATTTCACATATTTTTCTTTTATTAATTAAATCCTTTTCCTTTTTTTTTCTCTTTTCTTTTCAATTGGGCTCAATGGCCAACAAAGCCCATTATCAATCAATCAAGGCCATTTCACACAAAATTCATCACAAATCAAAATAGATTTCATTTAATATGTTAATGAGAAGTACATATTTCATTACATAACTTAGAAAATTAAGGTTATAACATCCTCACCTCCTTATAGGAATTTTTCCCTCAAAATTCCAAGAAATCAAACAAACAAATCAGGGTATGTTTTCTCCTTGTCCACCTTCATCTCCCATGTGGCCTCATCCTCTCCATGGTTCCTCCAAAGAACCTTTACCATCTCTATATTCTTGCATCTGAGTTCTTTCACCTTGGTATCTAGAATCCACAAAGGTGTCTCAGGATAAATTAGCTTCCCTTGAAGCTCAATAGGTTCAATGGTCAGCATATGGCTCGGATCTTGCACATATCGCTTCAAGTTGGACACATGAAACACATCATGCATCATGCTATACTGAGGGGGTAATGACAAATGATATGAAGCTTCACCAATCCGTTCTAACACCTCAAACGGACCAACATATTGGGGACTTAGCTTTCCTCTATTCTTAGCTATAGCTCATAGCGGTTGGATTTTCAAAAACACATGCTCTCGTACAATGAAATGCACATCAGTCTGTTTTGCATCAGCATACGACTTCTGTTGATCCTGGGCTCTCTTCAGCCTTTTCTTGATCAAAGAAACTTTATCAGCATACACTTGGAGCTCATCTGACCTCAACAGAGTCCTCTCACCCACATCAACCCAGTGAAGTGGGGACTGACACAGTCTCCCATACAAAGCTTCATATAGAGGCATTTCGATACTGGCTTGGTAGCTTTTATTGTAGGCAAACTCAGCTAAAGGTAAGTATTGCTCCCATGAACCACCCCAATTGAGCACACAAGCTCTCAACATATCTTCTAAGGTCTGGATCATCCTTTCTTACTAACCATCCATCTTGGGGTGATAAGTGGTACTAAACTTCAACCTGGTACCAAGTTCCTCTTAAACTTGCTTCCACAACTTGGAAGTAAACTTTGGGTCTCTATTAGAGATGATCGATCCTGGTATGCCATGCAAGCACACTATCTCTCTGATATACAGCTCAGTTGGGTCTGACACCTTAGCAGTGGTCTTTAAGGCAAGGAAGTGTGCTGACTTGGTAAGATGATCTACTACGACCCATATTGCATCATGACCTTTCCTGGTCTGGGGTAGACCTACCACAAAATACACAGTGATCTGCTCCCATTTCCATTCTGGAATCTCTATCGACTGTAAAAGCTTGTCGGGTCATTGGTGTTCAGCCTTCACCATCTGGCACATAAGACAACTGGCCACCCATATCGCAATGCCTTTCTTCATTCCTGGCCACTAGAAAAATTGCTGTAGGTCCTTGAAAATCTTAGTAGTTCATGGGTGCACTATGTATTTGGATCCATGAGCCTCTTGTAGGATACACTTCTTTATCAATGAATCCACTGGAACCCATATGTGATTCTCAAACCTGATTCCTCCATCCACTCCCATAGATAGATGAGTATGTGGCTTCATCATCAAACCTTTCATCTTGTCTAGCTCTTCACTAGTCAACTGTGCTGCTATGATCTCACTTAACAACTCAGACTGGATCCAAATGTTATCCAATCAAACTCGATCTTCTAGTAGTTGTGGAGTCCACTCTACCAGATCCTCCAAACTCTTCCACTTACTAGACAAAATAGCTACACACTTAAGTTGTTTCCGACTCAAAGCATCCGCTATGACATTAACCTTACCAGGATGATAGGCGATGGTGAAGTGGTAATCCTTCATATACTTCATCCATCGTCGGTGTTGTAGGTTTAGGTCTCTCTGTGTCAGCATGTACTTTAATCTCTTATGGTCGGTGAAGATCTCGAAGGTAGCACTGAACAGGTAATGTCGCCATATCTTTAAGGCATGGATAATAGCAGATAACTCCATGTCATGTATCGGGTAATTCACCTCATTGGTCTTGAGCTATTGTAATGACCCCGCCTCCCGGTAACCCCCAATTAAGGGAGACCAAAAGGTCAGTGCCATTATCCCAATTAACAAGATCAAAGGTTCGACAAATAATCAATAACAATTATCAAATTCTACCAACTATACTGAAATCTAGTATAAATTAAAACTTTTTGCATACCTTTGAAAAATGGGATTACTAATATTCTATCCATATGAGAGAATATTGTAACTAATCCTCCTTGATCGTTAATCCTCATTTAATTCCACATATGCCACTTTACTATTTGTTGTTTTCACTTGTACCCAAAATGCTGACAAATGAAATGTCGGTAAACATAAAGCTGGTATGTGGGGGAAACAATAATCATGCAATTAATATAAACATATTGCAATCAATTATAGTTTAACAAACAAATTTTCATTTTAAACATGACCTCTCAATCCATACATATCCTAGCCTCTGCACAGTCCCTGCAGTGGACCTGGATACTACCATTCCTTATGGTAGCTCCCCATTAAACAATGTGTGATCCTACCTAACAGGTATATCAGTATCTAGGGTTGATTCGCATGGCACTACCCATAGGTAGCCCAATCCCTGACTCAATGGGACTTGATGGACCTACCCCATTGGTAGCCATATACTAAGTCATCCAATGACCTGATGGACCTACCCCATAGGTAGCCATGTACTAGGTCAAACTATTAAGCCATAGAGGAGGACCAGGATCTGGGCCATTCATGTACTCATATTTATGTGATAATCATAGTCACTTTATAGTTGCATGAAATAAAAGTCATACAAGCAGTTCAGGCAATCAATAAAAACATTCAGGAATCACCGTGAAACTAAAGCGATTATTCATAAACGTAACCACATACCTGACAGGAAGATTTGAGATAGAATCAACCAAGAAGGGAAATACAATCAAGCAAGTACAAGAATCCAGAAATCTCATCCAATTTCTTTTATCAAAATCTATTCAAACCATCTTGCTACTTAAAGTTTCTATTTCTTTTTAGGATTTCTACCTCTTTTAGGGTTTACTTTGCAATTAGGGTTTTTACTTCATTTTACTCTTTTAAACCCTAATTTCTCATCTATCCTTCATGAAAGTTATTAAGGTTACCTTTTAACAACATACAACCTTAATTTCAGAAACATCACAATTAATCATCAATTAATTCCATTAAGCCTCTTTTACATTAAAGCTACCATTTTTATCCTTTTAATCTATGGCAAAGTCAATATGCTCATTTATCATCAATTTGTAGTTCATTATGGTCAAATTCACATATGAATTCTAATTGTCATTAATTCTACCTTTATTCATTTGAAAAACCCTAATTATCATATTAAGGATATCTATCCACAATTTGGAACTTCTATACTCGAAAAAGCTTAAAATCATCATCTCTTAACTTTATTCACGATTTTGAATAATTAAAGCCATTAAGAGTCACATTTATCAACATTAGGGTTTCAAGGCCCATTAAAGTATATTCATGCACATGAAACTCTATATTAAACCAATTATGTGCAAAGTTCACCCTATTTGTTCCTAATGTTCCTTTTTATCATTAACAGGTTAATACCAACTTTAATCATCCATTAAACCCTACTAAATATATTAATCATCTCAAAATAGGGTTTCTTAATCTTTAATTCATCAAAGTTGATAACTTATACTACTTTTCGAATTGCAAGATGAATTAGCTTCTATATGCATTTTTATTGGATTTCTCTCATTTTTTATGAGCAATTTTCATATTTTATACGTGCTAATCTAAGCTATGAATAATTAACTACGAATTTTACAAAATCCACTTACTTTGGCCAATGGGGAGGCACCATGTAGCCTTTGTCCATGCAACGCGGCCCATTTGAGATTATAATTAAATGACGCTTCTACCCTCCACTTAAGTGTCCCGTCCTTTATTACGCCGAGGGTAGAACCATCCAATGTCCCTCTGGGCTTCTTCAACCTTGCGAACGACCACTGCTTCCACCGCAGCAACCCTAGTCGTGGCTTGCACCACCTATTCTCCTTCCTCTAGACCCCGAAGGTCACCAGTGTTGGTTGCCTTTGCTCTGCCACCTCCTTCCGAGCTTGGGGCGCCTCCCAGCTCTCGACCAGAGCGGCTGGGTTAGGCTAGGTACACCTGTGACTTGCAGCTGCTACGTGCAACCATTTTGCATGCTAAGGTGCATTGTATAGGGCATGACGATGCTGCCTTGACCTCGCTCTGTCACTGTGGCATATGTAGCTTCCCTCGCAACCCTACCTGGGCTCCTTGCTGCCCCAGGGTCACATGGCTCCCCTCTACTAGGGTTTTGAAATAAAATGATGAAGAACAAAGGAGGGTACGTGGGATCTCTCTCCTGGACTAGACCCAGGGCTCTCTCTCCTTTTATAGATAACGGTAACAATGCCCTATGATGCTTGCTCATGAAGAAATAAGATCCTTTCCTACTAGGAATTTGATTCCTTCATGAAAAAGCAAGCTTCTCTCTCTTAAACATCCTTTTTATATTCTTTATTATTTCGATAATTAAGAATTCGGAATTCCTCTCACTTATTCTCTTTATTCTTGCTTTTTAATCCATTGGCATGAAGTCATATTTTTCTTTATTAGAAAATACTTTCTTTTTAGCAATACCACATAATCCATTAATAATGTATTCACATTATCTTCTTATTTTCTATTATTGTGTTTTCTCTTTCTTTGCCTTCATTGGGACTCCTTGGATCCCAAGAAACTCATTTATTTCGAAATCCTTTTTAATGGATACTTATTATCCTTCTAGATGCATCTATATCCATTATTTTCTCATTATCTTGTTTATTTCTTATTAAAATATCTATTTTTGAGGATTCCTATTTTTATTTCTTTTTATTTTCCTCATTGGCATTCCTTTTGACATTAGGAATCCTTTGGATACGAAAATACACCAAGGATAACTCAATTCTACCTCTTTTCACTTATTTTCCACATTTTATCATTGTTTTCAATTTCTTTCTTAATAAAGAAATATCTAATTGATCTTTTCTTTTCTTATTGCTTTATTTTTGCAATTTTGGACTCCTTGGGACCCAAAGAACCCAAGAGGCACGAAATCTTCCTTTGGATTACATACTTTTGCCTTCTAGAGGTTTCTACTTCTTTCTTTTCTCCATTTCTTATTAATAATGGAGTTCCTTTTGTCTCTTCCTTGTTATTGGGCCCAATAGCCAAAAAAGCCCACAAAACAAACATCAAGGCTATTGTAAATGAAATCCATTTATTCAAAACAAATCATATATTTATTTGTTCAAATATCTTTAAAATGAGAAATTGCATTTCCCACCAAATGAACCCAAAACTGGGGTTGTAACAGCTATCTAGAAGCATATGCAAACACATGTCGATTCTGTTCCAACGCACAACCAAGTCCCATCTTGGAAGCATCGGTGAATATCATGAAACCCTCATTTCTGGAAGGTAGAGTCAACACAGGGGTGGTGGTCAGCCTCTCCTTCAGTTCGTAAAAGCGAGCTTCACATATGTCGAACCACACGAACTTCACATCCTTCCAGGTTAACATGGTCAGTGGCAAAGTAGTCTTTGAGAAATCCTTGATGAAGCGACGGTAATATCCGGCCAACCCCAAGAAGCTGTGAATCTCGGAGGGGTTCTTTGGTGTCAGTAAGTCTTGAACCGCCAATACTTTGGTTGGATCTATAGAGATCATTCCTCCTGAGATGATGTGTCCAAGAAACATGACTTGGTCTAACCAAAACTCACATTTTGTGAACTTTCTGAAAAACTTAAGCTTTCTCAAGATATCAAGGACTCTACCCAGGTGGTCATAGTGTTGGTCTAGGTCATCAGAGTACACCAAGATGTCATCTATGAACACTATCACAAAAGAGTCAAGGAAAGGCTGGAACACATTATTCATGAGGTTCATAAAGACACTAGGTGCATTGGATAATCCAAATTGCATGACCACAAACTCATAGTGGCCTTATCAGGTTCGAAAAGTTGTTTTAGGTATATCCTCACTCCTTATTCTCACCTAGTTGTATCCTGACCTCAAATCAATCTTGGAAAAGACTCAAGCTGATTTGAGTTGGTCAAACAGGTCATCTATTCTAGGCAATGGATACTTGTTCTTAATGGTTTCTCAGTTGACCATTCGATAGTCGATACACATCTGAAGAGACCCATCCTTCTTCTTCACAAAGAGGATTGGTGCTCCCCAAGGTGATGTACTGGGCTAAATAAAGCCTTTATGCAACAACTCCTGCAACTGGGTTTTTAACTCAAGCAACTCTGCAGAGGCCATTCTATAGGGTGCCTTAGATATAGGGTTAGTCCCAGGAGCTAACTCAGTGGAGAAATCTACCTCCCTCTTAGGGGGAATCCCTGATAGATCATCTAGAAACACATCCGCATACTCCTGAACCACCTCTGTCTCTTCTAAGGATCACCCCTTAACCTCAGGCTCAGTAACTATGTCTAGGTAGGATTGACCACCCTTGGATAACATCCACTCAGCTTTCAAGGTGGACACATAAAGGCTGGTCGTCGCATCCTTCCTCCCTCAAATGGTGAAGTGTGGATGGCCAGTCTTCCTAATAAGAATCTTCTTCTCTCTACAGTCAATATGGGCTCTATAGGTGGAAAGTCAATCCATACCAATGATTACATCAAAATCATTCATATCAAGGAGGATGAAGTCAGTGGGAAGCTCATAGTTCAATTACTTAACTGGAAAGATAGGGGTTTTCAAAAGAGATGTATAAATATGACCTCTCAGGGTTGTGACATCCAAAACATAACCCAAATCCTTGATATCCAAACAAAGCATAGTCGCCAGATTTCTCAAAATAAAAGTATTAGTAGAACCAAAATCAAAAAGTGCTTTTACATTGTTTCCTGTGATTTCCAGCAAGCCTACATAGTTCATACCACATCAGAAATCTACTACATGATCTATTGGACTAAAAGGAAAACTCTAGGGGTTATTACCCTTGATCAACCTATTAGCATTTGCCTAGGGTTCTTCATTGTCAATGGAGAACACTCTAGCTTGTCTCCTCCCTCCAACTGGGGGTGCTCCGGCTCGTGCTCCTGCTGGGGGTGCTGCATCCACCGGTTGTGCTACCACTGGTTGTGACCCAAAGGTCCCCTTGTGTCAGGCTGAGGGCAATTGGCGATAAAGTTTCCCTCTTGCTGACATCTGAAACACACCTTCTTCTCAAAGTGGCACTTCCCAGGATGTGTTCGTCCGTAGGTGTGACACTGCTGGAGGCGACCAAGGGGCTTTCCTTTGTATCCATGCTTACTTTTGTTGTGGTTGCACCCTTGCCCCTTCTTCTGTTCATTCTTCTACCCCTGAGTTCCTTCAGTGAAACCCAGGTATCCCTTGGAGGGATTTTGTACAGGCATCACCATCCTTTCCATGTCAAATGTAGTGTTGTAGGCTTCCGAGAAGGTCTTCGGCTTACTAGCCATCACATGGGGCTTGATGGCAGGGTGAAAATGCTCTATGAAGTGGTCCACCCTCCTATCTTCATCCATCATGTGTCCAAAACGTTCCAAGATGCGAAACTTGTGGCCAAAGTCCACAACTGACGAGCTTCCCTGAGTCATGTTAGTAAACTCTCTTTCCTTCTCCTTCTTTGCTGAGACGGGGATGAATCTGGAGGTGAAGATGGTCTTGAAATTGGTCCACACCATTGGTTCTTCACTTAAGTCTCTTCCCCTGATATGGTTTTCCCACCATATCTTAGCTACATATTCCAAGCGGTGAGCAGCAAAGAGAACCTTCTTGTTTGGCTGCACCTCAAGCATACAAAATCCATTCTCAACTACAAGTAGCCAAGCCTCTGCCTTGTTGACCATTTCAGACTTATCTTCTCCCCAAAACTTCTTGATGTTCAGCTTGACGAAGTCTAAGATGGTGGCTCCCAGTAAAAAATGAACAAGAAGTTGCTCATCATTCTCACCTCTAGCTATGTCTCTGAGGGCCAGAGCACTGATCGCCTCAGTTAGCTATTTCTACTGCTCCATCCATACCGCATCTGTAGTGTGAACCACCATAGTTGGTTCCAGACCACCAGACTGGTCCTCCTCCATCTGGGATACCTCCTCATACACATGTTTCTCCTCATATCCCAATCCCTCCTCTTGTTCAAGGTTGCTGAAAGGTATTGGTTTAGGGTTGGGGGCCTCATAAGTAGATTCTTCAGGTCTCTTCCTCTTCTTTGAGGACTCACCACCATGGTTCTGCTTTCTCTTCTCAGAAGACCCCTTCTCCTTGTAAGGAGGCCCACCGCTATTGGTGACAACCGGGATAGAAATGATCTTTGTACGAGCAATCTACAAAAGCATGCAAACCGACCTTTAGTCTATACTGAACCAATTATACTTATGTCAATGACATCCTATTTATGTATCTTTTATTAATTTGGTGGTGGATTCCTTAAACCTTATCAACCTTACCCATACCTCAAGAGGGTGAGGAAGATATAGAAAACCCTAATCCTTAAAATATGTAACATAATTTGAGTTGAGAAGGGACGAACAAGATGAGAAAGTCCTAAAGGTATCTTATTTCGAGTCAAATCCTGAGACATTGGCCTGGCAGTCACACAACTCCAGGAGTCCTCGTATTCCGACTAGCATTACGGAGGAAAATATTGCCAGTCCCCAGACGTGATCCTTTTCTAGACACCTCTGTCTTTTAGAAAATCCTCTAATAACTCCCTCGGTTCTATGGAATTTGTAAAATTTAATAATTATTAAGGATTGAATGAGGAACCAATGCTCTGATACCAAATATAATGACCCCACCTCCTGGTAACCCCCAATTAAGGGAGACCAAGAGGCCAGAGCTGTTATCCCAATAAACTGGATCAAATGATCGAAAATTAATCAATAATAATTATGAAATTCTACCAATTAAACTAAAATCTGGTGTAAAATAAAACTTTGCATACCTTTTAAAAACTTTGGTAATCTACTTCTATCCACAGATTGGATCTATTCTATCTAATCCTCCTTGCACTTTATTTGTTATTTCCACAATGTGTCACTTTACTGTTTTTTCTTTTTAATTGTTGTACCTAAAATGCCGACAAACAAAACGTCCTTCAACATATAGGAATATGTTGGTATGTGGTGACAACCAAAATTTTACAAACATGGCTAACAATCTAATTATCACAATCAAGGTAATTAACAAGCCAAGTTACATTTCAGTGTGTCATTCTCCACCGCTTTTGCCCTAACCCTGGAATACCCTATCTAGGGTTTTCTCTTATGCCATTGACTTAAGGCCAGCTTCTCAATCCCGAGCTTGGTGCCTGGGGTCACCCCTCATGGTGCCCATTAGTCATGCAACATAGACCACCTTCTCATTCCCTAGCTTGGTGTCTAGGGTCACCTCTCATGGTGCCCATTGGTCTTCCCTCCTGGGCTTGACCTTTTTGCCTCATCCATCAGGGTGGCATGTAGGTGTGAGAATACACACTTATATTACAATTGTGATAATCATAGTGACTTTATAATTTGCAAGTATGAACATCCAAATTGATAGGTTGCATTCAATGTGATTAACCATCCGGATAACCTTCGGGAAACTAATGCGATTAACCATAATTAACCACATACCTATCAGGCTGACTTGAGTGCAGAAATAATTCAACCAAGAAAGAAACCAAGCAAGCACTCAAGTTGATCCTAAAATATGCACCCGATTTTCCTATCATTAATCATGCCATCATAGTCTATTAAACCTAGTTGTTTCCTAGGGTTACTAGTCCTTTTTAGGGTTTTTATTACAATTAGGATTTCACTTCATTTTTATTATTTTAAACCCTAATTTTATAAAATTTCTCACAAATCCTAATTATCCCATCTTTCTTTCACAAAAGATCCTAAGATCATCTTTTGGCAACATGAAACCCTAATTTCAGATCAACCACTCTTTTCTTCCCTTTTTTTCCTTATTTAGGATTTCTAATATTAATCACCATATTGGGTTTAAAACCCTAAATCTTGCAATTTCATCTTCAAAATAGGTTAAGATTCATCTTTATCATTAAACAAGTTAACAATGCTCGAATTAACTTATTTGAAATATTAAATCTATCCTTTATCATCAATTAGGGTTTCTAACCACAAATTAATACATTTTCCATCAAAATTATACACTTTTGTAAAAGGATACTGATTTTGGCTTTCAAACTATTTTTAACTTATTCCTTGTAGTCAATCTAGGGCAATCTAGTAACTTTGTGGGGTATCTTCTTCAACCTTGCATCGAGCCTGCCTTCTCCTCGTAGTCAACTCCTTAGTTGACTTCGCGATCCCGACCACCTGCCAGCGTGGTGAAGGTCGAAAAAGTTCCACCTTCCTCTATTGAACTTGATGAGGCCTTCAATTGTGTGCCAAGAATAGACCACGACCTCCTCCTACTTTCCGGACTCCATCGAGGCTTGCCAAGAAGATAGGGGTGCAAGTCAGGGTAGGAGAAGCAATTGGAGGCACAAGAGCACTCCTCGCAGTTTGTTGTAGTATTTAGGGTAGCAAGAAGGCATGCTGGTACCCTCTCTCACCCTCCCCTATATATAGGGTTGAAGGCAGGTTCACTTGAATTGGGAACTTACTCAATTGATGATCAAACCCCCACAAAGTAGGGATGGTTCTCGTCGGACTCCTCTCCTGAATGCAAAGGAAATAAAATTGGGCTTGCACACGCTCATGATCATGAGAAAATTGAGAGGTAAAATCCCTATGTAACTCAGTAGAGTCCAAGTCCTTGTGGAACCGGAGGATGAGCGACAATCGTTGGATCAAGATCCAATGACTCTCATCTCACGTGATCAACCAAAAAGGAAAATCATATTCCTATTTGTAAGATAATTCCATATTTTGGAGCTAATTTGAGAAAATCATAACTCTTAATCCGTAGCTCCTTTTTATCTCAAATTTTAAGGGAAATTTCATCTTGACATAATCTAGCTATTTATTAAATTTGGGAAACAAATTACAACAGATGAGAAGGTTTCCTTCCCTCCCAAGTTATCCATTAATTAATCCAAAATTAATTAATATTTCTTTTCCGATTGTCATTATCTTGTTATCTTGGGTCCCTTGGACCTCAAGAAATCCTAAAGGCATGAATTCCCATATTGAGGAGTATCTATTTGTCTTTATCCTCTTACAAATTTCTATTTCACATATTTTCCTTTTATTAATTAACTCCTTTTCCTTTTTATTTCTCTTTTCTTTTCAATTGGGCTTAATGACCAACAAAGCCCATTATCAATCAATCAAGGCCATTTCACACGAAATTCATCACAAATCAAAATAAATTTCATTTATTATGTCAAAAATAAGTACACATTTCATTACATAACTTAGAAAATTGAGGTTATAACAAGTGGCCTACCTTGTAGAGTAATGGGTGGAAAAGATGGGTGGCTATGAAAATAGTATTCACAAGAATTATCCAAATTATTTATTGTAGAAGTAAAAATATGATGCACCTATATGATGGATAAAATGTGAATGTATGACTTCTAATGACTATTTTTTTATTTTGGTAGAATGATGCATGCAATAGATGTCTCATCGAAATGATGAGTATAGGTGGAAAGGTGTTTACAAGAAAACCCATGATCCCCTTCTTTGTTGCTTAGAGAGAATATGGCATTGAACATAAAAAATACTTTTCCTCCTTTTCTCCTCTTTTTTTCTTTTTCAATAACTTTTTTTCTTGTTTATTTTAGCAAGATAAATAGTTCATGCTTGTGACTTTTTACTTCTTTTTTTATTTGGAGGAGTAAGGAGATACAATATTTTTACACTCTTTCATGAGAGAAGATCGTAGAAGATAAAATATATGTAACACATTTTGAAATATTCAATGCAAATGAAACTATATGCAATTTTGTTAAGCAAACTACAAATGGTCAACACATGATATGGAACCTTTTATTTTCTTATTCTATTGCACAAGAAGATGAAGTAGCTATATGCTTTCTATCATGCAATGTAATGCAAATAAGAGGAAGATAAATTGGATTAAACTTGATCATTATATGGTTGTGAATGAAGATGAATGGATGGTGAATGAGATCACATGACTAAGAGACAATGTCTTTTCCAGCCATGATATGTCCCTTTCCTATCAACTTGTGTAACAAGGTAACCTTAGAGTTTATTTCTAGAATTCACATTAAAGATCATGTTACTATTTGGTTGGTTTGGACTCAAAGTTCACCATCAGAACACAAGACAAGGGTTGAGTTAGGTTTTTCATTAATTTAGTATGTCTTCAAGATGACTAATCCAAACAATTACTCTAGTTATGTACTCTTAAACATAACAAATTTAGCTTAAAGAGAAAAGCATAAGAGCACATTCAGTTTTAAACAATTTTTAGAATTGATACCACATCATCAAGAAAAGGCTAATCCTAACTAAAATTTTATATTTTGTTTGCAATTATACTAGATAGAAGTGGACCCTAAAACCAAAGATGGAAGATCTATTTTTCATTTTTGAAAAAAATGCAGATGTATGATAAAAAGTAAAGATTGAAGAGATAAAGATAGAAGCATTGGTCCATTCCTCCCCCTAAGCTTGAATATGGCATTGTCCCCAATGTCAAAAGCAAATGAACAAATGGAACGACTATACATATATGTGAGTTGATATTTGGGGCAAAAGACAGGTGGGTGGGATCCACATAAAGACTGACTCGGTATAATAAATGACTGACTGGGTGCCACCGAAAATGTGTCAGTGTTACTGACTCAGTGCCTTCCTGCACACTGAATACACATATCAAGGCACCCTTTTTAGTTACATCAAAACTAGATATCAACAATCTACAAACACAAATGTAAAAATAAAATTGAAAGTTTAACAAAATAAACATGATTGGTGGGTTGCCTCCCACAAGCACCCTTATTTAGTGTCCTAGGCTAGACACATGTCAATTAACAATAATCAGGTGTTCATGGAGGAGGGTGAAGCTCTCTCTGTCTCTTCCGTCTAAACATATGGTTCCTTGTGACAATGAGAAAAAACAAATAATAGTCAAAAGAACAAAATTTATGGTCGTCATTCCATTTCGAATGTAAATTATCATTGCAATGAACTTGAACATGAATCACAACCATGTCTTGATGTGGGAGTACAATGCAGAAATAGGTATCCATGAGGTGAAAGGTATAATGATGATTTCTCCTTAATTTTTATGACCATCCCCAATGGATCACTCCTATATACACATAATGGAAGGTTTACATCAAAGGTGAATTTGTGTGCCTCTTCCTCTTCTAATAATTCTATTCCCCCACATTCATTAATATTCTCATAAAAATTTTCAAAATTATCATCTGGATATAAATCCCATATAGGATCCTCCATAAGGAAATAAAGAGATGGGTCTTGTGGTGAAGGATTATGTGTTGGGTAATGGGAAATTCCTCCACCTTTTCACTCTCAATATCCTCTTCCTCACTCCCTTACTCCTCTCTAAAATCACTCTCAAATAAAGTAACTTCTAGATCCTCCTCTTGTTCACTCATATCCCAAACACATGTATCAAAATTGTTTTCGACCTGACTTGCATCATTGTCCTCATCTTCCTAATCAAATCCCCAATCATATTTAAGATCAATCCTAGGAGTCAAGGGTGTGGGTGTGGGCTTAATTTAAAGATGTGGTAGAGGTGATTCTAAAGCTTCTTCCAGTATGTTCTCCTCACTCGCTAATTCCTTATCATCTACCTCAACTTCTTCCATTTTCTCTACTCTACCCCAACCTCCATTAGAAATAGGACTTCAACTATTTAAAATAGATTGAACCATAGTCCTAATATTCTCACGATAAATTTCCTTGAAGGTTTTCCCATGATGTGATGAAGGTAGACTCAGACATCTATAACCTACATGTGCATTTCCACACTCAGGGCAAATAGGATCCATGTGTTTTTTTTGAACTTATTTAAAGAAAAGGAAAGAAGACTAACTACAAAGAAATATATAGATGAATATGAACAATGCCTAAATTAATAGTGAAGTTTTATATAATAAAAAATACAAAGAAAAAAATAAAAAAAATGAAAATAAATACAATGGCCTAGAGTGGCCACTCTCAGCACTCATAGTGTTGGTGATGTCGACTCCCCAACAACGACGCCAAAAACTTGACATGCGTATAACGTGTGTGTAATACACAAAGTGTATGTGTCGTGTAATATAGGACAAAAGAGGTTGTCGAACTCAGGGAATCGTACACCAGAGACTACTACTTACTGAAACCAAATCAACTAGACTGATAAAAAGAGTTGATTGGTTTTAATTATCTAAAAGAACACACAAAGTAAAAACAAGAGTGAATAATGAGTGAATCACAGTAGAAAATATTCCTTAGGATGGTGGTTTCACCACGAATAACACTGAAATAACATCTAAGCACTAACATACATCACTCCTAACACTGGATAAATAGCCTGTAGAAATAACTATCGTCTTCTATAGTGCAATTCACTACCTATTTTAATGCCAATTCCATTTCTGTAACAATTGGTTATTTAGTTAGGTGCTTTACGATAAACTCTGGGTTTCTCCTCATGATTACGCTCCACCTTTCCCAAATGGCACAGTAAATGGGTAAACATATGGTCTTTCAACCCTTAACCCTTCTCCTAAAACGATTAAGGATCTAATAATCTATTTGTGGTGATCAAGCACAAATAGAACATAACAATGTCATAGGTTTACATCCAGAAATTAGGAGTAAGAGTGATATTAATGCATAAAAATCAGGTATAATGCATATCTGGGCTACTCCTAGATGCTATAGAATTAAGGGGATTAGCCGAATATGCGATACATGGTATCAAAGTAGATAGAAAATATGCAAAACATGGATTTCAAGATACTAGAAAAAGGAGAAAGAGTTGAGGAGGAGATCTAGAGAGGATGGAGTCATTCTGCCGTTGTTTCCACCGCTGAAATGCCTTTGAAGTCTGTCGGGTAGGGTTCCTCCACTTTTCTCTCCTCTTTCACCTATCGTGTCATCCCCCAATTATAGAGAACAAAATTTTACTTCAATGGTGTCTTTTATAGCCGCCGTATAGGTTTAAGTTGAAACAAAACCTAAATATTATTTTTTCATAATAATATGTGTTGGATTTAACACATGCAACTAAGGTCGTCAACGCTTATATCAGTACTACCAACTTGGAAGTCAGTACTAGTGAGTTAGTTGCAGTAGAAATACTTTTCATTTTTGATATGGAACAATAATATTTTGTGTACTTTGATTCCATGTCGATACTAATGAGTTACATGTCTGTAATATCGACTTTGCTCCAGTAAATAATAATTATCTGCAACAAAATAAGCAATGAAGTAAATCAAATAATTATTATAATAATAAAAATATATAAATACATGTAAAATATATACATAAATACAAGAACTATTGCACACTGATTTAATACTAATTTGGGGAAATATGTGTGAAAATATATTCATTTAAACACTAATGATAAAAAAAACAACCAAATTAGATATTCAAATAGTTACAATTTATGCATACATCAGACCCTCAGAGCTAAAATAACAAGAGGCATCCATCAATTGGGGATTGGGGGTTCCGAGCAGTGCTACCTGTCAGTATCATCGCTCCTAGCAAGGTGAACTCACCTAGGTAGTCCTCTGTGTCTCAGAGGAATTCATGGTGCCGGAAGCACCACAAGGAGGTCGCGAGCAAGTTTTGACCCTTAGAGGTACGCATGGAGGGCTGCAACCACTCCCCTAGCTCCGGTGTCTGGAGCTTAACAATGCTCACCAGAGGTACCCCTCAGATGTATCATGAGACGTTTTGGGTTTCTATGCACCTCGTAGGATGTCCACAAATCTACCCAAGTAGTTCACTAAGCCCTGAGCCCCAGTAGCAACTAGTATCTTTCCACGGCCTCCCTGCTGATATGTGGAGCCCCTCTACATAATCCCTTCCCACGAATCATCTCCAGCCATACTAGGAACCCTAAAAGATTTTGGAGGACTCCAAGGAGAGGCTATAGCAATTTCTCATCACTTGGATGGATGGATGCAAGGAGTCAAACCTAAGGTTGACTTTCCCATGGCAGACAAAGTTGGCATCATGAGGATGAAGATGGCCAAGGATGGAGTAACCAGATCGACCCTTGTGTGTGTAGATATCTATTTACCAAGAAAGGGCTAATAGGCCTTTTTTTGTCCTCAGAGTGCCAGTCAATAGGGCGCAAGAAGCTGATGTGGCCCCAACTTAGTGTTCAAATCCTACCTTGTGGCCAAAATAGATAAGGTAATGGAATCACTAACATGTCATGCTATGATTGGTTCATTCATAATTATTTTGGAATAATTATAGAAAATAATATGTATATTGGAATGAGACAAATTATTAATGAAAATTGATTAGGAGAATGCAAAGACTGCAATAAAGATATAATCAGAGCCTAGTTTTGCTTCTAGTTTTAAAAGTGCATAAATATGTTGTCTTTAATGGTTTTAATTTATTTAAAAACATATGTTTTAAATATTAATGGATATAATGATTTTCCCTGACTATTATGAGAAAAGTTTATCCTTTTCATATAAAAAGGATGTATTAGATCTAATTCATGATATTTGTTCATAATTTGCTTAATTAGGGTTCAAAGATTATAAAAGTGCATTAATGGGCTTAGAAACCCTAATTTTGATTATTATGATGTTTAATGGATTTAAATATGGAATTGATCAAGGAGACATGAAAATGATGTTCTTGAACTAATTTTTAGATAAAGACCCTTAATTTGGATAATTGAAGTAATAAGGGTTTTTATGAGTAGAAAAGTGCCTTTAGGGTTTATTGACCTAAAAAGGGTAAAATTGGAAAGAAAAACTAAGAAACCCTAATAAATCTTAGAACCCTTACAGTGGAATCCTGAGTCAATAAAATATGTTTGGAGTTGATTATAACAATTAGGTGTTATGAATACTTTTTAGGATCAAGTTGCTTGATTTATTGCTTGGCTTGGTTGATTGAACCTCTTGATTGGATTAGCTATCTTGCTTATTTTTTAGACTGCCAAGTCAGGTATGTGCTTATGCTTATGGCTAATCACTCTAGTTTCAAATTGATTTCTAAGGTTTTACCAATTTCTTGGATAAACTTTAATTCTTGCAATTATAATGTCACTATGGCTATCACCATATATATGTGCATGACTAGGTCATATCCAAATCCTCCTTAGTAGATTTTTCTATATGTGAGAAATTGATGATCTAGATATTGGTCTACCTTAGGGTAGGATCAACAGATTATCATGAGTCGAGGTTGTTGGTATATATGCCCATAGAGCCATCATGAGAAATTGCATGGAGTTGGATATTAATTAATCAATTAATATGATTATTTGGTTAATTAATTAATTCCAAAATAATCTAATTAATCCACAAGCATTTTAATTAACTCAGTCTTTATGTTTACCGATGGGTTTAGGAAATCTTGCTTCCTTTCGTCTCCTATTTAAAGGGGATTAACGGCTGATATCTTAGTAAGATATTGAGAGAGGCTTTTCACTTTATGCTCACATACATAAACCCTAGCCGTCACCATCCTCAGGAGAGAAAGGAGAGCACTGTGATGCTAGCACGCCATCACATAAAGACTACTCCTTCTTGTCGGCTTAGGATTCGTGACGTGGAGTTCATGTCCATCCGCGTGAATGAAGTACAGACGCAGACATTGAGATGCCTGCATTCGGAGGATATCAATGATCGTCCATACACGCTATGAGCAGCATACATCACCGCACAAAAGGAGAACCACTGGATCTTCCCGTGATGCGTTCGGAAGATGGGAGAAAAGTATTGTCCATGTAAGCCAGCAACATTGCACACCATCGTGCAGCGAGACGTCACTAGACTTGCTCTGCAATAAGGCATATACCATGAATAGTCTTTCTAAATACGTAATTGTCGATGAGATCTTGTTCCGAGTTGTGTGAAATTTTTTTGTTGCTTTCGTCATGCATGTTTCCTCCACAAAACCCTATAGTGGTATCAAAGCAATGTCGATCTATAACAGATTTGGATTTGTTTTGTTATAATCAAATTGTTGTATACTATTTTCTGTGGTTGTAGACTATGCGAACTTAAAACTGTTAATGTGCATATCTAAACCTAATCCCACATATGCCATAGGCTTCTATTTTTGATGTTTCGGACGGGGTCGATTATGGAAAATACTAATTTTCCAAAGTGCACAGTAGTGAAATTTCGTAGACCTTTCAGGGGCTCTGCCCCTGAGACCCCATGAGGGGTGGCCTCCCCTTGACCCCCGCCCACTGACCTTTTAGGGTACCCCACATAGTATGCATGGGAGTCAAAAAAAAATTTAATGGGAAATATCCCGCATTGAAAGTACTGCAATTTTAATATGTATATACGTATATGTAGATATACCTATGATATCATACATGTCACCTTTAAAATCTATTATATGTGGTGAATGCATGCACAGTTATGGCCTAGAATCTCCTTTTTTGAATGTTGTGAATGAAAGTGGTTGTGAATCTTGTGGATATGTTTGTTTGTGAATGCTATGGATGTATAATAAGTGTACGTGGATCCTTTGTATATGGTATTCGGCTTGCATGTCGAGCCTCATCTCTTATTTCAAAGTGTAATTAATTCTTTCTGTAAAATATTGGTACTCATATGATGTAATAGAGATAGGGTTAATTTTAGTCTTTGTAAACTTGATGCAAGGAGGCGACTTGAAGATCCAACTCCAAGGAGCTTCCATGGAGAAGCACCATGATGATCCAATTCCAAGAAGCAAATTGAAGATCCAACTCCAAGGACCGTCCATGGAGAAGCAACATGAAGATCCAATTCCAAGAAGCAACTTGAAGTTTCAACCTCATGGACCATCCATGAAGTTGTTCATTGTAATGTTGATCCATACAAGTTGATTCAAAGGTGTTGTTACATGAGATGCATAAGACCTTAGGTGGACCGTAATCCTTTGTTGCTCTAAAAGATTACAATAGTATGGCCATAACTGATGTATTTGTGTTTGTGATTTCATGTCTATCATTTGTGATTGTGGATATAGTAGTATATGATACATATTATAAGTATGTGGTGTTTGGATATGTATATGTATTAAAAAAACCCTCAATTAATAATATTAAGTTTTAGTTGCCTTCCATAAAGGAACACACATGAAAAGATTGATCGACTATGTGTGGGCATGCCTCTGCGTGGTACACTATCTATCTCGTGGAAGTCTGATGGTGGGTGTGTGGGTCTGCCTCCATAGGGTGTACACTCATCATGTTGGCTTTTGGGTTGGACTTAACTAGGGAACCTTGATAGGATCAAGTACCTAGAGGCACACAAATGCATCATGGCAACGAGTTGTGCATGATCATCTATCTAAGAGTTGCATATGATGTAATTCATAAAAGTTTCCTATCTTAGTATTTGGTCTTTGACGTCGGAGTTGGTTGGGCATTGATCCAATTATTTTGGATCTTAGCTCACTAGAAGGTTGTAGTTGCAATCTTTTGAGTTGATAGTGAGGGCTATCAATTTGAATAATATAGTGGGAGCATAATTAATTAAGGGCCTAATTAATTTTGTTTATCAAATCTTTACAAGTCAAAATGTTTTGGACTAAATGCAAACTTTTTCTTTTGTATCAATCAAATGGAAAACAACACTCACACATTCTCATTGCGATCGGTCCTTCAGAAGGACAAACTTACCAGAATCAACTTTCAAAATTGGTTTAGGACGCTGAGAATTATTCTCACATAGGAGTGTAAGCTCTATGTCCTTGAAACACTAGAGCCAGCGGAACCCACCTCAAATGTGCCCAAGGCTGAAAAGGATGCTTACAGGAAGCACCTTGATGATGTCATACAAGTGCCTGATGTTGTGCTCAATGAACTATGAGTTGTAAGAGCAGCATGAGAACATGAATGTCATGGAGATGGTAACACATCTCAAGAAAATGTATCAACATCACTCAAGACAGGAGATATATGATGTCTCCAAGGCTCTGTTTAGAAGCAAGATGAAAGAGGGAGACTCAGTTGGTACCCACATACTCACTTTGATTGGGTACGTAGATAGCCTATCCAAGATGGGATTTCCCCTAGGTCAAGAGTTGTTCACTGATGTGATTCTACAATCATTGCCTGAATCATATACTCATTTTGTCATGAACTACAACATGAACAATCTTGACAAGCCGTTGTTCGAATTGTTAGGCATATTGAGGATAGCTGAAGCACATATGAAGAAAGACAAGCCCAAGGCTGTGATGATGATCAAAAGGACAAAGGAAAAGTCAAAAGGCAAAGGTAAGGCTAAGAAAGGTTCTAAATCCGATCATAAGCCAAAGTCATCCGCACTCAAAGCTAAAGTTGGGATCTCCAAAGAAGGTAGTTGTCACCATTGTCACAAGGCTGGACATTGGAAAAGAAACCATCCTCTCTACCTAGAGGAACCGAGGAAGAAGAAGTAGGGGATAGATATCTCCACTTTAGGTATATACATTATTGAGATAAACTTAAATACTTCTTAATCATGGATACTGGATATTGGATGTGGATCTCACATATGTTAAAATATGCAGGATCTGATAAGAAGTAAGCTTTTATGAAAGGGCCAAGTCGAGTTGCGGGTCACTAATGGAGCAAGAGTTACTTCCACCGTAGTTGGAGTTATTAGTTTATCTTTGTCTATGGGCCTTGTAATAGAATTAGAGAATTACTATTATGTACCTGCCATTAATAGAAATATTATTTCCGTATCTTGTATGGATAAGAGTGGATTTGAATTCACACTAAGAATGGAAGGATTTCTATTTCTAAATATGAGATCTTTTATGGAAATGCCCCTATATCTTATGTTATCTACTTGTTAGAACTTGAGACTAGCATATAAAACATAAAAACTAAATGGCTAAAACTTGAAAACACAAAAAAAACATACTTATGGCATTGTCGTCTTGGGCACATAAACGAGAAGCGCATATCTAGACTCCATAAGGATGGTTATCTAGACTCTTTTGATTTTCAATCATTAGAGACATGTGAGGTTTGTTTATTGGGCAAGATGAATAAGACTCCTTTCACTGGACATGGTGAGAGAGCTAGTGATCTACTAGAGATCATACATACTGATGTATGTGGACCTTGTTGATCAAATGCTAGAGGAGGCTATCAATACTTCATTACCTTCATTGATGACCTCATTATGTATGGCTATGTATATCTTATGAAACACAAGTCAGAAACTCTAGAAATGTACAAGACTTTCATGAATGAAGTAGAGAAGCAACTTGGTAAGAGTATTAAAGAACTCTATTCAGATCAAGGTGATGAATACTTAAGCTAAGAGTTTGAGGACCTTCTGAGAGACTGTGGTATTGTATCACAATGGGCTCTACCAGGTACACCACAGCATAATGGTGTGTTAGAAAGAAGGAATCAAGCATTATTAGACATGGTACAATCAATGATGAGTTCATACGAACTTCCAATATCATTCTGGAGATATTCTCTTGAAACTACAACATTTACACTTAACCGTGTACATTCAAATCGGTTCAAAAGACACCATATGATATATGGAATGGGAACCTTCCCAATTTGTCTACATTAAAGATTTGTGGATGTGAATCTTATGTTAGGAAACAATTTCCTAAAAAGCTTGGACCCAAATCTAAAAAATTATATTTTGTTGGATACCCCAAGGAAACTTGGGGATACTACTTCTACACACCAACTGATAACAACATGTTTGTTTTTAGGACTATTTATTTATATTCAAAAGGAATTTATTTCCAAAGGAATCTGTGACAAAGTAGAATTTTTCATAAGTATGGAGTAATTACTATTTTTCCCTCACTATTCTCACTCATTGTCCCACATTATTTTTCTTGGCTTATTAATCAATGTTGAGACTCAAATTCGAAATATGGTGATCAATGTAGATTTTATGCACATTACAACATCACACATTTGATTAGTTCATTACTTTGTCCAAAGAATCAAATTGGTCAATCAAAATTCATCACATGGTTCTCAAACATTTTCTAAATATTCTCCACATTTTTGTGAAGCTATGGTCTAAATCTCATGTCATTTGGACATTCCTACTATTAAATGTGATATTTGAAAGTTTTGTGCTCAAAAACCCTTTTTATTGGCCTTTTTCTGATCTTTTCCAAGTCAGCAATCCACTGGCTAAGGAAAGGGATGAACCTTAGCCTTTGGATCAGTGAGCCACATATTACAGCCTGATCTGGCAATTAGGAGGTCATCCCCTATCTCCCACAATCAGCGGGGAGGAGACTAAGGGGACTGACACACCCTTTTGGCTCATTTTTGACACGTTTCGAAAATCAAATGAACTAGAATGTTTCCTTCGCCATTCTGAACTCAAATGACCCTTTTCCCCCATCAAATTCATGCATTTCAAGAGAAATTGAGAGCTTTCCCACGAGACCACCAACATGGATTCTATGGCCTTTAAAACCCTAAACCTAGCCCTGGCACCCTATAAAAACCCCACATACACATTCGTCCCTCATGCACAAACTCGTCTGGCTCCCACTCTTGCCCTCTCATGCTATCTCTCCCTCATTCCCCTTTTTCTTCAGCCAGCCTCCACTGTGGCGGTTTTGGGGTTAGTCATCCAGTAGAGGAGACCCGATCTCAACCATCCATCGTGGTCCCTGGTCAAAAGCAGACCAACAACAGACGACTATGAGCAACATCACTCACCTTCCCTTTTTTTTTTCTCACACACGTGCTCAGGTTGTCACCACCCCTCAGCCTTCAATTTTCCATGATGGTCAAGCTCTGACCAAGAATCTGACGGCCACAAATTTTCTCACATATACCTTTTAAGGTATTTTTTTTTCTCCACTCTACTCGATATTCAATTAAATAGCCCAATCTTGTAAAAATCATATATTGTGTTTCCTAGCTCATAAATGCATCGATAAATAGTCAATTTTGATTAGAAAAATTAATGGATTTATATAAAATACTTCTGAAATTTTATTCCAACCGATGCTCACCGATATACCTATATTTTGATCTCTTTCTTATTTAATTTGCCTAATGATTCAACAATGATGTTTAATCTTTAGAAACCCATATTTGGACTCCGATTATTATCTTGTAACCTATATCTAATCTAGTTGAATCATCTAATCTTGAAAATGAATCATTAGGGATCTAGATCTATTTACTCGATTCAATCTTGGTGATAATCTTTATGAATAATGAGTAATCTTGATATTGATCTTAATCTTGCAAAACACTTGATATAGCTTTGACCCATCAATCTGATCTCGAAATTTCAATATGTATCATGATGGTGATCTAGGAAATTGATGATGACTTGGATAATGATAATAAAATTAGGGTTAGCACGTATGATCTTAGAAAAACTAGGTAAGGCATTCACGCTTGAATATATTGTACACTTGAAATAATGTTGGACATATTGAAATATTGATTATAAGTGAATGACCCAACCCTAAGGTTGACATAGGAAAAGTTAACCCTGATCTCGAGCATTGAAACATGATTTCCAAATAATATGATCTTGACCCCTGATCCAATCTTGATGATTTAGGATCTGATTCAAAGCGTTGACCTACTGATTCATATATTGATTATACTCGGAATCTTTGGTGATAGGTACGCTATTATATAACTCCTCCTTGATTGTATTGAAGATACTTTTATGTGTCTCTTGACTATATACTTGGCTACATACTTGGATGAGCTACTATTCACTATGAGTAGTCTTTTGTTTTTCTATACTATATTTTGAAAAACATGAAAACATAAATTGCATGCCCACTATGATTGCCCGTATATTGATAATGATGATGATGTTGATAATGTTGATAATGTTGATATTGGGTGCAAGCGACTCCCCTCATTGAGAGGTGGGGATTGTACATCGGCCTCCTACCTCATATGGAGAGAAGGAGCCTAGTGACCCCATCACGTTGGGTAATAATGTCACACAAAAATATATAAGCATGCTTCTCAAATTACAACATAATGGGAACTCATAATAAAAATTGATACATTTGAAAAACTTGTCAAATAACTTTTGGTTCTTGCAAATTGCTTGCTATACTTTTGAAATATAAGTCATGCCAAGTACACTTATTTTCTTATAAATTGTTTTACTTGATTTTGATAGCGTGCCATGCAATTGCATGATTGTGTCTTGATTTTAGGCAATACAAATGGAATATTGAATAAGATCACTTGTGCACTCTACATACTCTGATGATAATGATATATTGGGAAAAATCTCCATATTGGGTTAGTTTGTTCTTTAAGTATCCAGTTTTTGAGTTAGAATTTATTATGGTATATGCCAGTGTGATAGATCCTATTGGGCCACTCACGGACAGATGCTTCAATCCCTTTACCACTGTCTAGGTAGTGGGATTAGGATTGGGGTAAGAATGGTTCTGTGACAATTTTTATAAGAGCTTACACACTCTCATATAATTTAAGTAAATAATTTCTCAAGTCTCTTACACCCAAGAAACTATAAATGCATAATGGTGAAAATTGAGGTGTCTATGCTCAGGGTTCTGGCATAATTTCTCCTATCCATCTTCACGGTGGCTGAGATCCCCCACTCTACCTGGCCTCAACTGATCCAGAACTCGACTTAAAGGTTCTCTTGTGAAATCCTAGAGAGTCTTTTGGCATCTCATCTCTTCTTTAAGGACTATCCTAAGCCACCCATGTAGAGAAGATTAGGTAGTTTTCTAATCTCCTCACGTGGTCCTTCTCTTGTGATCTTTCACCACATGATTACTCAATTATGGGTAGCTTATATGGGAAAAATGAATGTGACTAGAGATAATGAAAGTTGATTAAGAAAATGATACCATGATCTAACCTTAATGTGAAAACTCAATTTTGATAAATTAAGCTTGAAATCAAATACTCATGTGTGACCCCTAATATCATGAACACTCAGTTTTGACTATACACTTCCTATGTTTGAAGTTATGATATGGTGAAATAAGGATGACTTATACCTTATACCTTATTGTTGATAAGGTCCCTATTTGATTAATATCCATGTTGTACTATTGTTGATTAAACCTCAAACATAGTTGAGCAAACTTTTTCCCTATTTGATACACATAATGATTATGCCATAAAATTAGTAATCTTACCGACTCACAAAAATCATGATGTAAGACTATGATGCAAAAAGTAGTTTTCCTATTGACTATTGATGCCTTTTGCAATCTTGATTTTGATATGATGATTATGGACCTTGATTTTGCACTATTTCCTTGAATGCCAAATTCAAATCCCCAATTTCCAAATTATATCACTACCTTGATCATGAAAGGAAAGGAATGCAAATATTAACTTGACTTTGTAAAATCTTGACATTATTTCCCTATAATGATCTTGAATTTTGATCTCATTACCATATGGAATTTGATTTAATCATTGACACTCTCCCTATTTCTTAAATAGTATGAAACCATAAATGTAATATACTCTTATCTCGACCTATGTGATTAAAGGATTCACAAATCAATATACCTTGCAGATGGCCCCACAAACCCATAGTCAAAAGGCAAGATCCCTTAGAACCAATGATGATCAAGGAGAAAGGAATGATAAAAGTAAGATTGATGAAGAAAAAGTTGAGGATGATATAGACAAAGGAAAAAGGCCTAGGCTTGATAATGATAATAGGGATGATGCTTGGGAAATGAAAAACAAGTTACTAATGAATGTTATGATGAAATGCTCGAGATTCACAACATCAATAATTCATGGAGGAGTCCAAGTCACCATGACTTCCTTTACCCCTACATCCAAGCCTATAGTAATGGAGATAGAGACAAAAATAGAATTTGGAATTCTAAGGGAGGATGTGTAATCACAACCTTTGAATTCATCACTAGATGGGGATTTTGATATGGCAATTATGTAACTCTTTGTAACTTTTCCTTTCTGAAATAAAACCTTGTACTCTCTATATTTTGAGAAATGGAAATGTGATGCGTTTTTCGAACCTGTCTTTGGATTTGAAAATTCGTGTCTGGTTTGAATTTTGACTCCCATACTCAAATTGTGAATTTTGACTTGATCATGTTGACCTACAAATGGACCATCCATTGTGTAATACTAGACTCAAAATTATGAGAGTCTGAACTAGTTGTATTTTGAGGATGGTAAAATTGAAAATATGTATAGGGTTAACTTCCTAAAATGACCTAGGTCTGGACCTTTCACCCACCTCGAATATACTTGATAAATAAATTGATATTTAAACTTTGAAATTGATTATGAATTGTTGATATGGGTGAATGACTGCATCGATGGTCTGGATTGGAATTAAAACCATATACTTGTATGTTGGGAACTCAAAATATGAATCTTGACTATTGAATAACAAACTTGTTAGTGTGTGATCCTTTTGGCCCATGACACTTAATCTCGACTAATCGATCTCAATTTTTTTTCTTTCTCTTAGACATGACTTGAGAGTGAACTCAATTGGTGAACTTTGATCATTGACCCCCATATTGATCAATGCAATTTATGAGAAACTTTTAAGGACGTAATAATGTTAAGGACATAATTTTGATTATATAGTTGATGATGTTCTAATAATTGAGGATATGATCTGGATTTTGATGATCCCAATTTTGAGGATGTTTTTGAATTTTGGGGACAAAATTCCTTTTTAAGGAGGGAAGGATTTGACAAAGTAGAATTGTGCATAACTATGAAGTAATTACTATTTTGCCCTCATTATACTCACTCATTGTCCCACATTATTTTTCTTGTCTTATAAATCAATGTCGAGACTCAAAAATAAAATATGGTGATCAACGTTGATTTTATGCAATTATAACATCACACATTTGATTAGTTCATCACTTTGTCCAAATAATCAAATTGGTCAATCAAAATTCATCACATGGATCTCAAACGTTTTCTAAATATTCTCCACATTTTTTTGAAGCTATGGTCAAAATCTCATGTCATTTGGACATTCCTACTATTTACTATGATTTTTGAAAGTTTTGTTCTCAAACACCCCTTTTATTGGCCTTTTCTGATCTTTTCGAAGTCAGCAATCCGCTGGTTAAGGCAAGGGATGAATCTTAGCCTTTGTATTGGTGAGCCATAGGTCACGACCCGAACCAGTGGTTTGGAGGTCATCCCTTACTATAACGAGCCCGCCTTCCGATAACACCCAGTTAAGGGAGACCAGGAGGTCAGAGTCATTAACCCAATTTTCCAGATCAAAGGTTCGACAAATAATCAATAATAATTATCAAATTCTACCAGGCTATACTGAAAAGATGTGATAAAATAAATTTTGCATACCTTTTGAAAACTTGGATTTCTAAACTTCTATCCACGTATGAATTCTTTTCTAACTAATCCTCCTTTCACATTAATTCATGTATTCACATTATGCCAATTTACTATTTGTCCTTTTGGGTTTGTACCTAAAACACTGACAAACAAAATGTCGGTCAACATAAAACTGGTAGTGGGGGAAACAATAATCGTGCAATTAATAACAACATATTACAGTCAATTACAATTTAACAAACAACTTTACGTTTTAAATAAAACTGCTCGATCCATACACACCCTATCCTCTACGCTGTCCCTATAGTGGACCTGGATGCTACCCTCCTTATGGTAGATCCCCATTAAACCCCTCATGATCCTACCTAATAGGTGAATCAATTTCTAGAGTTGAGTCACATGGCACTACCCGTAGGTAGCCCACTCCTTAACACATTGTGTGCTAAAGAGTCTCATGGCACTACATGTGGGTAGCCCAACTTCTAACTCATGATTGCCTAGACCTTGCTCTAGGTTACCCTTTTTAGCATTAGAAAAGCCATAGAGGAAGGCCCGGATCTAAGTCGGTTATATATATACATGTTTATAGTGATAATCATAGTCACTTTATATTAGTTTGAAATAAAAGTCATCCAAGTAGTTATTTTCAGGCAACCGATAAAAACATTTGGGAATCACCATGAAACTAAAGTGATTATTCATAAGCGTAACCACATACCTGTAACTGCATATTTGGAGACAAAATCAACTATGTAGAGAAAACCCATTCAAGCAAGAAAAATGCATAAAAATACTAAAATAAACATACCAACTGCCTTTTATCAATATATATCTAATTTCATCTTATTCCGTAGGATTTCTATTCCAATTTTAGAGTTTCCTCTGAAATTAGGGTTTTGCCTCCACTTTTGGTATTATGAACCCTAATTCAACAAACTACATAAAAACCTTAAATTTCTTATCTTAATATTTCTGACAAACTCAGGATCATTATTTAATAACTTATTTCCTTAATCTCAAATAAACATGGTTTTCTCATTTTTCACCCTAAATTAGGGTTTCTATATGTATTATCTTTTACTTATAAATTAAAACCCTAAGTTAGTCAACTTTGCATACAAAATGGATTGAAACTCTATTTTAATATTTAACTGGTTAATACTTCTCAAATTAACCTGTTAAATCACAAAGATTCATTCTTTACACATACTTAGGGTTCCTAATTACCTTTTAATACTTTTTTCTAACAAATTAATAAACTTTTGCAAAACGAGACATAAATAGGTTACCAAACCATTTTTATATTGTTCCTTGTATTTTTCTAAGCAACTTTCATATATAAAGTTTTCTCATCGGAGATTCCTAGCTATTTCTATGAATTTTGCAAAGAAAAACCTTTTTCTGGATTATTTGAGAAGAGATAACTAATTACCGAATTTTTTAGGTTGTTCGATCGATGCGCCAATGGTCCACCTTCAGATCCAACACTCCGCATCAATAGCCTCCACTACGCAAGTTAACTAAGCGTGTCGGCCCTGGGATCGTTGGATCCCTCACGAAACCACGATGGTCCCTGATCAAACGATGTCTGCTAGTCATCCTCTTCTTTTCTAGCTGCTTGAACCATAGTTGTGTCGAGGCAGAGCCCTCACCGGAGAGAGAGTAATTGAGAGAGAGAGGGTGTTGGGACTTGGGGAGTTGCCATCAAGGTTTGCGAGGGTGAGAGTAAGTGAGTGAGGGTCTATATATAGGACTAGGGGGATCCTACTAGGGTTTCTTATCACTGTCGCCACTTGCACTTCAGCCCAATAGGGCGTTTCTTCTAGTCGCAATGGAAACCTGCCAACTTAGGGTCGAGAAGGTTCATCTCCCTCCCCCAGACCCAAAGGAAAGATTTCTATGAGTGCCCATGCACTGGATACGAGAAAGTCAAAGGGGAAAGCCCTTGTACTTAGCCAGAGTCAGAGTTCCACTGGAACTTGACGATGAGCGGTGCCCATTGGATCGAAATCAAACGGCCCTCATCCTTCGCCCTCAACCAATTAAAGGAAAAGATTTCCAAATTCCAGTATAAATCCATATTTTGAGGATAATTTCAAAAAGAAATAACTCTCAATTCATAACTCCTTTTGAACTCAAATTTTAAGGGAACCTCATTAATTATCTTATCTTCCGTCATGACAAAATTTGGATCAATATCTAAAGAAAACAAGTCCTTTTCTAAAGTTGCAAGTTAACACTTAAATATTTATATTTTCCACATAATTTCTCTTTCCCTAAGCATTATATTATTATCTTGAGTTCCTTGAGCCTCAAGGAACCTTAATATTTCAAAATTCCATTTTTGGGAAATATTCCTTAGCCTTTTATTCTTCTTTTAATTATTTTTCTTATTTATTCCTTTATCCAACTTCATTCCATTTTTCCTTTTCTCTCAATTGGGCTCAATATCCAATATAGCACATTAAGAAAACAAACAAGGCTATTATGCACAAAAATCTTTCAAATCAAACCATTAAATCAACCTTTGATTTCATTTATCTCTTAAAAGGAGATTTACAAATCTCATTACATGGTTTAGAAAAATGGGGTTATAACATCCTCCCCTCCTTATAGGAATTTTGCCCTCAAAATTCAACATTCAAACAAAAAAATCTAGATATTCTTTTTCCATGTCCGTCTTCATCTCCCATGTGGCTTCATCCTCTCCATGGTGTTTCCAAAGAACCTTTACCATCTCTATATTCTTATTTTTGATCTCTTTCACCTTGGTATTTAGAATCTACAAAGGTAACTCAGGATAATTTAGCTTCCCTTGAAGGTCAATGGGTTCAATGCTCAACACATGGCTCAGATCTTGCACATATCGCTTCAGATTTGACACGTGAAACACATCATGCATCATACTATATTGTGGGGGTAACACCAAGCAATATGCGACATCACCAATCCGTTCTAGCACTTCAAATGGACCCACGTATCGGGGATCAACTTTCCTTTGTTCTTAGCTATAGCTCAGAGCGGTCAGATTTTCAGAATATCATCTTCTCCCACAATGAAATGCACATTAGTCCGCCTCACATCACCATACGACTTCTGTCGATCCTGGGCTCTCTTTAGCCTTTGCCTGATCAAAGTGACTTTATCAGCATACACTTGGATTTCATCTAACCTCAACAGGGTCCTTTCACCAACATCATCCCAGTGAAGTGGTGACCAACACGGTCTCCCATATAGAGCTTCATATGGAGGCATCCCAATACTGGCTTGATAATTGTTGTTGTAGGCAAACTCAGCTAATGGTAAGTATTGCTCCCATGATCCACCTCAATCAAGCACACAATCTCTCAACATATCCTCTAAGGTCTGGATTGTCCTTTCTGACTGACCATCTATCTGGGGGTGATATGCGGTATTGAATTTCAACCTTGTACCATGTTCCTCTTGAACTTGTTTCAACATATTGGAAGTAAACTTTGGGTCTCTATCATAGATGATGGAACTGGGTATGCCATGTAAACACACTATCTCTCTGATATGCAACTCAACTAAGTCTGATACCTTGGAAGTGGTCTTCAGGGCAAGGAAGTGTGCTGACTTGGTAAGGCAATCTACCACAACCCATATCACATCATGACCTCTCTTAGTCTGAAGTAGACCCACCACAAAGTCCATGGTGATATGTTCCCATTTCCATTCTGGAATCTCTATAGACTGTAAAAGTCCACTGGGTCATTGGTGTTCAGCCTTCACCATTTGGCATGTAAGATAGCTGGCCACATATGCCGCAATATCTGTCTTCATTCCTATCCACTAGAAAAACCTCTGCATGTCCTTAAACATCTTAGCAGTTCCCAGGTGCACCGTGTACTTAGAACCATGAACCTCTCATAGGATACGTTCCTTCAACGGTGAGTCATTAGGAACCCATATACGATTCTCAAATTTGATCCCTCCATCTATTCCCAATGAGAGACGGGTATGTGGCTTCTTCATCAAGCCCTTCATCTGGTCAAGTTCCCCACTGGCCAACTATGTTGCTACAATCTCATCCAACAATTCTGACTGTATTTGGATGTTGGCCAATCGAACTCGATCACCTAACGGTTGGGGAGACCGCTCCACCATCTATTCTAAACTCTTCCACTTACTGGATAAAACATCTGCACACTTAAGCGGTTTCTGACTCAAAGCATCTTCTACGACATTTGCCTTTCCTGGATGATAAGTGATTGTGAAGTCATAATCCTTCATGTACTCCATCCATCATCATTGTCGTAGGTTTAAGTCTTTCTATTTCAGGAGGTATTTTAGTCTCTTATGGTTAGTGAGGATCTCAAAAGTAGCACCATACAAGTAATGCCGCCAAATCTTTAATGCATGGATGATAGCAGCTAGCTCTGAGTCATCTGTCGGGTAATTCACCTCGTTGGTCTTGAGTTGTTGGGAGGCATATGCAACCACATGTCGATTCTATTCTAACACACAACCAAGTCCCATCTTCGATGCATCGGTGAAAATCATGAATCCCTCATTGCCTGATGGTAGAGTCAAAACTGGGGCAGTGGTCAGCTTCTCCTTCAGCTCCTGGAACTGAGCCTCACACACATCAGACCACACAAACTTCACTTCCTTCCGAGTCAACCTGGTCAAAGGGAAGGTGGTATTTGAGAAATCCTTGATGAAGTACCGATAGTACCCAGCCAACCTCAAGAAACTGCAAATTTCTGAGGAATTCTTCGATGTAGGCCACTCTCAAACTACCAACACATTAGATGGATCTACAATGATCATTCCTCCTAAGATGATATGTCTGAGGAACATAACTCGGTCTATCCAAAACTCACATTTGGAGAATTTCCCTTAGAACTTCTGCTTTCTCAAGATATCAAGGAATTTACTTAGGTGGTCACGATGTTGTTCTAAGTCATCTGAATAAACCAGTATATCATCTATGAACACTATGACAAATGAGTCAAGGAAGGGTTGAAACACACTATTCATAAGGTTCATGAAAACACTGGGTGCATTGGACAACCCAAAAGGCATAACCACAAACTCATAGTGGCCATAACATGTTCTAAAAGTTGTTTTCGGAATGTCCTCATTCTTGACTCTCAACTGGTGGTAACCTGATCTTAAGTCAATCTTGGAAAAGACTCGAGCAGACTTCAACTGATCAAACAAGTCATCTATCTGGGGTAAAGGGTATTTGTTCTTAATGGTAGCCTGGTTGATCATCTGGTAGTCTATGCACATTCAGAGCACACCATCCTTTTTCTTTACAAAAAGAACTGGTGCTCCCCATGGTGATGTGCTAGGGTGGATAAAACCCATGTCTAGCAATTCCTGCAATTGTTTCTTCAACTCGAGCAACACTGCATGGTCCATCCTATAAGGTGCTCATGAAATAGGGCTTGTCCCAGGAGCTAGCTCTATGGAAAAATCTACCTCTCTCTCGGGAGGAATCTCAGGTAGATCATATGGAAAAACATCTGCATAGCTCCTAACTACCTATATTTCTTCTAAAGGTTGCATCCTGGATTCTGGCTCGGTGACTACTACCAGGAAAGCTCGACACCGTTTACTCATCATCCTCTCAGCTTTCAAGGCTGACACATATAAGATGGTGGTGGCATCTTCCTACTCCTAATGATGAAAGGTGGGTGACCTGGTTTCTTAATGATCACTTTCTTCTCCCTATAGTCAATATTGGCCCTATAAGTATAAAGCCAGTCCAAACCAATGATCACATCAAAGTGATTCATATCAAGAAGTATAAAGTCTTTAGAAAACTCATGATCTCGATATTTCACAAGTAACACCAGAGTTTTCAAAAGATATGTAAAGATCCAACCACTTGGGGTTGTAACATCTAAGACATAACCTAAATCCTTGATATCCAAACAAAGCATAGTTGTGAGATTTCTCAAAATGAAAGCATTAGTAGATCTAGAGTCAAACAAAGCTTTTACATTGTGTCCCATGACTTCAAGTATGCCTACATTGTTTTTCACCATACATTAGACTATTACATGCTTAACTGAAAACATAAGAGAAAACTCTAAGGGTTATTACCCTCAATCAACCTATTAGCATTTTCTTGAGCCTCATTGTCAATAGAAAACACTCGAGCTTGTCTTCTTTCTCCAGCAGGTGGGGCGACAGCTATAGGTGGGGCTGCTACTGGTGGGGCTGCTACTAGTCCTGGTCCTCTTGGATCTGGCAGGGGGCAAACAAATTGTATGTGTCCTTCTTGATGGCACTGAAAGCTTGTCTTCTTCTAGTAGCGACACTCACCAGTGTTCTCCTTTCCGCAGGTGCGGCATAGTGGTCAGTTGTTCTCTTGAAGGGGTTTTCCTTTTCCTCCATGTTTTCCTTTGGCATGATTATGCCCTTGACCTTTCTTGTGGTTGTTCTTTTGGCCTTGAGTTCCTTCAGTGAAACCCTAATATCCCCTGGGTGGATTCTGAACTGGCATCACTGTCCTCTCCATGTCTAAAGTAGTGTTGTAAGCTTCGAAGAAGGTTTTAGGTTTACTTGCCATCACATGGGGCTTGATGGCAAGGTGAAGATGCTCTATGAAGTGATCTTCCCTTCTTTCCTCATCCATCTTATACCCAAAATGCTCCAGGATTCAGAACTTGTGCCCAAAGTCTACCACAGATGAGTTTAAATCCTTGAGTCATGTTGGTGAACTCCCTTTCCTTTTCCTTCTTAGCTGAGACAGTGATGAATCTGGCGGTGAACATCATCTTGAAGTCAGCCCATGCCATTGGTTCCTTAGTCAGATCTCGGCCTATGATGTGAGTCTCCCACCATATCTTGGCTGCTCCTTCCAGGAGGTGAGCAGCAAAATGGACCTCCTTTCTCGGCTGTACCTCAAGCATGTGAAATCCATTCTCGACTGCAAGCAGCCAAGCTTCGGCCTTGTCGATCACTTCAGACTTATCTTCTCCCCATAACTTTTCAATGTTTAGCTTGACGATGTCCAAGATGGTGGCTCCCAGTCAAGGAAGAACAGGAAGTGGCTCACCATTCTCACCTCTAGGTATATCTCAGAGGGCCAAAGCTTTAATGGCCTCTGTCAGACTCTTTTGTTGTTCCATCCAAAAAGCATCAGGGGTGTGGATTATCATGGTTGGTTTTGGACCACCATCTTGGTCCTATTCCATCTTGGCCTCCTCCTCGTACACATGTTGCTCCTCGTACACTGGTCCTCCCCTTGATCAAGGTTGTTGAAGGGTATCGGATCAGGGTTGGGGACCTCATGAGTGGTTTCTTCAGGTCTCTTCCTCTTCTTTGAGGAATCTCCATCATGGTTCCTCTTCCTCTTCTCGAAAGACAATTTCCCTTTGCTTGAAGGTCCACCACCATTGGTGGCATCTGGGACAGCCACGGTCTTCATGAGAGCCATCTACATAAGCATACACATAAACCCTTTTAGTCTACACTAATTTATGTCAATGACATCTTATTACATATCTTTTATTAGCTTGATGGAGGATTCCTTGATCCTTAACTTACCCATACCACATGAGGGTGAGGGATAGAGTGAAAAACCCTAACTCCTAAAATCCTTAATAGCATGTGTGATGAGAAGGGATGAACAATATGAGAGAGTCCTAAAGGTATCTTACTTCAAGTCAAATCCTAAGGCATTGGCTCGGCAGTCACACTGATCTGGGAGTCCTCATATCTCACTAGCAGTGCGGAGGAAAATATTGCCAACCCCCAGACGTGATCCTTTTCTAGACACCTCTATCTTTCGGAAAATCCTCTAATAACTTCCTTGGATTCTACAAAATTTGTAAAACAATAATTATTAAGGATTAAATGGGGAACCTTGGCTCTGTTACCTAATGTAACGACCCCACCTTCCTATAACCCCCAATTAAGGGAGACTAGGAGGTTAGAGCCATTAACCCAATTTTCCAGATCAAAGGTTCGACAAATAATCAATAATAATTATCAAATTCTACCAAGCTATACTGAAAAGATGTGATAAAATAAAATTTTGCATACCTTTTGAAAACATGGATTTCTAAACTTCTATCCACGTATGAATTCTATTCTAACTAATCATCCTTGCACATTAATTCATGTATTCACGTTATGCCAATTTACTATTTGTCCTTTTGGATTTGGACCTAAAATGCCGACGAACAAAACATCAGTCAGCATAAAGTTGGTATGTGGAAGAAACAATAATTGTGCAATTAATAACAACATATTGCAATCAATTACATTTTAACAAACAACTTTATGTTTTAAATATAACTGCTTGATCCATACACACCCTATCCTCTGCGTTGTCCCTGCAGTAGACTTGGATGCTACCCTCCTTATGGTAGATCCCCATTAAACCCCTCATGATCCTACCTAACATGTGAATCAATTTCTAGGGTTGAGTCACACGGCACTACCCGTAGGTAGCCCACTCCTTAACTCATGGTGTACTAAAGAGTCTCATGGCACTACATGTGTGTAGCCCAATTTCTAACTCATGATAGCCTAGACCTTGCTCTAGGTTACCCTTTTTAGCATTAGCAAAGCCACAGAGGAGGACCCGGATCTAAGTCGGTCATATATATACATGTTTATAGTGATAATCATAGTCACTATATAGTTGCATGAAATAAAAGTCATCCAAGCAGTTATTTTCAGGCAACCGATAAAAACTTTTGGGAATTGCCGCGAAACTAAAGAGATTATTCATAAGCATAACCACATACCTGTAACTGCAGATTTGGAGACAGAATCAACTATGTAGATAAAACCCAATCAAGCAAGCAAAATGCACAAAAATCCTGAAATAAATATACCAACTTCCTTTTATCAATATTTAACCAATTTCAACTTATTCCTTAGGATTTCTATTCCAATTTTAGGGTTTCCTCTGAAATTAGGGTTTTTCCTCCACTTTTGGTATTATGAACCCTAATTCAACAAACTACATAAAAACCTTAAATTTCTCATATTAATATTCCTAACAGACTCAGGATCATTATTTAATAACTTATTTTCTTAATCCGAAATAAACATGGTTTTTCTCCTTTTTCACCCTAAATTAGGGTTTCTATATGTATTATCTTTTACTTATAAATTAAAACCCTAAGTTAGTCAACTTTGCCTGCAAACTGGATTGAAACTCTATTTTAATATTCAATAGGTTAATACTTCTCAAATGAACCAATTAAATCACAAAGATTCATTCTTTACACTTAATTAGGGTTCCTAATTCCCTTTTAATACCTTTTTCTACCAAATTAATAAACTTTTGCAAAACGAGACAAACTAGGTTACCAAACTATTTTTATATTGTTCCTCATATTTTTCTAAGAAACTTTCATATATAAAGTTTTCTCATCGGAGACTCCTAGCTATTTCTATGAATTTCAAAAAGAAAAATCTTTTTCTGGATTATTTGAGCAGAGATAGCTAATTACCGAATTTTGTTGGCCGTTCGATCGATGTGCCGCTGGTCCACCTTCAGATCTGACACTCCGCATTGATCGCATCCACTACGCGAGTTAACTAAGTGTACCGGCCCTGGGATCGTTGGATCCCTCGCGAGACCACGATGGTCCCAGATCGAACGACGCCTGCTCATCATCCTCTTCTTTTCTAGCTGCTTGAACCATGGCGGTGCTGAGCTGGAGCCCTCACTGGAGAGAGAGCAATTGAGAGAGAGAGAGAGGGTGCTGGGACTTGGGGATTTTTCATCAGGATTCGTGAGGGTGAGAGGAAGCGAGTGAGGGTCTATATATAGGACTAGGGGGATCCTGCTAGGATTTCTTATCCCTACTGCCTCCTGTTCTTCAGCCCAATTGGTCGTTTCTTCTAGTCGCGATGGAAACCTGCCAACTTAGGGTCAAGAAGGTGTGTCTCCCTCCCCCGGACCCAAAGGAAAGATTTCTATGAGTGCCCATGCACTGGATCATGAGAAAGTCGAAGGGGAAAGTCCCCCTGTACTCGGCCAAAGTCTGAGTTCCACTGGAACTTAATGATGAGCGGTGCCCGTTGGATTGAGATCCAACGTCCCTCATCCTTCACGCTCAACCAATTAAAGGAAAAGATTTCCAAATTCTTTTATAAATCCATATTTTGAGGATAATTTGAAAAAGCAATAACTCTCAATTCATAACTCTTTTTTAACTCAAATTTGAAGGGAACCCCGTGAATTATTTTATCTTCCATCATGCCAAAATTGGATCAATATCTAAAGAAAATAGGTCTTTTTCTTTAGTTGCAAGTTAACACTTAAATATTTATATTTTCCACATAATTTCTCTTTCCCTAGCCATTATATTATTATCCCGAGTTCCTTGAACCTCAAGGAGCCTTAATATTTAGAAATTCCATTTTTGGGAAATATTCGTTAGCCTTTTATTCTTCTTTTAACTATTTTTCTTATTTATTCCTTTATCCAACTTAACTCCTTTTTCTTTTTCTCTCAATTGGGCTCAATAGCCAACATAGCACATTAAGAAAACAAACAAGGCTATTATGCATGAAAATCATTCAAATCAAACCATTAAATCAACCTTTGATTTCATTTATCTCTTAAAAGGAGATTTACAAATCTCATTACATTGTTTAGAAAAATGGGGTTATAACACCTACCTCCCAAAATTAGCGGGGAGGAGACTAAGGGGACCGACACACCCTTTTGACTTGTTTTCGACCCCTTTCAAAAATCAAATGAACGAGAATGTTTCCCCCACCATTCCAAACTCAAATGACCCTTTTTCACCCCTCGAATCTGTGAATTTCAAGAGAAACCAAGAACTTGCCCTTGCGGTTGCCGCCATGGATTCTATGGCCTTCGAAACCCTAAACCTAGCCCTGGCACCCTATAAAATCCCCACAGACACATTTGTCCCTCACCCACAAACTCAACCGCCCCCCCTCTCTTGCCCTCTTGTGCTCTCTCTCCCTCATTCCCCTTTTCTTCCAGCCACCCTCCTTCGTGGTGCCGCCACGCTTTGGCGGTTTTGGGGTGAGTTGTCCAGTAGAGGAGACTTGATCTCAACCATCCATCGTGGTCCCCAGTCAAAAGGGGCCAAGATCCGACGACTATGAGCAGCAACGCTCACCTCCCCTCATTTGTTATCACGCACACGTTCTTAGGTGGTCACCACCCCTCAACCTTCAATTTTCCATGATGGTCAAGCTCTGACCAATAATCTGACGACAATGGATTTTCTCGCATATTCCTTTTAAGGCATTTTTCTTCTCCTCTCCACTCGATATTCAATTAAATGGCCTAATTTTGTATAAATCATATCTTGTGATTCCTAGCTCCAAAATGTATAGATAAATAGTCAATTTTGATTAGAATAACCCAATGGATTTATTAAAAATACTTTTTAAATATGATTCCAAACTATGCTTATTGATATACCTATATTTGATATCTTGCTTATTGAATTTGTCTAATGATTCAACAATGATGTTTAATCTTTGGAAACCCTATATTTGGACTCTAATTATTATCTTGTATCCTAGATCTAATATAGTAGAATCATCTAATCTTAAAAATGAATTATTAAGGATCTAGATCTATATACTAGATTCAATCTTGGTAATAATCTTTATGAATAATGAGTAATCTTGATATTGATCTTAATCTTGCAAAACAATTGATATAGTTTTGACCCATCAATCTGGTCTTGAAATTTCAATATGTATCATGATGATAATCTAGGAAATTGATGATGACTTGGATAATGATAATAAAATTAGGGTTAACACGTATGATGCTAGAAAAACTAGGTAAGTCATTCACACTCAAATATATTGTACACTTGAAATAATGTTGGACATATTGAAATATTGATTATAAGTGAATGACCCAACCCTAAGGTTGACATTGGAAAAGTGTAACCCTAATCTCGAACATTGAAACATGATTTCCAAATATCATGATCTTGACCCTTGATCTAATCTTAACGATTTAGGATTTGACTCGAAGGGTTGACCTACTGATTCATATATTGATTATACTCGAAATATTCAGTGATACATATGCTATTATATAACTCCTCCATGATTGTATTGAAGATACTTTTATGTATCTTTTGACTGTATACTTGGATACTTACTTAGATGAGCTACTGTTTCCTATTATTAGTCTTTTGTTTTTCTATGCTATATTTTGAAAAACATGAAAACATAAATTGCATGCCCATTATGAGTGCTTATATATTAATAATGATGATGATGTTTATAATGTTGATAATATTGATATTGGGTGCAAGTAATCCCCCTCATTGAGAGGTGGGGCTTGTACATCAGCCTCCTACCTCATATGGAGGGAAGGAGCTCAGTGACCCCATCGTGTTGGGTGATAAAGTCATACGAAAATATATACGCATGCTTCTCAAATTACAGCATAATGGGAACTCATAATAAAAATTGAATCGTTTGAAAAACTTGTCGAATAACTTTTGGTTCTTGCAAATAGCTTGTTATACTTTCAAAATATAAGTCCTACCAAGTACACTTCTTTTCTTATAAACTGTTTTACTTGATTTTGATAGTGTACCGTGCAATTGCATGATTGTATCTCGATTTTCTTGATTTTAGGCAATACAAATGGAATACTAAATAAGATCACTTCTGCACTCTACATACTATGATGACAAGGATATGTTGGAAAAATCTTCAAATTGGGTTAGTTTGTTCTTTAAATATCCAATTTTTGAGTTATTATTTATTATTGTATATTCCAGTGTGATAGATCCTATTGGGCCACTCAGGGATGGGCGCTTCAATCCCTTTACCACTGTCTAGGGAGTGGGATTAGGATTGGGGTAAGAATGGTTCCGTGACATAATCAGTGGGAGGAATGTAGAGCTCGAAGAAGTTTGAGATCAACGAGAAAGCAGAGAACTCGAGGAGGTACATAAGGAACATGAAGACTCACAAGCTATAGTGGAATTTCAAGTTCCAAATATAATACAAGAACCTCATTGGTCTAGTAGGACACGACTTGAGCCTGAGAGATTTGGATTTCTCATGACTCAAGACAGTGATGATTGGGCGTAGCAGATGAGCCAGCTTCCTATGTAGAAGCTACTAAGGGACCAAAATCTGAGAAATGGATCGAAACTAGGAGATCTGAGATGGAATCCATGTACAACAACATGGTATGGACCTTGGTGGATACACCCAAAGGGGTAAAACCCATAGGGTGCAAGTGGGTCTTCAAGAAGAAGACCGACATGGATGGAAATGTTCAAACCTATAAAGGTAGATTGATTGCAAAAGGATTTTTTTAAATTCAAGGTGTTTATTATGAGGAGACCTTCTCACCAGTTGCCATGGTTTAATCCATTAGGATCATGCTTACCATTGCAACTTTTCATGACTATGAGATTTGACGGATGGATGTTAAAACAACATTCCTTAATGTGAAATTACTCAAGGATGCGTACATGACACAGCCTGAGGGTTTTATCAATCTGAAGGAAGCCAATAAAGTTTGTAAGCTACAAAGGTCAATCTATGGATTGAAGCAAGCATCTCGGTGTTGGAATCTATGTTTTGACGAAGTAGTCAAAAAGTTTGGCTTTAGTCAAAATGAAGGTGAACCTTATGTTTACAAAAAGGTTAGTGGGAGCACAGTCGTATTTCTCATATTGTATGTGGATGACACTCTATTGATGGGAAATGACATCCCTAATCTTCAAATAGTAAAAGCTTGGCTGGGGAAGACCTTCTCTGTAACATCCCTGACCTGGGTTATGAACTAACCCTGGATGTTTTGCTTAAACATGTGATTAGATGTTTGTGGTATCTTATGGAATGTAATTAAACTTTTGAGGAACTTATATTTCCATTTCAGTCCTTTTTGGATAATATTGCAACATTGTTTTGTTAATTTTGGACTAAAGTGCAAATTACCTAAGTTGAGGGGTTTAATTGCAATTTGCACATGTTAAGATGTTCCTCTGATGTTGAGACATCATAAGAATGAATATGATGTAGTGGTATGGATTCCACAAGCTTGAGTACCAAGATATAGCTTGTAGGGCAATCCTTGTGCTTTAAAACCTAGTTTTGGTGTAATATGCAAATTACCCAAACCTAGGGTCCAACATGTAAAATGTATCCTCTAGAGTATCTCTCATGTTTCTTGACATCAAGTAAGAGCAAAGAAAATGAGAGGGGCCATTTGAATGATCAAGAAGGAAAGATAATCTTGGTATTAAAATAATCAAGACTTAAGTAAATGGCCCTTTTGATATATATATAATTTAATAAGGCAATTGGTTTATTTTCCTTTTAACCTTGGATAAGGGAGGAGTTTTGCATGTGATTAGGAGTAAGAAACGTGGCCAAGGATGGTACAAGACTTGGTGGATATATTTAAGAAATAAAAGAAATAACAATCTTTTTCTTTGCCTTGAAAATATCCAAAAATATATAAGGATCCTTATCAACCAAAGCAAGGGATCGTTTCCCATAGTCCTTTTCTCATCTTCTTGCTTTGACCGACCAAGAGGAAGATATGGACCAGAAGGAAGATGAACAAGCTGGTTTGGTAAGTAAGGACCATCACCTATCTTGAATTCATGGTGGAAATCCTAATACAAGGTTGGTTTATTGGTTTTCTTTACGCAATTATTCTTTCTAGCCATCTTCTCCATCCAAAACTTGAAGAAAGGACCTTGGACAACCACTGGAGCTCAAGACACCATTAAAGCTACGAAGCTTGGAGCTCTATATCAGATATAAAGGTGGGTTTTATAACTCTAACCCTTAAGTTTTGCTTTTGCATCTTCTTCTCCTAGACTTGTTGCTTATACTTCTTCTTTAGATACCTTTGTGTGTTCTTGGTATGATTTTCATGAAGAACCTCCCCTGCTCTTCAGGTAGAAGATGATGACTTCAATTCCTATGTTTATCCAAAATCTAACTTTATCAAACGGTCTCCTAACTTTTGAAAACGGTTTCCCAAACCATTTGGGAGCAAACGGTTTCAAACCGTTTGAATGCAAACAGTTTCAACAAGACCGCATAGAAGCAAACGGTCTAAGACCGTTTGGATGCGTTGACCAAGCGTTGAATGTTTGGTGGTCTATTGTGAATAATGTGAACTAATCACCTACCAAAAGTTATCAATTAATTCCAAGTAAATCACCAATTGAAGGCACATCAATCATCTAAACCCTAATCGGGTTAATTGCTGATTTCAAAAATTGAACTAAGTTGAAGTTTGGGTTGAGTGGCCCAAACGGTTTCAAAACTGTTTGGGGATCAGACAAATGGTCTCAAGACCGTTTGGTCATCACCCAAGACCGTTTGGAGGTCTAGGGTTAAGTAGGGTTGACAATTGAGGGTCCAATGATATCAAGTTGTTGAGCAATTAAGTGTTGATTTAGTGACTAAACCTAGGGTTCAACCTTTAAGTGAATGACTTGGTTTTTGACAAAATAATGGGCAAACAGTCTCAAGACTATTTGGAGGATATCCAAATGATCCCAAGACCATTTTACGGTCACCCAAGACCGTTTGGAGGTCTAGGGTTAACTATGGTTAAGAGGTTGGAAATCTAAAGATAACAAGTTGAAGTGTAAATGATTAGTGACCTAATGATCAAATCAATGAGCCAAACCTTCATAGGTTGAGTTAGTTTTTGATGTTGATTTTAGAAAATGGTCTCAAGACCGTTTGGATGTCATCCAAATGATCCCAAGACCGTTTGGGGTCAGGTCATGACCAAATTGATAGATGGTTCAACGATTTCAAATCAATTAGACTCATGTTGAAACATGTTGAAGGGTAATTGATTCCAATCCCTAATTCAACTGGTCCAAGCCCTAATTGATGATCAATTGAGGGTCAATTGAGTGTCAAATCAGTTGAGGGTTAACCCAATTGACTCAATTGATAAGTGGCTAACAAGTACATGATCGATTGAGGGGTTCAACATTGGAAACCCTAACTCAATTGAAGTGGTTGAGACACTTTTTGGTCCATGCAGTTTTGAGATTGTTTGGACCAAATGGTCTCAAGACCGTTTGGTGCTCATGCGGTTTCAAGATTGATTATACCCATGCAGTATCAAAGTCAACTTGACCAAATGGTCTTCATGACCAAACGGTCTTCACCTCATCTTGGGCAAACGGTCTTGAGTGTACACTTTATCAAACGGTTTCAAAAGTCAAACTAGACCAAACGGTCAACAACACCAAACGGTTTCAAGGTCCATCCAAGACCGTTTGGGGGTTGAGTATGCAAGACCATTTGAGGTCTAAAAAGGTCAAGAACGTTTGATGCCTTAGTGGTCAAGATGGTTTAGTAGATGATTAACCTAAACCTCAAAGATACCTAAAGTGATTAAGGGACCAAGTAATTAGTTGATTAATGTATGCTATAATCAATGGTGAACATTATAGAAGTACCCTTGAAGGGATAGAGTGACTAACACCCTTTGAACAAGTGAATCCTTGATGACCACAATAAGTAATGTCATAATCCATAACGTCAATATTGATTTGACTTAGTCTAATCAAGGTGATGCAAACATCATCTTATAGAGAGAAGAGAGAGAAGACTCCTTGTATAATTGAGAATCAAGTAACTAGCTTTCAATGTGTTTGTGAATATATCTAATTAGGGTATGATCCATCATAGTGAGATCATAAAAACCCTAATTATAATGGTTAATGAATCTTAACCCAATTTGATGGCATTGATGGAAGTAATCCTCATACATGATGAGGGTATGATCTTAATTCATTACAATGTGAATAGTAAACCCTAATCTAGGGTAATGTGGTGTAATGGGAATAGTAAGCCCTAATTTAGGGAAATATCATAATGTGAAAAGTAAACCCTAATTTTGGGTTATGCCCTTAAGCATGAAACACTATGCTTGATTATGAAATGAGTAATCATTATGCTTTTGTAAATAAAGGGGTTGAATAACCCTAATTGAATTGAAAAGGAAACCCTAACCCTAGAAACCAGCCGTGGTGATGTAACACGGTCGTGGTAAATTTTATGTAGCACGACCCTGCAAGGTAGCACGGCTGTGGTGTTCTATACTTGACTTGGAAATAATTTTTATTGTGCCTGGGTCTGGAGAGAGTGCCCAAATATAGTTTTCATCATGGAAACTATGATAGCCGAGAGGAAAATAAAGGAGGTCAGAGGTAGTTGTGGCTTTACATATGGCTTGTGTATTGCTAGTACTGGCATGGCAGGTGGACTAGGTTTCTGGTGGAAGAACACTGATGTGGAGATCCGCATCTACTCGAACAGACATGTTTCTATTATTGTCAAAGATGAGGCCTATGATACGAGGTGCGAGCCATTGGGATTTACAGATGGGCTGACCAGCAGAGCAAGACGAAGATGTGGGAACTCATGAGAAGGCTAAAAGATGAAGCAGAAGAATCGGTCCGTTTCTTTGGGGATTTCAATGAAATTATTTCCAACGAGGAAAAGAAAGGGGGCCCTCCTAAAGAAGAAAAATTTCTTCAGAATTTCTGGGATGCTATAGATGACTGTGAACTAGTTGACGTGGGCTTTGAAGGAAATATCTTCACATGGAGAAGAGGGCTGTCTGAAAGAACTTTGGTGGAAGAGCAAGAGCGGAGCGCCGAGCTAAACTGGGACTTTAGCGAGGGAGCGAGCAAAACTGGGACTTTTGTGGGGCTTGATAGATTTCTTTCGGAACTATCATGGAGGAATATGTTTAAGTATTGCAGAGTTTTCCACCTTCCCATCTATGAATCTGATCATGCACCCATTATCCTAAAGGCAGACAATAGGAATAACAGAAGAACAAAACGGAAGAACCACTTTATGTTTGAACCCATGTGGGTGGGTGAGGAGGGATGCGCCCACACCATAAAGGAGGCATGGGAAGAAGAGGGTGGGGCTGATTTGAACACGAAGCTGTGGAGATGCAAAGATTTCTTGAAGGAGTGGGCTGGGAAAAAAATTTGGTGAGAGGTAGAAAAGGATTATGGCTTTGGAAAGTGAGTTAAAACACATACAATCCCTTCCCCCTAACCACACAACTCTTAATTTAGCGGAGGATAAATCTAAGGAGTTGCAATACTAGCTGCAAAAGCATGAAGAATATTGGGCTACCTGGGCACGAGTTAAAGAGCTAAAGGAAGGTGACTGAAATACGACTTATTTTCACCAAAAAGCAACAAACTGAAGACAAAGGAACTGGATAGAAGGTCTTGAAGATGAAAAAGGTATTATGAGATCTCAGGAATATGAGATCAATGGCATCATCTTGAGGTTTTTTGCGCAACTGTTCCAGTCTAGCAATCCCACGGGTTTTGAAGAGGTGACAAAAGGAATATGGGAAATGATTACTGAAGAACAAAGTGAAGAACTAGAGAGGGATATTTCTAAGGAGGAAATATGGAAAACTCTACAGCAGATGCATCCAAATAAAGCACCGGGACCGGATGACATGAAGGCTATGTTTTATCAAAAATATTGGGGTATTGTGGGGATGGATGTTGCCAGCTACATCAAAGGGTGGTGGAAAGGTGAAAGAAGCTTGGAGACTGTTAATGACACTCTTGTTGTGCTAATACCGAAGACGGAAAAGCCTAAAATAGTGGGTGAGTTTAGGACTATTAGTCTCTGTAATGTGGTGTATAAGATAGCCTCCAAGGTGCTGACAAACTGACTGAAGCCCCTTATGAACAACATTGTTTCTGAAAATAAAAGCACTTTTGTTCCAGGGAGAATGATCACAGACAATGCCCTTATATCTTATGAGCTTTTCCATACCATGAAGAGAGATAAAGGAAAGAAAAAAGGCAGACTTGCACTGAAACTGGATAAGTCTAAGGCCTACGATAGAGTAGAGTAAAATTTTCTTGAGTTTGTTATGAAGAAGATGGGTTTCGGTATGAGGTGGAAGAGTAAAATCCAAGAATGCATTACTTCTGTCCAGCATACTTTCACCATTAACAGAGACCGGACCAACAGCACAAAGCCAGCATGCAGACTTCGCCAGGGTGACCCTCTCTCTCCCTATCTCTTTATCTTGTGCGCTGAAGCGTTCTCTACCTTGATATCCATTGTTGCCCATGACACCCACCTACACAGCATAAAACCGAGTAGGGGTGCACCCCGCATCTCACATCTCTTTTTTGCAGATGATAGCATCCTTTTTGCTAGAGAAACTACTACAGAGTGCTTGATAATAGCTAAAATCATCAGCCAATATGAACGGGCCTCCGATCAAAAGATCAATTTTTCAAAGACAGTGGTTGTTTTCAGCAAAGGGATAGATGTCGCAAAATAAGAGGAGTTGAGATGCCTCTTGGATGTGAGAGTGGTGGATCGACATGCTACTTATTTGGGACTTCCAACATCCATGGGAAGGTCAAAGAAGTAGGTGTTCAATTTTATTAAAGATAGAATATGGAGGAAGCTGCAAGGTTGGTCGGAAAAACTTCTATCTAAGGCAGGGAGGGAGGTTCTCATCAAAGCGGTGGTGCATGCTATTCCAACATACGTCATGAGTATTTTCCAGTTGTCGGCAGGTGTCATAGAGGAAGTCCAAAGAATGATAGCCAGATTCTGGTGGGGAGCAAAGGACAAAGAGCGGAAACTCTCATGGATGAGCTGGGACAGATTATGTAGACCAAAGCGGCAGGGGGGACTTGGCTTTAGGGATTTCCACACCTTTAACCAAGCCCTCCTGGTGAGGCAACTTTGGAGGCTGTTCAATCACCCCGAGGCCCTTGTGACAAGAGTCTTAAAAGCTAGATACTTCCCAAGGACGTCTATTTGGGAAGCAAGACATGGCTATGACCCAAGCTACACATGGAGGAGTTTATGGAGGGCAAAGGCTCTTCTTAAAGAAGGAGTCCACTGGAGGGTGGGGAATGGAATAGATGTTAACATATGGGAGGACATTTGGCTACCCAAGGAAGATGCCTCGCTCGCAAATCATAAGTTGGAGGGCAACCCAGAGTACAACAAAGTTAGAGAGCTGATGGTAGATGACACAATGGTTTGGGATGAGGATAAAGTGCGGGAATGTTTCCCGGACAGCTATGCTAGGAGGATATGCGCTATACCACTCAGCATCAGGAAGCCCAAAGATATGTGGATGTGGTGGCCGTCTAAGAACGGGGAGTTCTCGTTCTGCTCAGCTTACTGGTTGGGGATGCTTGGAAAGGAGGAAGCCAGGCGATACAGTTCCCAATAAGGAGATGGGTTATGGAGGAGAATCTGGCACACAAGATGGAGCCCCAAAATAGCTCATTTCTTATGGAGAATATGTACGGGGCGTCTAGCTACCAGAGTATGCCTCTTTGATAGACACTGCGTAGAGGATGGCACATGTTCACTCTACATGACGGAGAAGGAAACTATACGCCACATGTTGTTTTGGTGTCCTAATGCAACGGAAGTATGGGAGCAAAGGGCAAGGTAGATTCAAGATGGGTGGTGGAAAACAAAGATGCAGATGTTCACTCATCCATGTCGACTACATTACAGAGGACGGACTTGCTAGAGACTGAGGTCATAGTGGTGGCTATGTGGGTGATATGGAGAGGGAGATGCATGAGAGTTTTCCAGAGTGGGGATGTGCATAGCAGTTTCCTTTTCCGTGGCGCCATTGCTATGATTAGCACTGGCAGAGCGGAAAACCACAAGGGAGGGGGCAAGGGTGTGTCCTCATACACCGTCTAGCAGTGCCATGCAAGAGGAGATGGAGTGGAAGTAGAGAGAAGAAAGGGAACATGATGGAGGGTACTGAGAGAAGGCAGTGTCAAACTGAACGTAGATGGCTCATGTGGTGATATAGGAGGGGAAGTGGTGGGCATGGTGGCAAGGGATGACGGGGGTAGGTTGGTGGGAATGATGGGCGAGAAGGTGCTGGCGGTGGAGGACGTCACCATGACTGAAGCTCTGACTGTGAGGGCTGCTCTGGTATGGGCAAGGAGCGCAGGTCTAGAAGAGGTGGAGGTGGAGTCAGACTCGTTGGAGGTTATCCATGCATGCAACAATAGAAACCCGAGAAGAGACTATCTAGGAGCTATAGCTGAAGACATTATTTCTTAGAAGCAGTCTTTTTCTTTCTGTAGCTTGAGTCATGTGAGTCATAGAAGTAATTTGGTTGCCCATGAGGTTGCCAACTATGTCCGTAGGGGCCATGTAGCTAGTTTCTTTATTTTGCAGTCTTTCCCTTTGAACATTTTGAGGTTTGTAAACTTTGATTTAGCAAGTTAATAGATGGCAGGGAGTCCACTTAGGGCTTCCCGTCCCTTACTAAAAATATATATTAATTGTGTTAGTCATGCAGGTTTTTATAAAGAATTGAGCATAGCCAGGTAAGGGTTATGATGCCATATTCATTGAAAGCACTTTATAAGTTTTGAAATTAATGACATGCTATGTTGCCTAGAAAGAAGTAACATATGAGATTGATAGACTGTATGAGCCATGAGAAATATATGTATTGCCAATCAAATCATCAATATGTTACTTAATAGTAAGTGTTTTGATGATCTAAGGGTTTGAATACACATATTCCTGAATCATAATGATGAGATGGTTAGGGATTGATATCCCAATGATAACTGGATGTAAAATAAACTTGATACAATTAGTAATCTTTCTTTTTAGCAATTGTTTTAATGGTTTATGTTTGAAAACATGCCTGATGCTAAAAGAATGCCATAATGTACTTAAGTAATCAAGTATAATGATATCATGTAGATCCTTGACCATAGATCCATCATTTTCAGAAGTTAAATGATGGTGAAATAGGTTTTCCTAAGGGAACTCCTGGAGCACATACTTTTGAGTATGTGGGGGTTATGGACGCGAATATCCTTACGTCCTAATGTAGGAATTGATTTGAGATGTACATTTAATCTCCCAATCCTTCATTATATGTTTATGTCGGGATGATGTATCACTAATCTCCTGATGATGTTGTTAATGCCGCATTGATGAGATAAACAAGAAATCCCTCGATGGCAAAGAGAGTACAGCATGTCACTGTAACTCTAATAGAGAAGTTGCCAGAATACCCTAGGAAGGTATTATGGTAGAGACACAAGATGTCCTACATGTTGTTCTTCATACTGACTAAGGAAGATGAGGTCATAGGAATCCGACTCTTCTGATGACCTATGTATGGTACTAATTGTGATTTCATAATGGTCGGTCGGAGTATGAGAGGTGTAACTCATCTCCTCAAGGCATAAATATGTTTGAAAAATGTAATCAGCCGTATAGCTTAATTGCTTTGGTTGAACTACGAGAAACAATGATTGAGGATAAATTATTTATAGTGTTCTAATTGAATATTTAGTATACATGTTCTTCATATTATTTGTTGATATAAGTTTTGTCATTCAATCAAGTTATAATTGAAATGATTGCTTAGAGAATACTGCTCTACTTAGTTTATTCAGTGAATTGCATGCTGTTAAATAAATATAATTATGTTTCTCATTGTTATTTTAATCCTTGTAATAACAATGCTTCTGGCGAAGAGTTATAACTCACACTGGGACAATTATTCAATTGTCTCACCCCCGTGGGATTCAATTTTTTAGGTAGACGCCGAGGACGAAGGAACCCATCAATGGGTGAGCAGCAACAACAACAGCAGCAACATCAGCGACAGTAGTGATCCTCAGGTGGAGACACTGTTTGTCAAGTATTATAGACAGAATGTCCTATGTGTTGTCTCTGTACTCTCAGGTCCTAGGAGTCAGTAGATGTTTAAAGTAGATCTGATATTTTTGGCATAATGCCTTGAGATTTTTGTATCTTGCCTTGTATAGTTAATAGGGCAGTTGAAGTTGTGACTCTTGAGATGTGATATTACAGAGATGTAATGATGAATCAGTTTGTAAACAATTTATCTTATTTCTTTATGTAAAAGTTTTACTATTTGAGGTTCTCTTTATGAAAAGTTTTAATTTTTAGTAATTTTCAGTAATTCCGCTGCTAACGAAATGCTTCCGCATTAGTTTAAATTATTAATCTTGTTTTCGCGAGACAGTCGTCGCAATTTAGTGGTATCCGAGCTCTAGGTTTGCTGAGTGTACAGAGACATAGGACTTAGGATGTTGAGTCTGTTCTAGTGTCTTCCAGTATATCTGATAGTATCTTCTGCTCATCAGGAGGAGAAGATAAAACTAAGAATGTCTGGACCACACGAGGAACATGTTGCAGAGAGTAGTGTCGCTGCACCCAGAGGAGGTGCAAGAAACTAAGAAAGGGAGGAACTTGTACTTTAACCACCCCAGTTCAATCCAACTGACATGGGGAACCCAATCATCCAAGCCATGTTTAGGAAGTTTATGACTTCCATGACACATATGACTGATAGGATGCTTATACCTATACCTAGGGCACCTACCCATCCTGAAGGACAAGGAATCGGCAAGAATTTTGAACGACTTCGTTGAGTTGGAGCCACAGAGTATGCGGGAACAACTGACCCTACAGATGATGACTTGTGGTTAACTGAACTAGAGAAGGCCTTTAGAATCCTGAACATCCCAAAAGCTAAGAAGGTTAGACATGTTTTATATCTTATCAAGGGGAGTGCTGGTCACTGGTGGACCATGGAAGAACAAAAAAGGCTAGGTGTGGAGATTGCATGGGAAGTTTTTCGATGGGAATTTATCAACAGATACTTCCCTAAGACGTTTCTGAATGAGGAAATCTCTCAGTTTGAGAGGTTAAGATAGGGACCTATGAACATTAGCGAATACGAGGCTAAGTTCATGGAGTTGTTGCGGTTTTGTCCGCACATGGTAGCTACAGATGAAGAAAGGATTAGGCATTTTGAGAAGGGGTTAAACGCTGAGTTGACCACCCCTGTGTCTGCTGTGGAGAATAGGGAAAGGTTTGCTACCTTTGTGGAGTCAGTCATGAGGATAGAGAAGTCTGTGTTAGAGAAGAGACAGACCAAGAATAAGAGGATGTATTCCCAGTTCTAAGGATCCTCATCTAATGATTTCAAGAAACCTAGGTTCTCTGTACCTACACCACCACCTAGATCCAATACCCAGACACAGTGGACGTCAAATAGGGGTTGAGTACGAAGCTTACCTTTAGAAGGAGCTCGTAGCTCAGCATCTATGTCGGTTATAGGACCACCTAGACCACAACAACTGAATAGAAGTTGTTATATATGTGGAAAGATGGGACATCTGATGAAATATTGTCGAGCCAGAGAATTGAGTGTAACTCAACCTCAAAGGAAAAGTCAGCAAGGATCTCAAAGGAGATAGTTTACATGTAGCGCTGGAGGACGTGGGCAAGCGTCCCAAGCTGGATCATCGGTACCAAGTCAACGAGAGCCGAATCAACCACAGGCAACATCATGATTTTATGTGATGAATCCACCTGATGCAGTGATCAATCCTCGGGTTATGGCAGGTCAGATGGAATTATTATATTCTAATATGTCTATATCTTGCATTGTATCTGTTTTAATTGATCTGGGTGCTACACACTCCTTTATCACCCAAATAGTGATTCTTGACTACAACTTGACTATAAGTCATAGAGCAGATAGTTTGTTGCTAGAAACTCCATTGATGGGATCTGCCGTGTTGCAGGAGGTATGTTCTCCCTGCATTCTCTTCTTTTCTGAACATCGCATTCAAGTGGATCTAATACCACTTGAGATGCATGGATTCGATGTAATCCTTGGGATGGATACCTTAGAAAGGTATAAGGTTGTCTTGGATTGTGAGTCCAAGTAGGCTATGTTCATTAATGAAAGTGATACATGGATCTTTCAAGGAGATAGAAAGATTCTACCCACCTATCTTGTATCAGCTATGGTTGTTGAGAAGCTGATGAGGCAAGGATATATGCATTCTTGGCCCATGTGGTAGATACTAACATGGAGAGTCCTAACCCTGTCGAAGTTCCTGTAGTCAGGGAATTTGAAGATGTATTTCCTGAAGGACTTCCAGGTGTACCACCGCCTCGAGAGATTGATTTTGAGATCAATCTAATTCCTGACATGCAACCTATAGCACAAACACCATATAGGATGGCGCCTGCTGAGATGGGAGAACTCAAGAAACAACTACAAGAGTTGCTTGAGAAGGGTTTCATCTGACCGAGTACTTCACCCTGGGGTGCTCCAATCCTTTTTGTTAAAAAGAAAGACATAAGTATTGTGAAAGTCTTCTAGAATCACCATGGTGTTGAAGAAGCCACATGGGAACTAGAGGAAGAGATGAGAAGGAAATACCCTGCTCTTTTCTCTTAATATGTTTTGATGATTTCAGGGACGAAATCCTTGTAAGGGGTGGATAATTTATAACATCTCTGACCTGGTTTATGAACTAACCCTAGATGTTTTGCTTAAACATGTGATTAGATGCTTGTGGTTATCTAATGGATTGTAATTAAAGCTTTTGAGGAACTTATATTTCCATTTCAGTACTTTTTGGATAATATTGCAACATTGTTTTGTTAATTTTGGACTAAAGTGCAAATCACCTAAGTTGAGGGGTTTAATTGCAATTTTCACATGTTAAGATGTTCCTCTGATGTTGAGACATCATAAGAATGAATATGATGTAGTGGTATGGATTTCACAAGCTTGAGCACCAAGATATAGCTTGTAGGGCAATCCTTGTGCTTTAAAACCTAGTTTTGGTGTAATATGCAAATTACCCAAACCTAGGGTCCAACATGTAAAATGTATCCTCTAGAGTATCTCTCATGTTTCTTGACATCAAGTAAGAGCAAATAAAATGAGAGGGGCGCCTCATTTGAATGATTAAGAAGGAAAGATAATCTTGGTATTAAAATAATCAAGACTTAAGTAAATGACCCTTTTAATATATATATATAACTTAATAAGGTAATTGGTTTCTTTTCCTTTTAACCTTGGATAAGGGAGGATTTTTGCATGTTATTAGGAGTAATAGACGTGGCCAAGGATGGTACAAGCCTTGGTGGATATATTTAAGAAATAAAAGAAATAACAATCTTTTTCTTTGCCTTGAAAATATCCATAAATATATAAGGATCCTTATCAACCAAAGCAAGGGATCGTTTCCCTTAGTCCTTTTCTCATATTCTTGCTTTGACCAACCAAGAGGAATCTATGGACCACAAGGAAGATGACCAATCTGGTTTGGTAAGTAAGGACCATCACCTATCTCGAATTCATGGTGGAAATCCTAATACAAGGTTGGTTTATTGGTTTTCTTTACGCAATTCTTCTTTCTAGCCATCTTCTCCATCCAAAACTTGAAGAACGGACATTCGACAACCATTGGATCTCAAGCCACCATTAAAGCTACGAATCTTGGAGCTCTATATTAGATCTAAAGGTGGGTTTTATAACTCTAACCCTTAATCTTTGCTTTTGCATCTTCTTCTCCTAGACTCGTTGCTTATACTTCTTCTTTAGATACCTTTGTGTGTTCTTGGTATGATTTCCATGATGAACCACCCCTGCTCTTGAGGTAGAATATGATGATGTTAATTCCTATTTTTATCCAAAATCTAACTTTATCAAACGGTCTCCTAACGTTTGCAAACGGTTTCCCAAACCGTTTGGGAGCAAATGGTTTCAAACCGTTTGAATGCAAACGGTTTCAACAAGACCGCATAGAAGCAAACGGTCTAAGACTGTTTGGACACGTTGACCAAGCGTTGACCATTTGGAGGTATGTTTTGAATAATTTGAACTAATCACCTACCAAAAATTATCAAGTAATTCCAAGTAAATCACCAATTGAAGGTACATCAACCATCTAATCCCTAATCGGGTTAATTGTTGATTCCAAAAATTGAACTAAGTTGAAGTTTGGGTTGAGTGGCCCAAACGGTTTCAAAACCATTTGGGGATCACCCAAACAGTCTCAATACCGTTTGGTGATCACCCAAGACCATTTTGAGGTCTAGGTTTAAGTAAGGTTGACCAATTGAGGGTCCAATGATATCAAGTTGTTGAGCAATTAAGTGTTGATTTAGTGACTAAACCTAGGGGTCAACCTTTAAGTGAATGACTTGGTTTTTGACAAAATAATGGGCAAACGCTCTCGAGACCGTTCGGAGGATATAAAAATGATCCCAAGACCGTTTGAGGGTCTCCCAAGACCGTTTGGAGGTCTAGGGTTAACTATGGTTAAGTGGTTGGAAATCTAAAGATAACAAGTTGAAGTGTAAATGATTAGTGACCTAATGATCAAATCAATGAGCCAAACCTTCATAGGTTGAGTTAGTTTTTGATGTTGATTTGAGAAAACGGTCTCAAGACCGTTTGGAGGTCATCCAAATGATCCCAAGACCATTTGGGGTCAGGTCATGACCAAAATGATAGATGGTTCAACGATTTGAAATCAATTAGACTCATGTTGAAACATGTTGAAGGGTAATCGATTCCAATCCCTAATTCAAATGGTCCAAGCCCTAATTGATGATCAATTGAGGGTCAGTTGAGTGTCAAATCATTTGAGGGTTAACCTAATTGATAAGTGGCTAACAAGTACATGATCGATTGAGGGGTTCAACATTGGAAACCCTAACTCAATTGAAGTGGTTGAGACACTTTTTGGTCCATGCAGTTTTGAGATGGTTTGGACCAAACAGTCTCAAGACCGTTTGGGTCCAAACAGTCTCAAGACCGTTTGAGTCCAATGGTCTCAAGACCATTTGGGACCAAACGGTCTCAAGACCATTTGGGGCCAAACGATCCCAAACCGTTTGGTGCTCATGCAGTTTCAAGATCGGTTATACCCATGTAGTTTCAAAGTCAACTTGACCAAACGGTCTTCACCTCATCTTGGGAAAACGGTCTTGAGTGTACACTTTATTAAACTATTTCAAAATTCAAACTAGACCAAACAGTCAACAACACCAAATGGTTTCAAGGTCCTTCCAAGACCGTTTGGGGGTTGAGTATGCAAGACCGTTTGAGGTCTAAAAAGGGCAAGAACGTTTGATGCCTTAGTGGACAAGATGGTTTAGTAGATGATTAACCTAAACCTCAAAGATACCTAAAGTGATTAAGGGACCAAGTAATTAGTTGATTAATGTATGTTATAATCAATGGTGAACATTATAAAAGTACCCTTGAAGGGATAGAGTGACTAACACCCTTTGAACAAGTGAATCCTTGATGACCACAATAAGTAATGACATAATCCATAAGGTCAATATTGATTTGACTTAGTCTAATCAAGGTGATGCAAACATCATCTTATAGAGAGAAGAGAGAGAAGACTCATTGTATTATTAAGAATCAAGTAACAAGCTTTCAATGTGTTTGTGAATATATCTAATTAGGGTATGATCCATCATAGTGAGATCATAAAAACCCTAATTATAATGGTTAATGAATCTTAACCTAATTTGATGGCATTGATGGAAGTAATCCTCATACATGATGAGGGTATGATCTTAATTCATTACAATGTGAATAGTAAACCCTAATATAGGGTAATGTGGTGTAATGGGAATAGTAAACCCTAATTTAGGGAAATATCATAATGTGAATAGTAAACCCTAATTTTGGGTTATGCCCTTAATCATGAAACACTATGCTTGATTATGAAATGAGTAATCATTATGCTTGTGTATGTAAAGGGGTTGAATAACCCTAATTGAATTGAAAAGGAAACCCTAACCCTAGAAACCAGCCGTGGTGATGTAACACGGTCGTGGTAAATCTTATGTAGCACGACCATGCAAGGTAGCACGGCCGTGGTGTTCTATACTTGACTTGGAAATAATTTGTATTGTGCATGTTATTAATTGTGTTAGTCATGCAGGTTTTTATAAAGAATTGAGCATAGCCAGGTAAGGGTTATGATGCCATATCATTGAAAGCACTTTATAAGTTTTGAAATTAATGACATGCTATGTTGCCTAGAAAGAGGTAACATATGAGATTGATAGACTGTATGAGCCATGAGAAATATCTATATTTCTAATCAAATCATCAATATGTTACTTAATAGTAAGTGTTTTGATGATCTAAGGGTTTGAATACCCATATTCCTGAATCATAATGATCAGATTGTTAGGGATGGATATCCCAATGATAACTGGATGTGAAATAAACTTGATACAATTAGTACTCTTTCTTTTTAGCAATTGTTTTAATGGTTTATGTTTGAAAACATGCCTAATGCTAAAAGAATGCCATAATGTACTTAAATAATCAATTATAATGATATCATGTAGAGCCCTGACCATAGATCCATCATTGTTAGAAGTTAAATGATGGTGAAACAGGTTTTCCTAAGGGAACTCCTGGAGAGCATACTTTTGAGTATGTGGGGGTTATGGACGCGAATATCCTTATGTCCTAATGTAGGAATTGATTTGAGATGTACATTTAATCTCTCAATCCTTCATTATATGTTTATGCTGGGATGATGTATCACTAATCTCCCGATGATGTTTTTAATGTCGCATCGATGAGATAAACAAGAAATCCATCGATGGCGAAGAGAGTACAACATGCCACTATAACTCTAATAGCGGAGTTGCCAGAATACCCTGGAAAGCTATTATGGTAGAGACACAACATGTCCTGCATGTTGTTCTTCATACTGACTGAGGAAGATGAGGTCATAGGAATTCGACTCTTCTGATGACCTATGTATGGTACCGATTGCGATTTCGTAATGGTCGGTTGGAGTATGAGAGGTGTAACACATCTCCTTAGGGCATAAATATGTTTTCAAAATGTAATCAGCCGTATAGCTTAATTGCTTAGGTTGAACTATGAGAAATAATGATTGAGGATACATTTTTTATAGTGTTCTAATTGAATATTTAGTATACATGTTCTTCATATTCTTTGTTGATATAAGTTTTGTCATTCAATCAAGTTATAATTGAAATGATTGCTTAGAGAATACTGCTCTACTTAGTTTATTCAGTGAATTGCCTACTGTTAAATAAATATAATTATGCTGCTCATTGTTATCTTAATCCTTCCAATAACAATGCTTATGGAAAAGAGTTATAACTCTCACTGGGACAATTATTCAATTGTCTCACCCCCGTGGGATTTGACTTTTTAGGTAGACACTGAGGACGAAGGAATCCATCAGTGGGTGAGCAGCAACAACAACTATAGCAACATCAGGGACAATAGTGATCCTCAGGTGGAGACATTGTTTGTCAAGTCTTGTAGATAGAATGTCCTATGTGTTGTCTCTGTACTCTCAGATCCTAGGAGTCAGTAGATGTTTAAAGTAGATCTGAGATTTTTGGCGTAATGCCTCGAGATTTTTGTATCTTGCCTTGTACAGTTAACAGGGCAGTTGAAGTTGTGACTCTCGAGATGTGATATTACAGAGATGTAATGATGAATCAGTTTGTAAACAACTTATCTTATTTCTTTATGTAACATTTTTACCGTTTGAGGTTCTCTTTACGAAAAGTTTTAATTTTTATAAAAATTCAGTAATTCTGCTGCTAACGAAACGCTTTCGCATTAGTTTAAATTATTAATCTTGTTTTCGCGAGACGGTCGTCACATTCTCGATGAAGGATTTAGGTGAAACATCCTATATAGTAGGAATCAAGATCTATAGAGATAAATCTAGAAGGCTTCTAGGCCTAATCCAGAGCACATACATTGACAAGGTGCTAAAGAGGCTTAGCATGGAGGATTCTAAGAGAGTTAACTTGCCCATGTCCCATGGGGTTATGATCTATAAAGCCCAATGTCCTAGTTCATGTGATGAACGGGCACATGTGAGTAAGATTCCATATGGATCATCAATTGTATCTATCATGTACGCGATATTATGTATTCATCCTGATGTGTTGTATGCTTTGAGCATGACGAGCCGATATTAGTCAGATCCAGGTGAATGTCAAGGGTTACACCGATGCCAGTTTCCAAACTGACAAAGATGACTATATATCGCAATATGGATTTGTGTTTTGCCTGAACAATGGAGATGTGAGCTGGAAGAGTTCCAAGCAAGAGACGATTGTAGATTCTACAATAGAGGCCGAATATATTGCCACATATGATGTTATTAAGAAATTTGTGTGGATCAAGAAGTTCATTTTTGAACTTCGAGTGGTTCCAAGTGCTAGAGATGCAATTGAGTTGTTTTACGACAACAACGGAGCAATTCCATAGGCTAAAGAACCAAGATCACACCAACATTCTAAACATATTCTACGGTAGTTCCATCTCATTTGAGAGATCGTACAGTGAGGAGATGTGAAGATTTGCAAAGTACCTACAGAAAGTAATGTGGCTGACCCGCTCACAAAAACACTTTCACAACAGAAACATGACGGACATGTTCGATCACTTGGATTGAGATTCATGAGTGATTAGGTATAAGTGCAAGTGGGAATCTGTTGGTATGTATGCCCATAGAGAATATCATTTGATGATCATAATGGGATACTATGTACATGATTTGTAATACTACATTGATCATATCAATAAAAGAAAGTTTCCAATCTATATGTTTATGTTTTATATTGTGAGATGACCACAAAACTTATAGATGTCTACAAAATAATATACACAATGACATATGTCTTCAGGTTGATGACCTGAATAGTGAGATCATATGTATGCTAAGAGTATGTATTCTTGTTTTGTCCCTAATCGGTTGTTATTGTGGAAATATCCATAGACATCAATAACACATAAGATTAGAATGTATGTTGTTTGATGGAAGAATCTCATTATCCATGATATGGAGATATCAAACCTAATACATAGATACTTGTTAGAAAACAATGTCTCAAACAGACCCACCTAGGGAGTGACATATGGATACCATGATTGGTAGTTAGAGTCACATCTCATTATAATGGTGATGATTGTGGTTCTTGGACTTGAAGTCACTTATCACATGTCATTTGGTGTACTTTGACATCATCTATTTTGGTCCCGAATAAGGATTTCCATAAAGATGGTGCTTGGGTGCATTGTGACACATGGGGATGATTGTGAGTGATGTAGGTGGAATTTATCCTTCTTACGGGAGTTTGATATTCTGGCCACTTGATATGTGAGATTGAGAAATCATTGCCCATACTGATGTGAGTCAATATGTGATACTGAGCTTACATATATCTCAGACAGTCTGCTCTAGTTCAAGGAATATGAATTGAACATTGAAGAGGATAACAATTCCATGACTCGAGTTCAATCTGAATATCAGTGACAAAGGAACTATACAATCACTATAACACCAGACATGAATGATAGGTTAAATTGTTCTCCAACTTCTCTAATTACTTGGGTGGCAATGCAGTCTTACTAGATACCAATCATTGCTTGTGAAAACATAATATGATTTTGGATATCCCTGCCAACGTAATTTGGAGCCTACCTGGTTACATGCATAGGATGTGTTGGAATATGAGTATAATTGTGGATTTGATTGGAATTGTTCCGAATCACATTGATTACTAAAATGTTTATGTAATCTATTAGAATAATATTGGAATATATTAAAATGTTTGAGCCAATTAATTGGAGTGACTGGCTCTAAGTGCAAGTGAGAGTCTGCTAGTATATATGCCCATAGAGCCATCCCGAGTGATTGCATGGAGTCAGATATTAATTAATCAATTAATATGATTATTTTATTAATTAATTAATTCTAGAATGTTCTAATTAATCCACGAGTGTTTTAATGAACGCAGTCTTTCTATTTATCGATGGGTTTAAGAAACCCTACTTCCTTTCATCTCCTATTTAAAGGGGCTTCACGACCGATATCTTAACAAGATATTGAGAGAGGCTCTTCAGTTTATGCTCACGTACGTAAACCCTATCTGTCACCGTCCTCAGGAGAGAAAGGAGACACCGCAATGCTAGCACGTCATCGCATAAAGACTACTCCTTCCAGTCAACTTAGGAAGTGTGACGTAGAGTTTCAGTCCATCTGCGTTGACGAAGTAGAGACGTAGACGCTGAGACACCTACATTCGGAGGACATCAATGACCATTCATACGCGCTATGAGTGGCGCACATTACCACATGAAATGAGCATTGTTGTATCTTCCCACGGTGCGTTCGGAAGATGGGAGAGAAGTATCGTCCATGTAAGCTAGTAACGTTGCACACCATCATGCAGCATGATGTCACTGGACTTTCTCCGTGATAAGGTACTTCCCACAAACACACTTTCTGAATACGCTATTGTCGATGAGATCCTATTGTGGATTGTGTGGAATTATTTTTTCTGTTGCTTCCGTCGTGCATGTCCTCTAGAAAACCCTACAGAGGTTTGGTCTACCTTTGGGTAGGATCTTACGACTATATAACTCTAGGTCTTGGTCTACCTTTGGGGTACAACCAAAGAGGGATATTGAGGATCTACCACATGGGAATGGTAGTATCCATTTCCATTGTAGGGACAACACAGAGGCTTCGATAGATCATGGTTGAGTAGTTATGATAAAAGCATAAAGTTTGATCTGTTAACCAATAATTTTGTTGCAATATGTTGTTACAACTAGATCAAAAAAATTTGTTTCCCCCCACATAATAGAATAATTTGTTATACTTACCAACATTTTATTTGTCAGCATTTTAGGGTAATATGCTATCACGTCTGCAAGATTAATGGAAAGTGAATATTCATAAAAATGTGGCATTAAAAAAGAACAAGGCTATATAATGTTTGGAGGAATATAGTTAGATAACTCTCTCCTTGGGTAAAATTTTAAAATCCAATTTTTGAAAGATATGTGAAAAGGGGAAAAATTATATCCTATATTAAGCTTAGTTATGATAGAATTTATTAATTATTTTTTATCATTTGCAAAACTATATGATCTTGTTTGGGATAACGACTCTAGCTTCTTGGCCTTTCTTAATTGGGGGTTGCTGAGGGGTGGGGTCATTACACCCATCTATTTCTTTGTGCGTGGAATTTTTTTATGGTTAGGATGCAAGGTTGTTCGTTGGGGATGGACATACTTAGTCATCCACTGGTATACAACAAGGCAATTCTTTATGGCCACTTATTTTTTCCCTTATACTGCATACACTTGTTCATGAGATTAGAGACAACTACAACCTTTTATTCCATTCTTGGTGTCTTGATGGTGGGACTATTATTAGGGACATAGAGGAGGTGGCCAAGGCGCTTGACATCATTTAGAGGATTGGTCTAGTTTTGGGTCTTGAGTCGAATATTCATAAAACTGAGCTTTTTGGCCTACATGTGTTGTAAGAAGCTTAAGGGTTTATTTCCAACAAATATTGGAAGGTCTTTGTTGGGAGTGAAGCTACTTGGTTGAGTTGTTAGTAGGGATAGAGATTTTATTGAAGGGTTAGTCATGAGGGCTACCAAGGTTGTTGATTTGAAGCATCTTCTTCCACAACGACATAATCTAAAGAGTGATCTCCTCTTGCTTCGATCATGCATAGGTATTGCTAAGTTGTTAATTTGTCCTGGAGACATGCCAACCTATACATATGAAGGAGGTGACTACCCTTTTTAACAAATGTACATGAGAGTCTATCGAGGACATTGTGGTTCGTGGAGGCCCTTTCTTCGAGGACCTTCAATGGGGGATGGCTTCCTTACTCATTTGACTTGGCGACTTAGGTCTCTTCTTGGATTTGGATGCTTCCTCATACGCTTTTGTGGCCTCCAGGGCCCAATCTTGGGGCTTCAAGATCATATTTTGCAAAGTAGCAAAGTCTATGGTATGGGTTGTGACTTTGATAGTGCTTTAGATAGTCTTCATGCCATGATTCCAACTTTTGACCTTAATATATTTTCCAACATGGACATCGTCTCTCCTAAAGCCCATCATGCTTTGATGAGTGCCCTTTTCCGCAAAATTATTGAGGAAGTAGAAGTTAAATTCGACATGACTGTCAGACAAAAAACAATGTTTGAATGTCTACAAACTGATCATGCACAAGTTTTTTGTCTTACTATTTCTATTGATGGGTTAGATTTGCACATGCCATCCTTGGAGTATCATACTATCCTCAAATATTATTTTATAATTCCTTTATTTCCAGTTGATGGTATGCCCAATTTTCCATAAGGTATGCTTATATGCTTTTGGGGAACATGTAGTTAACTGCAAAGAGCTCTATGATTTCAAATACAGACATGGTCTTCTTAGAGATGCATGATCTTTATGATGTACTCAGACACGTAGGTGTTCCTGTAAAGAAAGAAGCACTTGTGATTTGACAGATCCATTTGAGGGGAGATTAGCACTTAGACCAGCTGACGTCTTGATACTAGGTTGGCTGGCGGGAAGCATGCATGTGCTAATTTGACTGGTGTTTCTCCATTGGTGGGATTCAAGGATGGAGTTTTTACTGCACGACATGCTGCCAGTAAAAATGTCTCACCCAAAGTGACAAAGCATGAGAAAGCGTGTACGGTCATTCAACATGTTTTTATACCTTTTGCATTAGAGACTTTTGGTTTCTTAACACTAGATGCCTTAGCTCTTCTCAAATGAGTTCAAAATGTTATGAATATTAATGTTATGAACCCAAATCTATGGATGTAGTTTCTAGAAGAATTGGTTTTGCCATTCAGAAAAGAGTGGCAATGCAACTTGTTGTCTGGCTACCTTCCTAGTTTAAATATATGTAATATGCTTATTATAATTCATATAACTGAAACTCTAGTTAAATGTTTTTACAAAAAATAACCATACACCTACAGTTGCATTTAATACACATTTCGTTTTTTACCATGTTGCACTAACATTGAAATTATTATAGATGTGTTGTAAATGTAGAATCCTTGTACAACATCATTTAGATCCAGGCGCACACCCTAATTTCGTGGTATGGGAAAAAAATGAATAAATACGTTTTATCGCATGTAAGATCTAAAGAACTGAACCACACACAAAAGATTGTCACGACAAATGTACATACAACTTGTATTTAGAAAGATCCCTCCCAACTTTTCCCAACTTGGGACAAATTAAGCCATCCAATGGATAATGAGAAAAATCAATGATGAACTGGGGTAAGTATGGACCGTTGGCGAGCGAGTTCGGATTTGCTGTTACGGTTTCTCTCAAGAGTAGGCTGCTCCCTTTATGATTCATTTACACGTGTCTCTGCCCATTGAATGGTAAAGTCCGGATTTTACTCACTTAACACGTGTTAGCATCTTAAACAAGGTATAACCTGTTTCTTAACAAAACCGTAACAGCAAATCCTGGGAGTTGGCGAGCGTACCGTATTTGGGCACGCCGTCGTCGATGGAATGGTGGGGTCAGGTTTACGTTATGCCCATGAAACGTCAGTTGGCGAGCGTACCGTATTTGGCACGCCGTCGTCGATGGAATGGTGGGGTCAGGTTTACGATATCCCCATGAAACGTCACGCTGTGGCTTGGGAATATGCCGCCGCATGTATGGTAGTCACCCTCACAAACGAATTTGCTAGATTAGAAAGTTCCGTAAGAATGTAAAATTCTAGGCGAGCGTTCGTCCAAGCTGACGTCTTGGCAGACGACGTCACTTAACGTTATACCAGCAACGGACGCAATTCGCCAGCAAGCCGGATACGGCCGTGTCCACTGGATCAAACTGTTTGTTTCCACAAGGCTTGTTTCTGGCTAGTTAGCCCCACCGTTGATAATTGTGCATTAGTCTGCACCTAGCGATTATCACGACCCTAGAAGCCAGTGCCAAGCTAACCTTACCATGGTTGCGGAGCGATTATCACGACCGTAGAAGCCAGTGCCAAGCTAACCTTACCATGGTTGCCTCCGCATACTGAATAATCTATTAACTAGCTTGATATACCGACTAATCTATTAACTAGTTGTTCAAACCCGCCTCAGAAGTTCTAATTTGTCTTCATCTTGCTTCAACGTTGCACATCTGGCGCCACATTACTCATCTCCCTAGCTTCGAGGTCAGGAGGCGCATTCACAACTTGCGCAGAAGTGTTGATTAGTGACCATGAACTTGCGTGGAAACAAAAACTGTAAGTCTGTAATAATGTTTTCGGACAATGGACGCCTATAAGTTCGGCTGGGAAGAATCTCCTCCTGCCGCTGGTTCCTCTCGGCATGTGAGGCAACCGATCGCCTAATTGCTGCTCAAGTGTCGTCATTAAGAAAATGTACATCACAACAAAATTGTTTTTGTATAAGGATTGGGGTATGTCACCTCACCTACGAGCAAGCGTGAATACACGAGGGGGTTGTCTAGACGAAGCGCTCCTACCATTTAAAATATAGTATAATTTTGGATAGCGTCGATGATCAGTTTGTGAGGATATCTAAATACACCATTCAATGTGTGACAATCTGCTGTTCTTTCTTTTTAACACTCTTATAACTCTGCTTATTACATATAGCAGTGTTGGATCAAAATTATTTAACTACGAGATATCTTTACCAATTCATAAATTATGGAAGTATTGATATTGACATGGATACCACTATTACAATCATAATCTAGTTAACCGGTAATCCTAGTGTTATGTAAACTCTAATTCCATTCACACACTCTTTTGTCATGAAAGTTGTAATATCGATGTGTAGGGTGTCTCTAAGCAGTATGTGTGATGAGATTTTACTATAGACTCCGCTAATGGGTTAAATATTGTTGATGGAGGAGTGTCCATTTTGTGTCCTTCTTTTATCAGGACTATTTCTTTTATCAGGAAACACAATTCAAGTGGATGTCATGTCACTTGACATTTATGAATATGATGTGATCCTAGGGATGGATAGCTTATAGAAGTATAAGTTAGTTTTGGATTGTGAGTTCAAGGTTGTCGAGTTTTGAGATAGTGATATATCCTTGTCTTCTTAAGGAGATGGGAAAGATCCTTTCTACATGTTTGACGTCGGTCACATTATACAACCTTTCTAGTATATATGACGGATGCCAAGGCGAATAGTCTCAAATTGAAGATGTTCTTGTGGTGTGGAATTTTGAGGACGTGTTTCTTGAGGAAATTTAGGTGTTCCACCACCTAAAGAATTTTGCTTTTGAGGTCAATCTTGAACCAAATACACAACTTATAGGTCAAACATCATATAGTATGACACACACTAAGATGAAGGAGTTACAGGTGTGGCTTCAAGAGTTGGTAAATAAGAGGTTCATACAACCAAGTATACACCTCAGGGTTCATCCGTAAGTTAAAAAAATAAGAAGGATGAATCTATGAGGTTGTGCATATAATACTAACCATTTAACATGGTTACTGTGTTGAACGATTCCCTTTAGTAAGAATGCATCATTTATGAAATAAGATGAAGTGATTTATAAGGTTTTTTAAGATATATCTGATATCATAATATCATCAGTTAAGGATCTATGTCGATGACATATTTGTGATAGCCTTTACGACTATGTATGCTCATTATAATTGTGTCATTGTATCATTTGGACCAATCAATGAGAATGCATTTGTTCATATATCTGATGAACATAAAATTTTGAAAGTATCTAGATTAGTTCTTGGTGGTGTTCATAGATGATATCTTGATATACTACAAGGATACTTATCATCATAAGAGACATCTCTTTGGATCAATTTTTTTTTGAGGAAACATAATTTGTAAGCAAGGTTTAGCAAGTGTGAGTATTGGCTAACTGAGGTCACTTTTCTTGGTCATGTCATCTCGGGTATGAGAACTTGTGTATATTCCAAGAAGATAGATTTGGATTGGAAATAGGAACAGATGAAGAAACCAAATGAGGTTTAGAGTTTTCTTTATTTTGCTAGTTACTATAGAAACTCATTAGGAACTTTAGTTGTATACCTTCACCATTGACCAAGCTAATTATAAAGAGTGTGCCTTTTGTTAGGTATGAGGAGTTCCAACATTAGTTTTAATTATTGACAGAGAAGTAGATGCCAACACTAGTGTTGGTTTTGGTAGAGAGAAGTAAATGCTACATAATAGTTTGTGTTGATCCTAAGAAATAGTTTGATAATGTGTTGATGCTAGATAAGAAAGTGGTCTCTTATTATTCTAGGAAACTCAATAAGCATGGAGAGAACATGCAACACATGATTTGGAGTAGGCACTAGTTGTTTTGGCACTGAAAGTATGACTGTAGTACCTTTACGAAGAGAAGTTCTAGATCCTTACAGATCAACAAAGACTCAAGCACATCCTTCTACAAAAGGACCTAAACATGAGGTAGAAGACATGGTTGGATATTATTAAGTACTACAGTTATCATCATGTAAAGAGAAAATTTGGGTTGATGCTTTGAGCAGAAAGCCGTCGTTGTCTTCTTTAAAATACAAGGTGAAGTTAGAGGGACATGTGTCTATTTCTTTGTCAGATTAATGTTTAGAGGGAAGTCTCTTTGTTTACAAAGTTTCATATCAACTTGTCCTTAGTGCAACAAAACAAATATGCATAGATGTTAGAATTTTATGATACAATATATTCAGTCATAGTTGGGTGATAAGAAGCACACGTATTTCCAAGAGTTTGAGGATGGTAATTATTTTTTCACAAAAGGATGGTGGTTCATGAGGCTAGAGGTTGAAGGAATATGGTGTTTGAGGAAGCATGTTCATGTATGATATTCGTCGTGACAATACTAAGATGTATAAGATCTTGAAAGATCTATATTTATAAGACCCCTCCCCTAGCTTAATTTTTTTTATATCTTAATTATGTATTTGGATACTTTAATTACATGATCAAAGTACATATGTAATTAGTTAGTTAATATTATGTTCTTGTGGCTCAATGTGCCAAATTTCCATGCTAGTAAGTCATTTATGCAATTTGCACATAGTATGACTTTCTCTTATCTTCTCTCTCTTTTTTAGACTTGGCTTGGTGGTCATTGGTTGTCCTAACAACCACCCTACCTTCCCATCAGTGGACCAATGAATGCATTAAACCTTCTTCCTCTTCTGTGTTCCTATCGGTAGAGAGAACTATTGAGACCGCTGAAACTTTAACCCCATCAACCAATGATCATATGCACATATTTTATGCGAGACTTGTTAAGATAATATCACTTCTTTTTCATCAATAGAGAATTGATGGAAGTCTTAAGGTCATTGTTTGATGACCGCTAGTGATGGACTCCCTACTTGGATAATGATGAGAGACTTGGCTATTATTCATTGATGGAAACCTTGACTTGACGCCTACTAATGAAAATCCTTGTGTGTGAATTAACAACAATGGCCAATGGGATCTATGGTTGTTCTATGCTGATCAAACCTCTACAACATCTACGAATGAGATTTTTGTGTCATCCTCTGATGGTCTCTCTAACTGATGAAGCCATTGGTGCAAAGAAATATGGTTTGGCATCTTTGACCATTCCTTCTCTCTCTCTTTTATTTCCTTTGGGGATATAAATAGTTCATCCTCCTTGTTTTCCTCAGTTGCACATGTTAGTGGTGAAGATCCAGAGCAGAAATTAGTCGTCATTAGTATTCGATAACCAATGAGATTTCTAATAGACAACAATGACACAACAACACTAGAGTGTGTTTTGGTTGATGACAGAGTCTCATTAGTCATGATATATGATATCAAACCAAGCACATAGATACATGTTAGAGAACAGTGTATCGAACAGAGTGACACATGGAACCATGACATGGTAGTCACAATCAACTCTCACAGTGATGGTGGTGATTGTGATTCTTAGACCTAAAATCACTACACTCATCACATGTCGTTGGGTACACTTTGACATCATCAACCACAGTCCTGAAATATGGATTGTTATAAAGGTGATGATTGGGTGACTTTGACACATGGAGTTTTGACTGGGAGTGATAGATATGGGATTTGTCCCTCCTAAGGGAGTATGATGTCCATGGCCATTTGATAAGTGAGATTGAGATAGGCATGTGCATGTATGTGTGAGTCAATATGTGATATTGATGGCACACATATCTTAGACAACCTGCTTTGGATCAAGGAACATGAATGAACGTTGAAAGGATAACAGCTCCATGCCTTGACTTCATTCAAGATATTAGAGACAAAGGAATTATACATTCATTGGAGCACCAATCATAGACTGTATGATTGAAAGTTTTTCTCCAACTTTCCTTTTCACTTGGGTAGCATTGATGTGCGACTAGACACCACTCTTTGCTTGTGATGTCAAAAGCTGTTATGGACATTCACTGCCAACGTGAAATGGGACCTATAGGGTCACACCCAAAGGATTAACTTGGAAGACGAGTTTATCCATGAATGATGTTTGGATAGATTACTATGAGTTTTCCCCTCCATCTCAGATTTAGAGTTTTCTCGGGATGAGAAAATTTCTAAGTTCGCGGTGGAGGGTGTGTGGTACGTATTTTACTTTCCACCCTCTCTGTTTCAGACTTAAGATCTCATCGTTGAAATTTTGAGCAAAATTTTCAAAAAAAAATCACAATTTTCAAGTTTTCAAAGTAGTTTGTATAGAATCTTGATGAAGTTTTGACACTTTTGTTTCAATCAAAGCCATTACCTAGTCGACTATCTCATTTTTCCATGCAGTTTTGAATCATGATACCCTCCTTATTCGAAACAAAACCTCAAGGGGGACAAGTTCTAAGACTAGCCAATGGTTAGAAATCACTGTGTGAAGCTTATGAATCCTAACATCATGATCAGTAAATATGGCAAGTATCTATCGAACTGAGAGGGATCAAACACATTGTGCTTCCTAACTAACTAGTGGAACAATAGCATGGAATCTCCACCAGATCCAAATCAAGTCATTATCTGAGCAGAGTATGATAAGGAGAACAACCCGATGCATTGGATTGTAAATCAAGTTGCATTCTGATCTAAACTCTCTTCTACACTTCTTCCATCATCTTCTTACCCCTTTGTCCATCAAAAAGAAACAAAAATAGCCAAAATAGCGCCAAACCCTAAGTTCGGGGTGGCACACCTCCTCCCTCTTTATTCACTTCTTCCATACTGCTCGCTATGTAATAGGGGTGTACCACCAAGAAAAGATGTCAATGTGCACACAAAAAATGCAATCTCGAGTCGAATAGAGGAGAGATTCGCACACATAAAAATGCAATCAATGAAATTGCAACCATATAATAAAAATCTCGAGTAGAATAGAGGAGAGATCTATTTCTTCCTTCCATACCCCCCTTCACTCCCTGTTCCACCTACTGGAACAATGAATGCCTACTTTGCCAATATCTTAAAAAACACCAGCGTCAGATCAGATGCACACTTGTTGTTCTGTGGGTGTCTCAAGACTCTTACGAAATTCTTAGACATGCTTGATGTTGGAAAAAGTGGAGAGGAAGTGTGTTTGAGAAACGAACTCAGGAATGAAGATATTGTAAGATGTGTTCTGTGATCTCAGGATGTTGAGATGTTTAGTCATACCGAGCAGAAAAGAAACAATCGTGATGTGAAGATGAGGGAATTGCATGAGTTGAAAGTATTCATTTGGCGACTATTTCAGATTTTGTGTTACTCGAGGATGAGAAATGTTTAAGTTTAGGGTATTTTGATGAATGCATTTTCATCTGGGCTCACTCACCTCCCTTGGCCCAGTTTTGCTTACATTCTCGTGCTTCTCGACCATATCTTCTAACATTTTACTTATTTTGGTTTAATCAGAATTTTTCCCTATTTTTATTGGATTTTTGCACCTTTGTGTAGGTCATTTGGTAAATGGCATTGTATTCTTGGCCCATTATGGAGCCTTGTTTAATATGGTTAACAGTGGTCAGCGGCCCCTCTTCTCCCTTTGATCGCTATTAACCCTAACCAACTACGGTAATGATTATTCATCTACCTGCCCGTGATTCCCTCTGCTACCATGATCGTGACCACCAAGAGAATTGCGACCTCATCCTAGTCGCGACCTTCTTCTCCGCCCCCTGTGCCCACGATCCTCTTCACATATCTACTCAAACCATGGTCGTTGCTCCAGCCAGAAAATCATGACTGGGTCGAGTCGCCAAAAGATCGTGACCTGTACCATGCCCAAAAGATCACGACCAGCGTCACCTATAACAATGGGAAGGCTTCTAGATCGTGACCGTGATTCTTTTAGCCACGACAGCGGGTCACTCCTGTCTTTAACACCGTGATCTTCCTCAACCCCTTCACCTCCCTTGATGCAACCCTACCTCCGCCTACAGTCGTGAGCAACTAACAGACCCACACTGGGATCCATTACCTGCACTTCTCACATCCACACCCTCCTGACCTCGGCCCGTGATGGTCCCCGATACCTCATAACTGTGGACACCTGTCTGCGATTCCAGTAATCATGACCTGCACCCATTCAACTTATTGTGACCGGATCGAGCCATCACAACCGTGACCTAAACTCCCCAAGAACTACGGACACCTGTCTGCGATTCCATAGTCACGACGTCAAAACAAATTGCACCTGTGATCACCTTAGCTAAATACCACAACCTGCACCACACCAATGCTCGTGATCGCGCCTTCATGATCTCAACCACCTGAAGATTGTGACTGGGCCCAACTAACTATGACCGCGACAAAGGAATTGTGACCCCCCCCTTCCTCCCTGCACATCACAACAACCTTCTTCCCTCTACCTTTGCTAACCCTAGCTGTAGCAACAAGGCACCCACGACTCTGTTTCCCTCCATAACCATCCACCATCGCACCTCCATCTGCCACCCTTCATGGCAGGAGCAGAGAGACCGCGACCATCACCTTCCACCAACTGATCGTGATTCAGCAAATCATGACCTACTGTCAAACAACCGCGGTCGTGATCTCGAGTCGGTGCCAACCGGGCCTATAAATAGGACCTGATCCCCTTCATTCAGATCATCATCTCAAGATGTTGTTAGGTTCCAGGTCTTCCCTAAGCCTAAGGAGACGATCTCCATAGCCAACAGCCCGCTTCCGTGGTGGTCTTGCACCCCGTTCACCCAGATCTGAAGTGGAAACTCAGATCAGCAAGACACCCCGTCCAGATCTAGATCTAGATCTAGATCTGGATCTAGATTTATTGCATCCACATCGTGCCTATGCTTCCATCACGTCTATGAGCTACTCCTCCTACTACGAGCGAGGACTATGAGAAGAAATAGAAGTTGGAAAGAGAAGATCTACCCTGTCAACCGTAGTGTTCTTCCCTCCTCATCCAGATCTGCCCCGACGTTGTGTAGAAGACCATTTCTCCACCGAGTTGTGATCATCTTCTCCACCATGCTCATGGCATAATCTTCTCTCTCTCTTGTTGTTCTTGTTTCTCTCACCATGAGCGAGTAGTTTCCTTTCGTTGGGGTGCGGGGACTAGCCCCGCTTCCCATGCTTACATGTCCTTTTATTAAAAATTCCATGGCATGTATATAACTTTTCATTTCGTTGTTAATCTTCGATTTGTGATTGTGGATTGATCATCTGCTTGCATTTATCTTGTTCTTTTCCTATGTTACGAGAACTTCAATACATACGAGTTTGAATGTCGATTAACGCGGTTGACTCCCTGATGAGAATTCGTATGGGATTCCCTGAAGTAGTCAGTGTGTGATCTGTGAGGTGACGAGACATCTAGCCCATAGTGATTCTTTTGTGTGCCTAACGCCTGTATAGGGGACCCATATCTTCAGTTGGATATCTATATCTTCGGAGTAGTAAGTATGTGATCCTGATGGTGATGAGACATATGATACCAAAGGTGATGCTTACACGAACCTGACCCCCGTATGGGGGGTTTTGCAACAACTCTATTTGGATAGTTATATCTTTCCTAGATGTTTGTGATTGGATGTGTTTGCATGTGCAGTTGCGGTGAAACCTGGGACCATCCCAGCGATCCCCATCATTAATCTTTATTCAACTTTTAATCCTGCTCTTTACTTTCCTACAATTAGCTTAATTAAACTCAAATCAACCTTTATTCTAAATATTAGTCTTGATCCAACTAGATTTGACTAGTAAAAAGATTCATAAAAACATTGTCCCTTGGGATTTGATCCTCAACTATACTGCAATAAGACCCGTCTGCTTGCGGGTGGTATTATTGCACATGGTTTTGGTTAAAAACTCAGGGATTTCATCCCTGGGTGAGTTTTTTAGTGTGATAATATTCCACGTCAATGTTTCACATGTCTTCACTATACAAAATATCATATGAGATGGAGTTTCCGTAATATGCTATCTGATATTCCTTGTCTAACACTTAGCTCCATTGTTTGACTCAGTATTACTACTTGTATCAATGGTTGGAATATCTATAAGTTCATCTCTATGAACTTCTAGATCCATATAGTATCCTCTGTTATTCATAATACAAGGTACTCGACATTCCCTTTTAGAATTAAACAAATTTTAAATTGGAATGTTGCCATTTATCAACTCATATTCACTTTTATATTTTATATTTTGTGATCAATTTCTATCATTTTGGAACCTTGCATCAATGTAACTCTTTACACCAAACTCTTCCTTATATTACCATAGAACTAGTACTTCATAAGTACCAAACAAGTTCTTCATGGTATTCCAGTGACCCTCACTGGAAGTAGACATACATCCACTCGTCACATGAGTTAACAGGATGAGCATATCATGTTGTCATGTCCAATACATACAAGATGATGAATGCATATTTTCTTGTCATGACCAATACATACAAGATAATGGGATGATTACATACATGATAGATCCATATCTATCTATGTGTTCCTATTCTTCATAAGAATTTGGGACACTTGGCATATGAGATACTAACTCCATGTAACATGGACAAGTTTTCTCCCACTAAATCTGTGCATAATGAACCCTTCAGTACAGATTGCTAATGTATGCTCTCTCTTTACCAGGTCAAGATATTTTTTGAGAACTATCTCTATAGATATCTATTCCTATCACATAGGACATTTCTATGTCTTCCCTTAAAGAAAGTATTTCCACACCAGTTTCCATTTTAGAACATTTCATTCCTCATCATCATGTGGAATGTGAATACGCTCCCACTAACTCTTTGTAATCACAAACCCCTTCATTATTTTGACATATCAGTCAAACACTTTGACTATATCATCAAAGTAAAGATTCCAATTCAGAGTTTCTTGTACTTAATCAATCACATTGATTAATCACTTGTTACTTATAGAATGTATTTGCATTAATGGATTCATAAAACCCTTTAGGTTGTGTCACGTACGCAACCTTATCGTATAACTACTAGGAATCCGGTTTTAATATCCATATGCCAAATCTCATAGTCATTAAGTTCCAATAACAAGCATGATCCCTTCTTCAAATGTTATGCATGTCAGTCTTTACTCTTAAGACCCAATTTCACTTATGGGTTTTATCCCAATCAAGTGCTACCATAAGGTCATACCTTAATTGGTTCAAATGGAAGTCATTTTGGATCCTATGGCCTCAAGCCATGAATTAAAATATGGTCCCTAAACATCATCTAGATTATTGGCTCATCACATTACCAATTCATCACCTAGATATATGAGGTGTATCTATGATAAAAGGAATTTGAGAATCCACAACACTTGTGATTCTTAATCTCCTTTATTTCGTTTAGAGCATGTTCATTAGAAGAATTCTAGAAAATTAGTTATTTGATGATCATGCTCTAACTCTTTAGAGTATGATTCCTTGTTTGATTTAGACATCACTATGCCTTAATCATGAGTTCTCTGTGATACACTATCATAGTTACTCACAAGGTCCTCAAACATTTGGTTTAAGTATCCTATTCATTGATCACATCAAAGAGTTAATACTTTTACCAAGTCTGTACTTCATTTATGATATTCTTGAACACTTCGAGATATTCATATTGGTATTTCACTAAACACCATTTGAAGAATTAACATTTATTCCAATACATCAATATTTATTATACCTCATCGAATAGTCATTCTCCCACTCCATCTAGTGAAGATTTACTTGTTATCATGCCGTAGACATTCATATCTCTTAATGGTTCATAACCAAAAGAGTCTGGCCTATCCATCAACATGGAAGCTAGAAATGAATTTCTCATGATAATGTTAATTAATTGTTTGATTCATCAATAACTTTCAGGTATCATTTTATCTTATGCATACCAAGTACCATAAGATAAATAAGGCATTGCCACAAAAGATCACATCTTTGAAATTGAAAAATCAACTTTATTGATAGACATCCTTGTCATTACAAGATGTAGAAATAAAGTGTTTCTATTTATTGGAAAAATGAAATAGCAGTTCATAACTCTATTACATGCCCTTTGGGCTGAAATAAACTAAAATGTACTCCTATCTATGGCAGCAACACTTTCTCCAATGATGAGTGCTCCTTCTTGGTCCTTTCACAAAGGCCATCACTTCTTTTCAGATCCTGCATATCATATATGTCATATCTATGTCTTGGTATCATTTACCTCAGATTAAAGAAGTGCTTCAAGTTTATTTCATGATACCTAAGGTGGAGATTTCCATCCCCTCCTTCTTTTGTTCATCCAGATAGAGAGGGCAATTTCTCCTCCAATGTCCTGGATCTGGACAATGGTGACATTTGCCTCCCCTGTTCACCCCTCCTTTATCCTTGAGAGCTGAAGATGACTTGGGCTACTAGCTAGCATCAGAACCCTTCTTTGCTTTGCCCTTGCCCTTGCCTTTAAACTTACCCTTCTTTCTACTGATCAACATCACATATTTGGTTTTGTCTTTCTTCATATGTGCTTGGACTGTCCTCAACATGCCCAACAACTCTATCAACATCTTGTCAAAGTTATTCATGTTGTAGTGCATCACAAAATAATTGTAAGATTCTGGCAACGATTGCAGTATCACATCAGTAGCCAACTCTTGGCTCATAGGGAATCCCAGTCTTGTCAGGTTCTCCACATACCCAATCATCTTGAGTGTGTGAGGACCAGCAGGATCTCCTTTTGTCATTACGCACTTGAACAACAACCTAGAGACATCATATCTCTCTTTCCGTGCTTGGTCTTGATACATGTTCTTGAGGTGCTGAACCATCTCAATGACGTCCATGTTCTCATAATGTCTCTGCAACTCATAGTTCATTGAGCACAAAATCAAGCACTTTGCATCAATGACATCTTCAATATGCTTCTTCTAAGTATCCCTTTCTGCCTTTGGTGCAGTGGGAGCGGGTTCCTCTGGAACAGGTGTATCTAGGACATAGAGATTTCGCTCTTGAGTGAGAAAAATTCTCAATGTCCTAAACCAATCGTGGAAATTAATCCCATTCAGCTTGTCCTTCTCAAGGACCGATCGCAACAAAAAGTGATTATTGTTGACATCTATTTGTTCTACAAAAAGGAAATCTGTAATTTTAGTCCAAAACTCATTTTGACTTGTTTGCTTGATATGAAAATTTGTCGATATAATTAGGTATTTAATTAATTATCGCTCTCACTATTTGTTCAAATTGATAGCCCTCACCATCAATTCTCAAGATTTCAGCGTACAAACTTGTAGTGATTCAAGATCCTGATGTCCTCTCAATCATGGACCAGCTAGGGCTGTCACCCACAGCTAGATTCTTTCAAGTAGGCAACTTTTGCCAATTGCATCCTATGTAACTCTTAAAAGATGTCATGCAAAACTCTTTTCCATGATCACCTCCATGCCTCAAGGTGCTTGATATGATCAAGGTCACCTTGTTAAGTCCAACCCAATGGCCAACATGATGAATATTCACCCTGCTAGGGCAGACCCACATATTCTCCCTTCACTCTTCCACGAGATACATGATGCACCACACTAGGGCATTCCCACACTTGGTCGATCAAGCTTTTCATGTGTACCGCTTTTGGAAGGCATCAAAAACTTAATATTTGTTGAGAGGTTTGGTTTTTAATACATATACATATCCAATCACCACAATAAATAGTAAATATCATATACATGATATATCCCACAAGAAAACATGTGAAGAGATAAAGTAATGATTATGGCCATCCTAATGTAATTCCTTGAGCCACAAGGAATTACGGTCATCTAGGTCTACATCACATGCAACATGTACACGATGAGTCATATGATGTAGTCATTCCAGGTTGATCAACTCGTCACATGACTAATCGGCTCGCCTCCTGACCGGTCAGTTGGGTGTCACCAATCGATCGTCTGGCGCCTCCAGCTGATCAGTTCACCTGGTCGTCGTATACCTCATCATTCTGCCACCCGCTCATCTCGCTCCTGGAGATGGTCATCTCGGTCCACCAGTCGATCATCTCATGCCGTGAGATAGTCATCTCGATCCTCCAGTCATCCATCTGGGTGCCCGTCATTCTTTGACATAATAGGAAATTAACTATCCTATTTTACATTTGCATAGGGAAACCCCGAGTTACATTCGAGGGGAGCAAAGGTAGAAGAGAAATCTCGAGTTATCTTAAGTTACATCGGGAAAAGGAGAACAAATCGGTGTGCAGAGCAAGATGCAAAAAACCACAACCAAACCAAACGCATATAGGGTTTATTGGCTAAAACCACGCTACACATCCACCAAAAACCATTTTGAGGTGGCACGTATCGGTTCCATTTATATACCGTATCATATATGTATACTGGGATTTGTGGATTTGAATTGGACATGCATATAAGCCAATTAATTATTTGAATCGCATGCAATAAATAAAAAGTGGTAAACCCAAAAACTGATGATATCGATTAACCTAAATCATAGTACGTTGACATGGATCTAATACCACTATTGGGGTTTTAGGTGAGGGAGAAGGTAGCAGAAACAAAAAACTTCTCTCACCACAAAACCATAACCACGGATTGCATCAATGACTGTGAAATAGGAATGATGGTTTTAGTGAGATATACCTGGTCCTGAGGTTTGCTCAGTGACAATACCTCAGAGCTAGTGCAGTCTTCAACCACCTAATCTTCAACGGTGTTTGTGCAGCTCCTGGTCCTGACCTGGACTGTGGTTGACCGTCGTCCTCCTGAGTGGCAGAAACCTCCCGCCTCTGTAGATAGTCCACACAGACCAACGAGAACTCTAGTCATCCTATCCTATAGGACACTAGAAGGAGTTTTCCCCTTCTGTCAGTGTACTAGTCACCGACACACTCTCCCACAACTAGTTGTTGTCATGTAGTTGTCTTTCCCTCGTTGTTCCTCCTTGGATGGGTAGAACTTACTTGGGCTCTCTCAGTTACCACAATTAGAGAGGACAACAACTTTGTAAAGCAACTGATGTTCTGAGTTGTGCTATCTGAGAAGCCCCCAGTACCCCTCTATATATAGGAGGGGTCAGAGTCAAGGTTCTCAGCCCCGAGATGTGCGGGATTAAAGTGGGAGTAGAAGGGTCCGGAATTTCCATGAACTGATTGCACTGCAGTAGGCTAACATGTCATTTCAAAAATGAACCAGTCAGTTGGGAGTGTGAGTCGGTCGGTTCACTTAGTGAACTAGTCGGTTCGCATCCCAAACTTGCCTCCAATTGACTTTCCTTGTTTGTTTCTAATTGATACTATGATCAATTCTTGTTCCAATCAAATTGTACAAGTGAAATGAAAAAATGTTTCTCACAAGTCGGGACAACCCAACACTACTCATTTGGATACGTGAACTGGTCGGTTCACCAAAGTGAATCGGTCAACTCACTGGCCATGAGCCGATTGGTTCACCTAGTAAACTAGTCAGTTGGTGGTCCAAATTGTGTAGAACACAGTCAATGCAGTTCTCAATCAATCTGACACTCCTAGTTGGACCATCAGATGTGGTTGCATTCCAATCAGCGCGTGTCCTCCATCTGAAATCTCAAAAATGGAAACTATCAGAACTTAAGATTGCATCTTGCGATGCATTGTCTACCAGGTGCACAATTTCCTAAAAAGTAAAAACAATCCTAAAAAGTTCTAATTCAGAATTAAAAGTAAAAGCAAAATAATTAATCAGGTTGCCTCCCGACAAGCCCCTTTATTTTATGTCGATGGCTCGACGTGGTTTCTTCAGTTTTCTGGTAGATATAGTGGTTTGGACAAATTCATCAGTTCATTAGTACCAGTATCAGCTGTGGTGAAATATCTCTTCAAGCATTCGACATTTGCCATAAATTCTCCTGACTTTTCATTCCATAAAACAAAAGCACCATGTGGATAGATTCTCTTGACAATGTATGGTCTAGACCAGCGAGAATAGAGTTTTCCTGGGTATAACCTTAGTCATGAGTTAAATAGAAGAACTTGGTCTCCCACTTGAATGTCTTTCCTCTTCAGATGACCATCATGCCAAAGTTGTGTGTGTTCCTTGTAGATTCGTGCATTCTCATAAGCTGTCATTCAGAGTTCTTCTAACTCTTGAAGTTGTAGAATCCTAGCTTCGCCAGCTTTCTTAATGTCAAAATTTAGCTATTTTATTGCCCACCATGCTTGATGTTCCAGTTCCATGGGTCGGTGGCATGATTTTCCATAGATGAGTCTGAAGGGTGTTGTTCCAAGAAGAGTTTTGAACGTGATTCGGTAGGCCCATAAAGCGTCATTAATTTTTACTGACACATCCTTTTGGTTGCTTCCTACTATCTTTTCCAGGATAGCTTTGAGTTGACAGTTTGAAACATCTACCTGCCCACTTGTTTGTGGGTGGTAGGGGGAAGCTACCTTGTATGTATCACCATATTTCCTTAACAATTCTTTGAAGCTTCTTTCCAAAAAATGAGAACCTTCGTCAGATATCGCAGTGCGTGGGACTCTAAAATGGGGAAATATAATGTCTTTGAACATCTTGATAACTGGTTTGGAATCACTAGTGATGGTTGGTATGGCCTCTACCCATTTAGAGACATAATCAACCGTGACTAGGATGTAGGAAAATCCATGTGAGGATGGGAATGGACCCATGTAGTCCACTCCCCAAACATCAAAAATCTTGACTTCTTGTCAAAGCTTCAGAGGCATTTCATCTCTTTTCGTAATGTTACCCATTCTCTGATACTTGTCACATGATAGAACAAAATTGTATGTATCTCTAGTTATGTTTGGACAAAAGAATCCACATTGCAAAACCTTCAAAGTAGTTTTCTTGGAACTCATATGGCCTCCAACTGGGCCTGAGTGGCATTGCTCTAAAATAAGTTGGGTTTCCTCCTCATCGATACAACGTCTGTAGAGACCATCAGCACAGAGCTTAAAGAGGTATGGCTCATCCCAGTGATAATACCTCACATCTTGCATGAATTTCTTCAATGCATTGCAAGTACATTCGGGGTGGATGACACCAGCGGCAAGGTAGTTCACATAGTCTGAGTACCAAGGAGTACCCTCTGAGACTTTCATGAGATGGTCATCTGGAAGAGAGTCATTAATACGGGTAGTTTCAGTGTCCAGGGTGTGGATATGACTCAAGTGGTATGCTACAACATTCTCTGTACCTTTCTTATCTCTTATCTCTAGATCAAATTCTTACAAGAGGAGAATCCATCTTATCAGCCTAGGCTTTGCATCTTTCTTTTTCAAGAGGTAAAAATAGCAGCATGATCTGTGTAGGCAAGGACCTTCGAACCAATGAGGTAGGATCTGAACTTGTCAAAGGCATACACGACTGCTAGGAGTTCCTTCTCAGTAGTTGCATAATTGCTTTGAGCTTCGTTAAGGGTCTTCGATGCATAGTAGATGACATGATGTTTCTTTTCTATACATTGGCCTAAAACGACACCCACAACGTAATCACTGGCATCACAAATAACTTCAAATGGGTGATCCCAATCTAGAGCTCAGATAATGGGTGTTGTTTCAAGGGCGTTCTTTAGGTTGTTGAAACTTTTGATGCATTCTTCATCAAAATGGAAATATGCATCCTTTAGTAACAAGTCGGTCATAGGCTTGGTTATCTTGGATAAATCTTTGATAAACCTTCTATAAAAGCATGCATGACCAAGGAATGCATGAAACTCTCTTACATTGGTTGGGATAGAGAGTTTGGAGATCACTTCGATCTTGTCCTTATCCACTTCAATTCCTTGGTTGCTGACCCTATGGCCAAGGACAATGCCTTCTTTTACCATAAAGTGAAATTTCTCCCAATTTAGCACAAGATGTGCTTCTTTACATCATTTGAGGATGAGCGAGAGGTGCTTTAGACATGAATCATATGAATCTTCATATATAGAGAAATCATCCATAAAAATTTCCATAATAGTTTCGGTTAGTTCAACAAATATGGCTGCCATGCAGAATTGGAAGGTTGCAGGTGCATTGCAAAGCCCAAATGGCATCCTTCTGAACGCATAGGTTCCAAAGGGGCAAGTATAAGTAGTTTTCTCTTGGTCATTTGGATGTATAGGAATTTCATAGAATCTAGAGTAACTGTCGAGAGAGAAAAAATATTCCTGGTGAGCCAATTGCTCTAAAACTTGATCTAGAAAAGGCATAGGGAAATGGTCTTTACGGGTGCCCTTGTTTAACTTCCTGTAGTCGATACACATCCTCCACTCAGTAATTGTTCGAGTGGGGATGAGTTCATTGTCTTCATTCTGTATCACAATAGTGCCAACTTTCTTTGGGACAACATGTACTGGACTCACCCATGGCGAGTCAGATATAGGATAGATAATTTCGATAGTGAGCACTTCGATGACTTTACAGTGAACTACTTCTTTGATATTTGGATTAAGCTTTCATTGATGTTCAATAGTCTGCTTGTGGTCTTCCACCATATGGATCTTATGCATGCAAAGTGCTTGACTCATGCCAGTGAGATCACTCATTTTATAGCCGATAGCTTTCCTTCTTTCTTTTAATTCTTTTAGGAGTTTATCTTCTTGTTCGGTCGTTAGATCGAAATTTATAATAACTAGACAGACCTTGAGATAATCTAGAAACACATACTTTAGTACCTTGGGAAAAGGCTTCATTTCAGGGGCTTCTAGCTTCTCGCACAGCTCTCCAGTTGAATTCACAACCTTGAGTTCCTCGAATTTGGCTTCTGGATCTTCTTTGGCAGTGTTGAGGTGAAGAACATAATCTTTAACTTGTTCATCAATGGAGTTGTCATCATATGGGTTTGTAAGAGTCACTTCTAAGGGATCGTCCTATCCAAACTTCTCTTATGTGAGGAGTGACATTTGCTCTATACAATCAATCAAATAGACTTCTTCCTGCATGCTCAGCCTTCGCATGCTTTTGAAAACTTTAAACTCGAGAGTTTCTTTACCTAGTCAGAGCAGAAAGGTTCCTGCTTCCACATCTATCATAGTTGTTGTAGTGGCAAGGAATGGATGGCTAAATATAAGAGGGTATCTAGCATCTTCCTTTATGTCCATGATGAAAAAGTCACATGGGACATAAGAGTATTTTCCTACCTTGACCAGGACATCATTGATGATTCCCAAGGGAAGAGTCATAGAATTGTCTACAAGCTGTATGGTCATGCCAGTTGGGAGTAGTTCTGCAAACCCTAGCCTCTTGCAAAGGCTAAGTGGAATGATAGAGATGCTAGCACCAAGATTGGCCAATCCCTTCTTCATGAAGAGTCACTGATATGGCACAAAATCCCAAAGGATCCTGGATCTTTCTGCTTCTTGGTCATCTTGCTCTGAATAATATCCGAAGTAGTTGTCACTAACTTGACTGTCTCATTTTCTTCAGTTATATACTTCCTCATGAGAAGTGACTTTAAGTACTTCATCCAGGCTGGTATCTCAGCCAGAGCAACAAGGAAGGGTATATCAACATGAAGCTTCTTCATAGCTTCCTTGAACTTATTGAAATGTGTATTAAGCTTGGTTTGCTTCAAACGAGTGGGAAAAGGAGGATGAGGCTTGTACACTAGCATATACGGCTCAGGTGGTTCTTCATCTTCGGTAGCAGTAGGTTCTTCTAAACTTATTTTTTCTGTCTTATCATTGGTCGATGGTACTTATGGTTGTGATTCATGCACTGTAGTGTCTTGGGAAATCACAAGAACATCATTGTTTATTTCCACTATTGGTATCTTAGAAGGGGGGTCAGAATAGTCTTTCCCGGACCTGGTGGTGATAGCCTTCAGTTGCTCTAGATGTTTAGGATTGTTTTTGGGTTGTCCTGCGAAACTCCAGCAGCTGGCTTCATGCTAGATGCAAGTTGAGCTAGTTGAGATTCAATAGCCTTATGGTGGGCTTGCTGGTTTGTAATCATGGTTTGTTGCGACTGCAACATCTTCTCAATAGCTGACAGTTTGTCATCAGGAGAGATGGGACCGGCTTGTTGTCCTTGTTGTTGATAAGGAACTTGGTTGGGATTCTGGAACTGAGAATTGTTCTGATAATTGTTGTAGTTTCTATTCTGGTAGTTGCCTCTAAAGTTCCCTTGATTTCCAAAATTTTGTTGTTGGTTATATTGAAATCCCGGTGGGCCTCGTTGTTGATGATTTGAACCAAGTTTCTGCGAGTATTCCGCTCCTAAAGGATTTCTGTATTGAAAACCTGGATGGTTCCTGCTCTGATTCGGGTTATAGTATCCCTGGCCAGGGATAGTGTTGATAGCATTCCAATTTTCCAATTGACCATTATCTCCTTGGGCACGAGTATTGCCCAGAACAACATCATAGAGGATATTACAGGCTAGCATAGAATGATCAATTCCTTTACATGCTTCACAAAACAATGAAGTTGACTTGACTTGTTCTTGTTGTCAAGGGGGCAATCGTCTCCTTTCATCAGCGGAAAAAGATGATTCAAGTTGGTCTTTCTTGGCGACTAGAAGCTTTACAGACTCAACAATAGACTTGTACTCAGGAGTAGATTCTACCATAGCAACCTTCAACACTCCTTTACTTACGGGTCTACCCCAGTTGGCTTGGTTTTTAGCTCTAAGGGTGACAACTTTCCATGTGCTATCATAACCTTGACGCATGAAGTTTCCTCCAGATGAGTTGTCTAAGAACGTCTTGATATCATCATCCACACCCCAATAGACGATCTCAATGAGTTGATTCTTAGGAATGACATGGTGTGGACACTTGTGCATAAGCTCTTTGTATCTTTCCCATGCTTCAACTAGGGATTCTCCAGGGACGTGAGTGAATTGTGTTATTCGGCCCCTAATTTCATAGGTGAGAGAAGGAGGATAAAACTTTTCTAGAAAGACATTTTGAAGTTGTTCCCATGAAGTGATGGGTTCGCATTGCAAGGAATTGTACCAACTCATGACTCTATCAACAAGAGAATATTTGAAGAGACGGAGTCTGATGGCATCATTTGTGACTCCATTTTGCTTTATCATAGCACACAAATCTATGAACCTTAGAAGATGTTCTTGACTATCTTCTCCTTGCTTACCATAGAAAGGGCTATTATGAAGCAGTGTAATCCAATGTGCCCCTATCTCAAAATTAGGAGCATTGATGGGAGGAGGTTGAACTGGGTGATGAACGTCAACAGCTTTAGGGATCGAGAATTCTCTAAGGTCCTTTTGTAACTCATCTTGTTGAGCTGCTATTTGGGCTGCTTGGATTTCCTCTTGAACTACAACTTAGGGTTCTTGCATAAGCCTATCTCTTTGCGCATTAAGGGCTTGAGCTACCCTTCGGGTAATTTCCTTCTCCTGTTCCATCCTTGCTTGGTTCTCTCTGTACTGTCGACGAAATGTTCTGTCTATCTTAGGGTCAAAGCTAGTAGAGAGTCTGGGACTATCCGAACGATGCATACACTAGTCTTTGAGGGTACCTAGGATGGAAATATCTCTTGGTAGTAAGATGGATAGAGTAGAACTGAATTCAAGTATATATGATTGATAGTATCAAAAGGTAAAAGAAAAATCCTAGATTAGCCTTAATAGAACTAGATTTAACTAGATGATTATGTTGTCCCCGACAACGGTGCCAGAAATTGATGTGGAATATTATTGCACTAACAAACTCACCCAGGGATGAAATCCCTGAGTTTTTAAACAAAACCTTGTGCAGTAATACCACCCACAAGTAGACAGGTCTTATCACAGTATAGTTGAGGATCGAATCCCAAGGGACAACATTTTTAAGAATCTTTTTACTATTCAAATCTAGTTGGATCAAGACTAATATTTAGAAAAAAGGTTGATCTGAGTTTAATTAAGCTAATTGCAGGAAAGTAAAGAGCAGGATTAAAAGTTGAATAAAGATTAATGATGGGGATCGCTAGGATGGTCCTGGGTTTCACCGCCACTGCACATCCAAACAAATCCAATCACAAACATCTAGGAAAGATATAACTATCCAAATAGAGCTACTGCAAAACCCCCATACGGGCGTCAGGTTCGCGTAAGAATCACCTTAGGTATCAGATGTCTCATCACCATCCAGATCACATACTTACTGCTTCGAAGATACATATATCCAACTGAAGCTGCGGGCCCCCTATACAGGTTTTAGGCACACAAAAGCGTCACCGTGGGCTAGATGTCTCATTGCCTCACAGATCACACACTTACTACTTCAGTGAATCCCATCCAATTTATCATCAGTGAGTCAACCACATTAATCAACATTCAAACTCCTACGTATTGAAGTTCTTGCAACATAGGAAAAAAACAAGATAAATATAAGTAGGTGATCAATCCACAAGCACACATCGACGATTAACAATGAAATGAAAAGTTATATACATGCCATGGCATGTTGAACAAAAGGAATGTAAGCATGGGCAGCAGGGCTAGTCCCCGCACCCCAGTGAAAGGAAACTACTCACTCATGGTGAGAGAAACAAGAAGAACAAGAGAGAGAAGATTACACCATGAGCATGGTGGAGAAGATGATCGCAACTCAGTGGAGAAACAATCTTCTACATGATGTCAGGGCAGATCTGGATGAGGAGGGAAGAACACCACAGATGATGGGGAAGATCTTCTCTTTCCATCTTCTCTTTCTTCTCGTAGTCCTCACTCGCAGCAATAGGAGCAGCTCGTGGATGTGATGGAGGTGTAGGCATAGTGTGGATGCAACAAATCTAGATCCTAGTCTAGATTTGGACGGGGTGGCTTGTAAATCTGAGTTTCCACTTCAGATTTAGGTGAACAGGGCGCAAGACCACCACGGAGGCAGGCTCATGGCTATGGAGATCATCTCCTTAGGCTCAGGGCAGACCTGCAGCCTAACGGTGTCTGGAGATGATGATCTGAAGGAAGGGGGTCAGGTCTTATTTATAGGCCCAGTTGGCACCGACTCAAGATTGCGATTGTAGTTGTTTGACAGCAGGTCACGATCTACTGAATCATGGTCAGTTGGTGGAAGGTGATGGTCACGACCTCTCTGCTTCTTTGATGAAGGGTGGCGGATGGAGGTGCTATGGCAAATGGTCATGGAGGGAATTAGAGTTGTGGGTGTGCCGTTGTTACAACTAGGGTTAGCAAAGGTAGAGGGAAGAAGGTTGTTGTGATGTGCAGGAAGGAAAGGGGGGGTCGCGATTCCTTTGTTGTGGGTGTAGTTAGTTGGGCCCAGTCGCAATCATGAAGGCGCGATCACGGTCATTGGTGTGGTGCAGGTTGCAGTATTTAGCAGAGGTGATCGCGGGCGTGTTTTATATTGACGTCACGACTATGGAATCGCAGACAGGTGTCTACGGTTCTTGGGGAGTTTAGGTCACGACTGCGATGGATCGATCTGGTCACGGTTAGTTGAATGGGTGCAAGTCGCGATTACTGGAATCACGGATAGGTGTCTGCAGTCATGAGGTATTGGGGACCATCGTGGGCCAAGGTCAGGAGGGCGTAGATGTGGGGAGTGTAGGTAAAGGATCCCAGTGTGGGTCTATTAGTTGCTTCCGACCATAGGCAGGGGTAGGGTTGCAGCAAGGGAGGTGAAGGGGATGAGGAAGATCGTGATGTTGAAGACAAGCGTGACCCATGGTCGCGGCTAATGGAATCACAATCATGATCTGGAAGCCTACCCGTGGTTGTAGGTGACGTTGGTCGAGATCTTTTGGGCATGGTGCATGTCACGATCTTTTGGCGACTCGACCCGATTGCGATTTTCTAGCTGGAGCAACGACCATAGTTTGAGCAGAGATGTGAATAGGATTGCGGGCACATCGAGTGGAGAAGAAGGCCGCGTCCAGGATGAGGTCGCGATTCTCTTGGTGGTTGCGATCATGATAGCAGAGGGAACTGCAGACAGGTAGATGAATAACCGCGACTGTGATTGGTTAGGGTTAATCGCGATCATAGGGAGAAGCGGGGCCGCTGACCACTGCTAACCATATTAAACAAGGCTCCATAATGGGCCGAGAAGATAAGGCCATTACCCAAATGACCTGCACAAAGGTGCAAAATCCAATAAAAATAGGGAAAAATTCTGATTAAACCAAAATAAGTAAAATGTTAGAAGATATGGTCGATAAGCATGAGAATGTAAGAAAAACTAGGCCAAGGGAGGTGATTGAGCCCGGATGAACATGCATTCATCAAACATGCAATATAATGACAAAAGCAAAGTGTTGCTAATTCATTGCGTTAGCACTGGAGCAGTAGAATCATGTGGGACATGTTTGGAGATCATTAAGAATATGATTCAAAGGTGATTGGCTCGCTGTGCAAGTGGGAGTCTGTTGGTATGTATGCATTGAGAGCAATCATAGGATGATTGGATTGGGAAACATTAAGATTGATTTGATAAATATCAAAGGCAAGCTTCCATTTTATTCTAGTTCAATTAGTTATGAGATAACGATAGAACAAAATGAATAACTAGAGAATGATAGTACTCAATGACGTATGTATTTATGTTCAGGACCTGAAGAGTGAGATCATATGAATGCTAAGAGTTTGTACATTCTTGTTTTGTCCCTATTTGGATGTCATTGTGGAAGGTTGATAGACAACAATGACACATCAAGACTAGAGTGTGTGTTGGTTGATGACAAAGTCTCATTAGTCATGATATATGGTATCAAACCAAGCACATAGATACACGTTAGAGAATAGTGTATCAGACAGACCCACTGTGAGAGTGACACATGGAACCATGACATGGTAGTCAAAGTCAGCTCTCACAATGATGGTGGTGATTGTAATTCTTAGACCTGAAATCACTGCACTCATCACATGTCGTTGGGTACAATTTGACATCATCAAACACATTCCTGATATATGGTTTGTTATAAAGGTGATGATTGGGTGACTTTAACACATGGAGTTTTGACTGCGAGTGATAGATATGGGATTTGTCCCTCCTAAGGGAGTATGATGTCCATGACCACTTGATAAGTGAGATTGAGAAAGGCATGTGCATGCACGTGGACCTTGTTTGGTCTCTTTTTCCTACTTTTTTGCTTCAACGACATGATATAAATCTATCCAAGTTTCTATCTTTCCCCAGTTTTGTTTCTTGTTCGATATCCAACTTTCACTATCTTGTCAGCCATGGGGGCAATAGGTTTTTGGGCCTCATGCCACCTCGCGACCCTTCTAGTGGCTCACTGAGTTCAGTCATGGGTCAGGAAGATGAACATATGGTTCTATTCTCATGAACTTCATGAATTTGGAGTAATGGAATAAATATCTAGAGGTTGTTTGACCTAGTATTTCATTTTTGGGGTGAAAATGTCTAGCGGGTTTTTGATGAGTTTGCCCCTAGTGTGTTGCTTCTTGTTTGTCATGCCCTCATGGGCAGTTCGCTCCTTAGCTTCCTGATTGATGTAGAGACCGCGAGTGAGAGTCATGGCCAATCGAATGGCCATGATTGGGCCATGTAAGCAAGGGCATGTGAGTCTGATTATTTTCCCATAATGTGATTAATTGATTTTCTTGAGTTCTGATTGACCAATGCATGAAAATTCATATGTTTTAATTTGAAAATTGACTGGGTTCGATCCTTATATGGTTTTTGTTCAGTTTTTTGATATCTAGATGACGGACTAGGTTTTAGATCCCATTTTTTTTTGTTTTAATGAAGCATCAAACTTAGTATAATTAGGGTTTAAAGAACCATGAAACCCTAGAAACTATGATTATTGTTAATTGATGTCATTGGGCTGAATAGGATAATTAGGGTTCAGAAACCCCATGAATGTGATAGGGTTTCATCACACTAAGAAGAATAACTAAGATCTTGTCTAATAAGAGGTAAGTGGGTCCATGCACTTTGCGTATTTAGTATTGGCTTTCATCACTTTATGATTACTATGATAATCAAGTGAAACTATATTAGATCCATGTACTTCAATTTGAATACTTCTTTCATCAATGCTATTATGTGATTGTTATGCTCTCATGTTTTATTTCAAGATTTATTTCATGTTTATAAGAAATCCAAGTAAAGTTAATTATGTCAAGCTAATGATGAATTATGTAACTAGTTGCATTATTATTTCCTCATCATGTTAATGTTGAGTGAATGAACCTTATGATCATCACTGGTGCATAAGTGTCGAGGACACTATAATAAACCACTGATATTAACTTATGTGAATTCAAATCTAATTTTCAATTAGATGCATGTTTTTATTTATTTTCAAATTATTTTATTATTATAACAATACTCAATGTCGCTTACTCTTACGTTGTTTTTATTACATTCATGGTTGGGGGTGTGATGCCCACATGTATAGGGCAACTTCACAAATAGATTGTATGAAGATCAAGTTAAGGAATACGTTGAAGTTTCCAAAAGATAGATATAGTGGGGTGCCATCTACAATAGAAGCACTAGTACATATACCACTTTTAACGTCGGTTAAAATGGAATTTTAACGTCAGTTTTCAAGAGACACCCAAGTGGGTGTCACGAAAGGTAGAATCATACAACGTTGATTCTAGAACCGATGACATAGATTCGACACCAATCAAAACCTAAAAAAAATGACACCATTAGGGCCATAGGCGTCAGTTATGTCTTAGAAAACCGACTCCTGTCACCATATTGGGGGGGAAAATCTAGTATAGTCGTCGGTTTTGTAATATGTAACTAACGTTATCTCCATGTTCAAACAAAAAAAAATTGGCATGAGATAGAGCATACCTGTTAGTTTTCTATACTTAACCAACGTCATTAACATTGGGTGACTATTTTTTAAATAACCAACGACTATGTATTGGGTTTTTTTATTATCAACTTGCAAGCCTACTGTCTGGCTGGTCAATCGGATGCAAAACTTGTAGTTAAGTTCTGGACTGTACGTTTATAGCATTCTTTAAATTTAGCTAAACAACAAGCCAAAAAACTACAATAATACAAGATGATCAAGATTATATATACATCATGTGATTCACACACATGTAGAAACACAATTAATTCATTCACATAAATCAAACACATGTAGAAACCTACAGTTCCAATCATTCAACCATTTTCACATTCACACACTTATAAAAACCTACAGTTCCATTCATTCAACCATTTTTACATTCAAACACATGTAGAAGGACATTCATTCATTTGTCTTCACATTCACACACATGTATATAGATCAAATTTCAATAAGGCAATTCAAAAAAAGTCATTCACACATGTACATATAAGCTTGTCTTTCAAAGTTTAGTAATGTCATCAAATACTTAAATAATTATGACATCAAAGTTTAGAAATGTCATTCTTTATCATCATCACTATCCCAATTATAATAAAAAATTGCCTCCCTTTCAAAGGCTTTTGCCCATTGTTCTCTTATGTCATCTAATTATTCAATCGTATAGGGATCACATACATCTAATAACTTTTCTCTTGTAGTGAAGTCACTAGTTTTAATAAACTATAAAGAGAATGACGTATATATATAATTAATAAGTTTCATATTTTCATATTATCTAATGAGACTATACTATATATGATGATCAAGAATATATAATACCTATTGTATGTTTTCAATTTCTTCTACAACATATCTGACAATTAGGTCCATATACTGCATCACGTAGTATGCACATGTCCAACCGTTGTCTTGTACAATACACTATAAATTTCATCATACAAAATGTTAATAAATAAAAATAAGCATAGTTCACATAAATAATATATGCATTGGAGTCAGGAAACTACTTTCACATTCTCCCAGACTAAGGATTTGTATTTCTTGCCCATGTCTCGTCCAGCTTTTTTGAAATCTTTTAAAGCCCTACACATTAATGTAACACATTAATCTGCATTATTAAATAGTAATGTTATAATATATGTTAACGGATATAAATATTAAAATTTCTCATGTGAATAATGGACTTTTCATTATGTGTCCTGAACTATCTAATTCCTTCCCCTCAGGGTCTAGATAATAAATAACGAATGTCTTGGGAACAACAACCTATAACTCCTAATCCTTACCACTAGAGATAAAAAAGTTAAAAATATATAACTCAAAATCCACAATAAAATTTAATTTTCTTAAGGCTAAATATAATCAAAGTAAACTTACTCAATATTGAATGGAGCTATTATCACGCTCTTCTTTGCTTTACCAAAATATTTAAAACCAATAGAGCAATATAAGGTAATTGATGAAGGGTCTTTATGTACACGACTGATCAAGGATGGAATTAGAAAATCCAAATGGGTAAATGAAAATTTTGTACAGACCCTATGTAAGTGGTTGCAAAACATAAATTAAGTATGTGTTAATATATAAGAAAATAGATCACCATATATAAAACAAGGTATATAGATATATAAAAAATATCTCACACTATCCATAGTTCTACCATAGATTTATTCATCCAAGCATAAGTAAATAACTCCAAAATATCTTGTATAAATATATTATTATCGTATGCTTGGTCTGCAACCTCCTCCTTAATAGAAACAATCATAGGACAATTTTCAAGATTCTTGCCTATCCATATTGCCATACCCCTTCATTGAGGACCTAACGAGTCGTATAGGTCCTTTGCAAGCCAACCAGGTACTTCAGGAAGAGGTGGAGGTAAAGGAGGATGATCTATAGCGGGTTTCTTCCCTTTGTCCTGTATATATAATTTCATATCAAATTTCATGTATATACATCTAGACTTTTTTAACGTAATTTAAATTTACCATACATGATCAGTATAGATGACATCTATTTCAGGCCGCAAGATCACTCAGCCTTCTACTTCACCAAGTGTGTCAACATCTAGGTGGGCATATGACAATAGATGTTGCCCCCAAGTAGCAAACACAACCCTTAGGCTCACACAAACCGCACCATCGGGTATCAGAGTACCATGAATCATATGCCTTGGAAAGCATGCGTAAGCCTCACCCTCTACAACAATGAATTCTTTCCATTTTAGACGGCATGGCTTCAACTGCTACAAATTTACATAGAGTATGCTATATACATAAATTAACATATCATCTTGAAAAGACTAGATATTATGTCAAAAAAATACTTATAGCGGACGTGCTAGGTGGTGAGTCTACAATATTACTCCCAACCACCTCTATAGGATCACTCCCAACCACATATATCATAGGGGAAGAGTGGCATGCCACATGGACTGTCAGAGTTGCAGACTGAGATGCCTACCACTTGCTCAATGCTTCCTAGACTCTCTTATCAAGTAACTCATCTACTCTTTTATCAACTAATTGATCTACCTATACATGGACAAAACAAACACTTTTTGATTCATGAATTCCCTTTCCAATAACATTCTAAAAAAGAACATGTTACCTCAACTTTTGAAATTCCCCCCTTTTGGACATGTTTACGTTGTGATGGCCCAAAAAATGCTCTTAGGCCCACTCCAACCCCTACAGCCCTAACACGTCTAGGATGCTATGGGTTACTGAGAGAAACTGTCAATTCATCCCTTGTGCCTTCAGGGATGAACGTGCCTTTCTTCTACTGCTCGTGAAGCTCCCGCTAATCACCATCAATAGAAGTTGGTAAGTCAACATAACAGTCATCAATAGTAATTGGTTTGAGAGTTGAATTTTACAATTTTTGTAACAACCTCAGCAGTTGTGGGGTTGGTTATATCTTCTTTTTTTTATTTGCCTCCTAGCTGTCCACAAATCATGGCGATGTAGAGGTGCGGGAGTAATAGTAGAGGACTGACTAGTCTCAGTATTAGGAGTAGTAGGTTGATGAATGGAAGATGTTTGTAGTTTTTGATAAAGAGTTGCATAGCCACCTGGACCCATCATGTGGTCATGCACATTCAATGCACGCCTTGCTCTTTGAGCATCACTCATAGCCTTATTAGTAATCACATTGAATTGGTAAGTAACAATCAAGGTCAATCATGAATAGGTGTATTCACAAGAATGTATATTAATGAAATTGGGAATGCCACTTAATACCTTGAATTCATCAGTATTTTTCCTTACAACAGAAACCTTCCACTCAATTGGGTCCATGTAGTTCCATTGCTCAAGGGATGACTTCTTCCTCCTATCAGCATCTTGTATGTATTGTTGGTTGAGAGTTGTCCTATAGTTCCTTAGGACCCACCCCACAACATTACATCACCTTTTTACGATGTAGGCTTTCATCCAGTTCAAATATACTCTAAATTTTTTTATATATTTAATAGAGTATTCTAAAAAATAGAATTATAAATAACTTTAAAAATAGAATTAAAAATAAATATATCTCACACATAATTCTTTCCATATAAGTCTTTCTTCCCTTTATAAATTGTATGCTAAGATTCTACATTTACACTACAATGGTTGTGAGTAAGAACCCCAATATATGAAACAAACGAGCTACAGTTGACCTTAATTGGATTTCCTGCATGATCAAAATCCGCAACCAATTTTGGTCATATTCCCCTTTGTTGTAGTAACTTGTTCATCATAGTGATGCCCATGATTTTTTCATTTTTTTTTGTTGCTCATCAAGTGCCACAATGTTTTTAGGAGGTACATCATCATCCTAAAAATTGACAAAATAACACATATAGGATATAACTAATAAATGGATATATATATATAACTAGATATAGGATATATTGTAAAACTTACATTGTGAGGTGGCACCTCACCCTCATGGTAATCATCATCATGATCATCATACTCATGGTCAGCCATCTGAAAGTGTAATACAAAAAACAATCAAACGTTTAACATTTAACATTTAAAAAATAAAAGCATGCCTCTAATATGAGATCTTTTATCAATTAACATTCCTTCAGTGTGATCTGTACGCACATATAAGTCATCGCTAGCTTTAATATTTGGTGTTGGCAACCCAACTGAGAATGGACTCGAGTCATCATACTTATCATAGTAGTCTTCTTCATCTATAAGATCTTCAATGACTTATCTTTTACCATGAATAACAACCGACCATTTTTCATTTGTAGGATCATCGATATAAAATATTTACTTCTCCTGTGATGCCAATATGAATCGTTCACCCTTCTTGCTAATCTTTTCAAAATTCACTAACGTAAAACCCAATTCATCCAATAACACATTTGTTGTTATCAACCCAATTGCACTTAAAGAGAGGAATTCTGAAATCTACATAGTCAAACTCCCATATATCTTCAATGACATCATAATATGACATTTCAGCTTCACGTGGACTCTAATCTTTCACACTAGAAAAAAACAATGAAGATGCTTTAAGGGTGACCCCACTATTTTGGACAACACTCTTATCATCTTGATGCTTTGTGTAATATGAGAACCCATTTATGTCAAAATGCTTCATAAGACATAACATTCATTTTTGGTTTAAATGCAAGGCATTTGATATTTTTAGCAATATTATTTGGTGTTTGAGATAGTTGATGTAAGACTTTATCTTCAAACCACTTAATAAATGTCTTATTATTCTCTCTAGCAAGCAACATTAATTGGCTCGAGGATATTGTTTCTTGATGAAATTAGTATGTTCTGTGATATAAACACTCACTTCATTGATGTTGTGTAAAATATAAAAGTGAGCTTGTTCCAACAACTCACGCCTGATTACTTTCATCTGTGATCCTAAAATCCCTTTTCTAAAATACTCAATATTTTTTTCATTTACAGGATCATCTTTACCACTCAGAAAGTCATTGCAAAAATCCATAACCTCTCTCACCACATAACCCTCAATAATACTCTCTTTAGGCTGATAACGGTTTTAAACATCACCTTTAAAAATACTCATGTATCATTCAAATGGATACATCTAATGCAAGAAAATTGGTCCCAACATTTTCACTTCCCTAGTTAAGTGTACAACAAGATGTACCATGATATCAAAGAATGAAGGAGGAAAATACATCTCAAGATGATGTAGGGTAACAAACACTTTTCTTTGCAACTTATCGAGATTCTTAGGATCAATAACTTTGCTAAATATATTTTTGAAGAAGAAACAAAGTCTGGTGGTTGCAAACCTTACATGTTTTGGAAGTATAGATCGAATTGCCACATGCAATATTTGTTGCATTAGAGTGTGACAATCATGAGATTTAAGACCTATCAGCTTCAGATCTTTCATTGATACCAATCTACAAATGTTGGAAGAGTAACCCTATGGTACCTTAACATTAACCAAGCACACCAAAAAATCTTTCTTCTCCTTTCTAGACAATGTGCACAAGAAAGAGGTGAATATGTTGTCCGATCTATACTAACTACTTCTATTAATTTTGTTCTTATTCCCTTTTCACATAGGTCTATTCTAGATTTGATCCCATCTTTAGTCTTACATGTCATATTCAATAGAGTACCAATGATGCTATCACATACATTTTTCTCAACATGCATGGCATCGATACAATACCTAACAACCAAAGAACTCCATTAAGGAAGATCACAAAATATTGACTTCTTCTTGAAAAAAGATTTGTCACTTTGTGTGGGAATGGTACATTGTGATCAATTACTAAATTCATTGACAAAATCTTTTGCTCTATTATAAACAACCTCCCCTGGTATAGGTTTTGGCGCACTCTGCTCCTCATTCCATCTATTGAACGCTTTGCGCAACCGTCAGTAGGAATGATATTTTGGAAGAAACCTTCGATGATAAAAGATATATAGTCTTGCCACCATGTTTCAGTAGTATTGAATCAGTGTTCTCTTCACATATAGGACACACTTTTGATCCTTTTATACTTTATCCAGACAAATTATCATATGGTGGAAAGTCATTAATAGTGCAAAACAACATAGCATGCAAACAAAATGTCTCTCTACGGGAAGCATCATAGGTCATCACACCTTCACCCCAGAGTTTCTTTAAGTCATCAATCATAAGTTCAAGATAAACGCTAATATCATTTCTAGGTTGTTTAGGGCCCGATATCAACAACGACATCATAACATACTTATTTTTTATACACAACCAGGAAGGAAGATTGCATATAACAAGCATAACAGGCCAAGTGCTATGTTGGCTGCTCAATGTCCCATATGGAATCATCCCATCAGTACAAAGTGCAAGTATTAGATTCCTGACTTCTTCACCAAATTTAGGGTACAATAAATTAATCTTCTTCCACTATGAGGAATCAGATGTGTGTCATAGGATCCCATCATTATTTTTCTTAGCCTCTACATGCCACCTCAAATTCTTTGCATCTATTGGATTGGCAAACAAGCATTGCAACTGTGGTATTATAGGTAGATACCACATCACCTTGGCAGGAGAACTAGTTTTGGACTTCCCCAAAGTTGTCATTTTATACTTTGACGCCCCACATTTTGGACAATCTTTCAAATCCACATAGTCCTTCTGAAATAATACACAATCCATTCGGGCATGCATATATCTTCTTAGCCTCCATTCCCATTGGGTACAATATTTTCTTTAACTCGTATGTTGAGATTGGAAGCTCATTTCCTTCAAGAAGAATTTGTTTCAACAGAGACAACAATGACGTGAAGCTTTTGTCACTCCATCGATTGTTAGCCTTCAGCTTATACAACCTTAACACAATGCTAAGCTTCATAAACTTAGTACAACCTATGTATAATAGTCTCTGAGCTTCATGCACAATGGTTCTAAACATGGGTCGTGGATCAGTGTGTTCTACCTGAAAAATATCCAACATCTCATCAATGATGTATATTGGAACCAGTTCGTTCACATCTACATCATCGGAGGCAAATTCGTCTTCTACACAAGCACTACTATTGATGTCCACTAATTTTAGGTTTGAAATATCTCCATGCTAGTACCATTCTGTATAACATTGTACAATCCCATTGCACATGACATGAATTTTGATTTCGTCACCAGTGTTGACTTTCAAGTTGTTACCACAATGCCTACATGGACAATAGAACCTATCTCCAGGTTGTTTCCTATGATCCTCTGCAAATCTAATAAACTGATCAAGACCAGCAATGAACTTTGGGGTGCAGCAATTTGGAATAGACATCCATGATCTATCCATTCTATGATCAAAGAGAAAACATGTATATATTAGGGTTTAGGGATTACATATTAAGTTAAGGACTTAAAGATAGAATATTATTAAGGTTTATTAATTGTTTTATATTTAGGGATAAGGATTTAAAGATTAGGTTTTATCATTAAAATATTAGGGTTTAGGGTTAAAAGATTAGATTCTAGGGTCTTATATATATAAATAAATATATATATATATATATATATATATATAGAGTCAGGCTAGAATACACTCGAGTGTACGGATCGCACGAATACACTCAAGTGTGTTTGCATATCAAGACTATTTTTTGCAAAATGTAAACTGTTGATCTTCACTGTCATACTATAACTAGGCTACATATAAATTTTGAGCCCATTTGGATGAGTGTCCTAAGGGCAACAAAATCGACGCGCGAAACTAATTTGAAATGTATAATTTTTGCGGTCTTCATAGCATGAGCTACACATATCCAAATGTGCTCAAATTTTGCGTATGAGTTGTTCACGAGATGTTTAAGAAGATCAACGGATTATATTTTCAAAAAAAAATATTGCATCTTGGAAAACTAATTGAGTGTATTGCGCTCCGGATACACTCGAGTGTATTCTAGCCTGACTCTATATATATATATATATATATATATATATATATATATATAATAAATGTATACCACCTATCCCATTCTTGAACACCTAATCTCACTAGTATGTGTATAATGTGTATTGGGTTTTCAAGAAAATTTCGACAACATTTCCTCATTGTTCTCCAAGTACACCGATATGCAAGGGCAAATGCCCACCAACATACGTACTTAGTGAACAAACGAGGAAGTGCTGACGAAACATCATGAAAACCAAATATACATTATACACTTACATCCTAAGTGAGAATAAGTGTTCAATAACAGTCCCAAATCATGGACTATCCAAGATTTACTCCTAATGAGTAAATCTCAGACGGATTTCTAGGCCAGCAAAATACATGTGTTGTCATTCCTATACCAACGATTCTAGTTTCATTATTCATATCCTAGGTTGATCTACAATAGCAAAATCTTGTAGTCTTAATCATACCCTAGTCTAGGTACCATGTTCTATAACATTGATTTCAACATCTCAAATATTCATGCATGTTCATTATCAAGATAATCATTACACATATATGTAGGTATCCTATCATTCATAATTGATTTCAAAATTTCAAACTAGCTCATGCATTATCATCATCAATCTACAACATACAATATGGATTCATGTAGATGTTAGGGTGATACATCATTACCAAATCGGATATCTAACATTAGGATTTTAATATCTTAGATGGATTGATCACAATATTTGAGCAATATAGTTAATACAAGTATATATCAACACAATATTAGGTCTCAAATATAGCAACATGCACACTAGGTCACATTTCATTGCTATCAAGTTAACATATAGTTCAAGATATGTAACCTACCTAGCAATAGGGGAAGCAGAGGCTCCAGCAACCTCAGGATCGAGCTATGGCGGTGTAGTAGATCCTCATGCAACTTTTACAGCTGTGACATCCTTCACAGCGGCGGCGGCGGCTGGCGGCTGGAGGAAGAGGATCAGATGGCATCTGGAGGAAGAGGACTGGTAGCGGCGAATGGAGGAAGAGGACTGGTGGAGGCGGAGAAGGCTGTGCGGAGGTAGCTAGACTAGGTGGAGCTAAGAAAATGGATAGTGGCGATGGAGAAGATAGTAGCGATGGTAGCTCTAGCTGGAGGAAGAGTAGTTGTGGTAGTGACGCTCAGTCAGCTGGAGCTAAGCAAATGGAACAACGACGGAGGACGAGCAGTGGATGGAGCTATCGTTCGACAGACCTAGCTAAATTGTGATGAAATAGAGAACAGAAAGATTTTGTTTCACGTTGGTGGTATTAAGTTCACTTTGATCGTCGGTTGTTTGTAACAACTGACATATAATACCAATATTCGTTGGTTACACGTGAAAAATTGACAACTAAGTACAATTTTTAAACAAAATTATTTACACCCGATTAGGGTTTTAATCATTGATTTCTAGGTACACAACCAATGTCTATTTACAAATTGCAACAAAGTTTTTTTTACCATAGTTGTCAGTTATCTAACAAAAGCCGATGCCAAAGAAGCATATTGGGGGGGAATATTTTCATAGGGACAATGTGTGAAAACACCTAGTTATCGGTTCATTGAGAAAAACTGACGAGTAATAAGGGAATAAATTTTGTTTCGTGAAGGGTGATTAGTCATCAGTTGCTGACAAAGAACTAATGACTAATGAGTGATAAAATTTTCACGTGACCATGGCACAAAACCTTTGCGTCGATTTCTTCACAACTGACACCATATGAAAAAATTTGGAGGCAAATTCTTTTCCTTGGAAAATTGTGTTTCGCGGGTAATTTTAGACGTCAGTTTTTAGGCAAACAAACTGACGTTACAGTAAAAGTGGTACCCGTGTCTTTTGTAAATCGGCTGGACTTCACATATTGGTGACGATTGTCGTATTTAGCCGACGTCATTTGTTTATGGTGTTAGTTTTTTATGTGTAATTGATGCCATCAAATGTGACATTATATATCATTTTTGTACTAGTAAAGATCGTAATGAGTTTAGATAATATCATGTATGTCTTCAATAATGTCTAATCATGTACATCTTAGTAAGTTTCAATTCAAGAACTCAATGGTAAACATTGTATAAATCAAGTTACATATTAATGCATGGTGTTCGTTTATCTTGTTGCAATGTATATCATGTTTTGTAATGTTCCTCCAAGCGAAGTGGCCAATGTTATGGACATCATTGGGTTTTCTTCCATTGACATATATATTTGCTTGAAGGGGCATTACAATAATGGTATCAGAGGAAGGATTAGATGGCCACTAAGCTAAATATTCACATGTTGTAGGCCCTAGGTATAGAAATTCAACTTCAAGATATGGAAAACCAAAGTAAGGGTCTAGTCAGAAGACATAAGTTAGATAAGGGTTAGGGTTATGTGCCTAGATGTTTTAGATTTTTTTGTAACTCTAGAATTGTAGATAGCATGCTCTCTCTTATTCCCATGTCCTTGTTGTATGGGATGCAGACTCATGGGGTTTTGTAGAAAGAATGTTATGTGTATAATCATACTTGTCTAGTCCTTTCAAGTGCATGTGGTATGGGACATGTGCATGAGGGAGGTTCCAAGATAAGCATGAAAAAAAATACAAGAGTTGGCATTAAAATTAGAGACATATAGTAACCTAAACCTAATTAGACACATAATAAGACCAAACATGCATACAAAGGGTAGATAATTTGACATGGATATGAAAAAGAAAAAAAATCATGCACATGCTTTTAAACAATGTTCTCTACTATTTTATGATTGTTTGTTTGAATTGGACATCATGTATTACTGCCATTCTTATGAATTATGAAATTATGAAAAACATGTCTAAGTATAAGAAATCATGTTATGTTTATAATTGTCCTCTCCATCACGTTATGTGAGCCTTAATTGGCCTTATGAGCTCTACAAGAGCATTATGTGATCCTTAACCGCATCATGTGAACCTTAATTGGCCTTATGTGAGCCTTAATTGTCCTTATGAGCTCTGTGGGAGCATTACCGGAGCTTTAACCGACATTATGTGAGCCTTAACCGGCCTTATGAGCACTATGTGTGCAATCAGGAGAGTGACTATATCAACTCAAGTAAAAATCCATCTTATCATGAAATTATGTCAAGTTAATCAAGTTCTCAATTATGTTAACTATGAGTAAGTCATGTCTTAAGTATGCTATTGAGATTGAATGATGATATTAGAAAATTAACATGCACATACTAAGTGAAACCCTAAGATGGGTAGTACTTGGAAATTTCGAGGACGGAATTTTTCTAAGGTGGGTAGAATTATAACATCCAAAATTTTGTAAATAAATAAAGTTTAGGGTCTTAAGTGCAAAATTTTCAACTTTTCTTTTCAAAATCCTAATGATCGATGCAAATTACCCAAATATAATGAGATTTTTCATCATACCTCAATTTTTGATTCAAACTAGAACTCACTAAGGAAATATCATTCATCTTAGTTCATATACGTTAAGATAATGACCTTTAAGAGAACAATGGTCAAAAGGTTATCAAAACATAAATCTAATAGGATAGGGAGATTCTAGACTTCCTAATTAGCTTGTGGTTCAATTTTGAGGTCATTTTGACTTCTTTGGACCCTTCTAATCAATTACTAAATTAGAATATAGTTTTATTTAATGATTGATCGAATATCTGATTGATATATTAATTTAACCTATGATCCATAATTTTTGTGTAGTTGTCACATGACCCTCAGACCCGATCCATGTTAGACTCTAGGTCATGGATCCATCCACTGACTGAGGGGCTACCTTCTTCACCCGAGTCCAGCACATCTAGGACTCTATAGTAGATTGTTACCATCTGGTCTCTATCTCTCTCTGTACCCATCCACAACCATATATAATGTCACCATTAGCATCATCTCTTTCTTCTGAAGCTAATCATCCCAGGTTTGTAGGACTTTTGAACCCTGGAGATCCTGGACTCTTGGAATCATCGCTACCTTCCCCTATTTCCACCTCCACTAGGTACTATCACCTCTATGAGACTTGAACCTATAAATAAACTCCCTGGAAATGAGCATCAAAGACTGAGACATCATGTTCCTCCACCCCCTTGCCCTCAATCTCCCCCGCTCACAACCACACTACTCCACCTATATCGGTCGGGGATATCGACACCACCAAAATTCTGGTGATCACCAGGACACCTTCCAACATCTCATCTTCATTCAAGGATCAACAAAGAAGTTGTCTATTGTTTTGATTCTTCCCCTTAGGGTGAGTTGTGTTTTCCCCTTTTTTCTGCTATTACTACTTGCATCAGCAATTCGCCTCTGTGGACCTTGTTTGGTCTCTTTTTCCTACTTTTCAACTTCAACCACATGATATAAATCCGCCCAAGTTGCTATCTTTCCCCAATTCTATTTCTTGTTTGATATCCAACTTTCACTGCCTTGTCATCCACAGCGGTGATGGGTTTTTGGGCCTCAGACCACCTTGCAACACTTCCAGTGGCTCGCCGAGTTCATTCATGGGTGAGGAAGATGAATCTATGGTTCTATTCTCATGAAGTTCATTAATATGGAGTAATGGAATAGAGAAATTGAGGTTGTTTGACCAAGTCTGACATTTTTGGGGTGAATATGACTATTAGGTTTTTGGTGAGTTTTCCCACAGTCTGTTGGTTATTGTTTGTCACGCCCTCATGGGCAGTTTGATCCTTAGCTTCCTGATTGATCCAGCGGCCGCAAGTGAGAGCCCTGGCCAACCGTCCACTTGTGATTGTGCCATGTAAGCAAGGGCCCACGAGTGTGATTATTTTCCCATAATGTGATTAATTAAGTTTCTTGACTTCTAATTGGCCAATGCATGAAAATTCATACCATTTAATTGGTAGATTGGATGGGTTCGATCCTTATATGGGTTTTGTTTAGTTTTTTGAGATCTAGATGATGGACTAGGTTTTAGGCCTTGTTTTGTTTTTGGGTTTTAATGAAGCATCAAACTTATTATAAATAGGGTTTAAAGAACCATAAAACCCTAGAAACTAAGATTATTGTTAATCAGAGTTATTTGGTTGAATATGATAATTGGGGTTTCTTAATCCCATGAACGTGATAGGGTTTCATCAAGCTAAGAAGAACAACTAAGATCTTCATTAAGAGAGAGCTAAGTGGGTCCATGCACTTTGAGTATTTCATATTTGTTTTTGTCGCTTTATGATTACTATGATAATCAAGTTAAACTATATTAGATCCATGTAATTCAATTTGAATACTTCTTGCATCAATGCTATTATGTGATTGTTATGCTCTCAATTTTTATATCAAGGTTTATGTCATGTTTAGGGGAAATCCAAGTAAAATTAATTTTTTCAAGTTGATGGGAAAACTTGGATTTTGACTTTGAAAATCTCACCAATTGACTTATTAGGTTCTCCTGATAAAAAAAAATACATATACACCCAATTTGGAGTTAATATGATTATGTTGTAATTTTTACAGATTTCATACATATATTTCATTACTCAAAAATCATCCTTTGAAATACATGCAAATTAGGCTCTGAAACTATTTTTATTGGAAAGATCACATTTTCCCAATTCTAGATGATATTTACTTATTAAATTTGGACAAGAAGATCAAAAGATATGAATTTTACAAAATCAATCGATCAGAGAATTCCAAAAATCCACATAAGCATATAATTTGTGAGTGAGAGGAAGATAGAGAGGGAGAGGGGGAGACCATGTGACTTGGCCCAATAGCGAGCTGCCAAGTCATGGGTCAATGCCACATGACCCATGTTAAAGGAAAAACAAAACAAGGATGAAAGATGTGACTACTTTTGCATGAGAAACAAAGGAAAGAAGAGATAGGAAGGGGAAAAACATGAAAACAACTATGCATATTGTCTCACCCATTATCACCTGACGCCATGGACTAGAGCAACAAGCTGCTCACATGGGAAAATTTGGGCAAAATCACTACACTCAATTATTTGACAAAATAAGAGCATCAAAGGAAAGTAGTGGGTGCAAGGGACTTACTGCTAAAGTCAACTTGATAGAGGTGGCAAGGATGAAAAGAATGGACTGCCACATAGACGAGGGCAACCAAGGTCTCTGGCGGTAAAACATGCTAGCAATGGAGAAATTGGTATGCGAGGAGAATCACACTTATTCTTGCGGAGGTAGGGATACCAGATTTATAGGTGCAAGTTGTGTGGGTTGGAGAATAGGAAGGTGGACTGAATCAACATGCTCGAGAATTGGGTGTTTCTTCATTTCTTGACAAAAAATTTCAAGTAAGGCAACAAACTATATGGAATCCAATATTGAAGTTATGCGTGAAGAAATCGTGGAAAAAGGTTGAGAATCAGAGGAGAAATCTGAATTCAAAAATTCACAAATCAACACTTGTTTCCTATTTTGGTTGTGGGGTAGAAGAAGCGATGTGAGCCATTGAATCTTGGATCCAAAAATCTAGATCACATGCTCTCAAACAAACCAAGAGTGACATTTAATGTCATTCCTATATCAATTCGACTAAAGTATGAATGTATTTTTCTCATTTTCTATCTCCTCCGTTAAGGGTGCAAATAATCTCCAAATTTAATGAAATTTGATACCCAGACTAATATGAACATGTGGAATCCGAATTTGGCATTAATTTTCACTTTTGATTACTCTAAATTTTTTATTTAACTCTTTTAAAGAAAATCACATTTTCTCTTTCCTCTTTATTTAGAAACATCTAGAAACAATCAATTAATGTGAAACTTCACCCTTAAGAAAACCAAAACATGTGGAACTGGGATTGGCCATTAATTTTATCCTTTTAATTTATTTATCACATTATTTAACATTTCAGGCTTTATTTACATTTTCTCTCTCCTAATCTACACATTAACATTAAAGATTATCGAAATTGCATGTAAATTTACCCAAATGATAATTTTAAGGTGTAGATTATGAATCTAAGATTAGTTACCACTTCTAAAGTCATTTAATGACTTATTTCATATTTTGTGGAAAACTCACCTTTTCTTTTTTGAATAAAATATGTATATTTATTATTATCCTAAAATTATGATACTTGGCCTCCAAGACAAACCAAACCCAAGGAAAATGAATCTCAAGATATCTTTAGCCAATTAGTCTTCCTTTTATAAGTTTTAGTATACAATATATTATTACCACTATTTCTCATATTAAATAATTCAATATCACATTAACATGTTTAAAGCATTATTATTCATTCCTTTTTCTCTTCCTTGCTCCAAAATGCTAAGGAATATTATAGAATGAATTTATATTATCATTTTTCCACTTAAGTGGTAAATTTGCATATTAGACCCTGATTGAAACATAAACTGAGGTATTTATTCATAAACCCATATATTGGCATAAGTGGTGATCAAATTCACCCCAAACCACTAATAATTCCACAAATTCAACATAAGGTCAAAAAGTACAGAAAAATTAGGAAAAGCTTAGGAAAGGGATCAAAAGAGAATATATATAGATTTCAATTCATTATACCCTTCTTCAAAGGGTCCACTATTTCATCAATGTAGAGTATTGGTACATAATGCATAATAGGTTCAATCAAGGTTGGTTGATCATAATAAACATCTAGATTTGTGACTTTAATAGAGGAGGTTGGTGGAGCTTTAGGTTGTTGGGAGGTTCTTTGAGCCCACCTGTCTTTAACATTTTTGATGAAGGACTCTTGACTCATGATGTTATCTATATAGGTGCTCATCCAATCACTTTCCAACTTATATGGATATTCATGGCCCCACACAACTACTTCCAAGCTACATGAATTTCCTTCATTGTGGTGTCCTCAAGTTCTTTATGACACATGTCCATCTCCAGATCAAGATTGTGTTGCATATCTATTGCCGCACCTTGGGATTCTTGTGTAGTGGCTGCTTTTTCTCTTTTCGCATCCCTCATGGCATCTCTTTGATTAGCAAGGGTTTGTTCTTCCTAACAACTTCCTCCTTGCTTGCAAGGTGCAATGTTTCATATTTTTCCTTGGGGGTGTAATATTATGTGCAAGATGGAAAATTATCATGTTTACTTTGTACGAAGGCATCTTAGGGCACTCCATTCTGTCATGATAGGTGGAGCCATATCTCACACCCCGGACAATCTATCGCAAAAGACACTCCATTTATTAAAAATAATAACTAATGGTAGCAAATATTTGTGAAGCAAAATATAAAAAAATATTATAACACAAAACTACAACTTATAAAAATAAACTAAGAACTACAAAACAAATTAAAAATTAAAAAAAAATTACAAGACAAAACTAAAATTAGATGATTCAAGAGGATAAGATTGAATATCAACATGTAGGAAAATTTGTAGAAAAAGTGTACTACCATAATGAAAATTAAGTAGAAGAAGTAACACTATTGGAATGGGACATAGTAGGTAAGGAAAATAGAAGGGAAAAAGGAAAGGTGAAAGAGAAAAATGATCCTAATTATTCATAGAGGTCGAGTTCGAAAAATTCCATCTGCCATCCCCGACAATAGGGCAAAATTTGATGTGTCATCATGAACTTCGAAAATTCACCAGAGAGAAATTTTCCCTAGAGTTTAACCTTGGATACCTAACTAATCCACTTGAAACAAATATACATTGATGTCATACTTTAGGCATCGATCCACAACGATGACCTGTCAAGAATTAAATCAAATCGAACTTGCAAAACCCAATATTTAAAACAAAACTTCAGAGAATGGTTAATCTAAAGTAAGGAATTAGAATTGTTGAAAATTAAACAATCCTTGGGAGCTGATTAATCTAGAGCAATGATTATACTTTAAGTATCGATCTACAAGGTCAGTGTGCCCCAAGATGCTTTTTCTTTAGAGTGCCCCTCTGTCAGCCTAAAGTCACATTCGTCAAACTTTGCTTGCATTAATGACTTTATCATTTTGGTATTTGACTAAGTCATTACTTGCATTCTTTTCTTCACACAAAGGATATGGCAATCATTAACTTTTCTTTGATCCTGGTCAAAAGAGTATCTTGAACAACAATCATTGTTTCCCCATATAGAGAATGGAGAATTTTATTGAATGCCTTCTTTTATTTACTTTGATCACTCATTAACTTTTTTGACTCTCTTTGTTGCATAATTTTATTATAGAAATATTGAGCTATTCCATCTCGTCAAAAGTTCCAAGAAATCCAAAAATAGGATTTTTCTAGTAAGAAATTAAATTCCCTTTCTGATGCATGTTTTTACATTTCATTTGGAGTTCTCATGTAAAAGATGCGACAATTTGAAGGAAGGATATATATGTATATCAGACATTGAAAAATTATGCAAACATCTTCCAAGAGCAATTTGGAAAATTTAAGCGCTTTGAGATAAATTGTCTATTTTCCTTCAAACGACACAACAAAATATGTAAAAACTCCAATTGACTAGAAAAAGTAAAACTAAGATAATTAACTCTAAAATTAGAAAATAATGATAAAATGCTCCTAAAAATAGAGATCTAAAACATACAAATACAATGGATAAATACACATCTATCACTATCCTTAAGCATATCAATCCTTGAATTAAATGGTTGACTGACTAAATAGTTGTATTTTGACACCAAACTTGTATGAATTATAATTTGAGTGTTTATAGAGCTATGTCTAATGTGTCATAATGTTTTGACATTCCTAGAAGAAGTTAAGTAGGTTTGAATGTTATGGAATAATATGCATTATTGATGATTTATTGGCCTAATTGTGATTTTATCTGGTGTCATGTGTCCCTTTAGTTTGGGAAGTCTGCACGGACAATTCGCGGACATGCATTTCCCATCCAGTGGTTGTTCTTTTGACTTGAGTCGCGGATTGGGCATGTGTGTTGCATACTCCCAACCTTTGAATGCAATCCAATGGATGTCTGGTCATCTTCAACTTTTTCGTTAGAGTGCACGTTTAGGGTGTCCAGCCACGATCAGCCTGGTCATGGGGTAATGGGTATATGTATTCGAGAAGTTGGACTTACCTCTTCATTACAGACAGTTTGACCCCTTGGGTTGGGCAAATGACCAGCTGAAGAACGAGAGAGAGCACCCACTACTCTCTCCCTCTCCATCGCTTTTTTTAGAAGAAACGAGGAAGAAGGGAACACTAGTAGAGAGTGTTTCCAAGGTAGTTACAAAGAGAGAAAGGTAGCTAGAGGTCAGATCATTCCATTAGTAGCCTTCCTATGCCTCTTCTTAAAAGTTATTATGGCTGACGAAGTGGAGCTTTCTGGGGTTGAAGAAAGAGCTTGTGGCATTGTGTGGACTGCGGATGCCTTCGTAGAGGTCAACCGCTGCTTCTGTAGGTGTTTCTTTGGAGATGATGCAACCATTGGTGTTTTACCTCTATTTTCCTCCGTGCCAAAAACCAACGGCGGAGAGCCAACCCAGACGAAACTTTGGGGATGAGGAAGAGGATCCTTGAAGCCAAAAATATGTGGAATTGGAAGCTGAGGCTACTCGTCGAGAAAGGGATCTCACTGTGGCGGCAGGATAAAGCGCTGCCAATAGTTTTGCTTCGGTTGGCAAAGCAGTGGCGATTGCTCGGGTAATCATGGACAATCAGGGGCAGCGGGTAAATCACTCTCAAAAATAGGGTATAGATGACATTCAAATATGTAATTTTTTTATTGAAAAGGCGACATGATTACCCATTACCTAAAAAATGTATGTCACATATTTAGAGTGACCTTTATGCAATGTAGCTTATTTGATTAAACGTCATCTATTAGTGGTTTTCACATTCCAAAGCATGGCAATACATGACATCATAGTATATCACCCACATTGAAAGAACCACACACATTGATGTCACCTATTTCATTAGTAGTGAAGACAGTCTTTCTCAAAAAGCTAGGCATGTATATATGTACAGACATGTATGTACGTATATGTACATGTATTGTCTAACAAAAGACAAAAATTACAAAAGACAATGAATTGCAACCAAATACTTTTGAAGTAAAAAATTATATATAAGATCTCATTGTTTGTACATTGATACTACGTGGACACCAATAAAAAAGTCATAACATGTTCCTTTTCGTGTACATTATCTACATAGATCAATTACAGAATTTCGACAAAAACAATTCTACATATTTTTCCAAAGAACTAGTAATTTCTTTCGTTGTTGGAACAAACAAATTGATATAATAAAGAATTCGTGAAGAAGAATCACATGACATCTAACATCATTTGCTTTTTTCCATTCTACCAGTGTGTCTTGCGGCTGACCGGGAAGGCGGCTGTGGACTTGAGGCCACTGAAGGGGGCCACCTTGCTGTGGTTGAGACCGCAGCGTAGGGAGCTTCTGTGAGCGTTCTTGTTATTATCGTCTTCGGTAGTAGATGACGACGACATGCTCAGAGTTAGCTCCCTGATGTAAGACATCGTATCAGCTTCCCATTTTCTCGCATACGGCCTGACCTTCCACGTTGAAGAGGCGGAAGAATTTTGGTCTGTTGGGTTCTGCACGCGAGGTCGGGTTGCAACGAGTTTGACGGTAGGATGACGGCCCGCGGATCCTGACATCGCCGCGCAGCTCGCAGACGTCTGCTCTGTTACTAGAGAAGTCACAATCCACGCTGCTCCGGTCGTCTCCTGTAGCGCCGTGACCTGCAATTCACTCAAGAGATCAGGCATGCATCCTATTACTAATGGCGTTGATATATAGAAGCTTAAAAAAGCACTAGATATCTAAGCAGCGAACAAATGTTATTTGTGAGAGGATAATAGGTTTCCTGCGTGCTCTCAACTGTTCGCGCATATTATACATTCCTTCCACGTAACCCGTCGGCTTCTCTGCTGCTGGGTGGACGACGTATGGCATTGGAGAGGAGGATTCGCTGCTGCTGTACGCTGAGAAGGTTTGCGAGGACGTCGAGACCGACGTAGGAAGCAGTTGCTTGGGACTCCGAGGACCTCGAGGATTGTCTTGAACTGGTTTCTCCCCTGAGACTCCCGGCATCTGAAGACGACCAAGTTTTTCCTGAAGGAGCACTATAGAAATTCATGTCTTGGACAACCATTTAAATGGTAGGTAAAGCTCAGAATGCTACAACTTTAAGAAGCTCTAATTTACTATGATCTTGACTAAGCGATTGCCAAGCACCATCCTATAGAATAAAAAAAATAAAAATGTGAGATAGCAAGGAAGTACCCTACTGCATAAACATATAAAATAGATTCGTATATGAGTTCATGGAGAACGTAATGTGAAGCAACCACAATAATAGTATGTTCAAAACAATCCAGCAATCGACACTACACATAATACATGAAAAGGGATATTGTGCATCCCAAAAATAAACAATTCAAGAGTAGAATAGAATCCCCAATATTTAGAAACAAATGACATCCACTAGCTTGCATTAATAACAAAATTGAAATCATAAAACAACATATACAAGAGGAATAATCAGATATGCAAGATGGAAGTTGTATAAAAATGGATACCAATGTTAAACACTTGTTCTATCCACCAGATATACCTCTCCTCATTTCAACGCCAACAAGGATATCAACACACACATACAAGTTATGTATATGGCCATAATATGTAGATGAACCTGAGTAATCAAGCAACAAAAGTATTTACCACTACAGATTTTTAAGAGTTAAAATACAACCAACGAGCACGCAAATTATCCAATCTTGGGAGCAGTTGAACAAATAAAAAAAGAAAAACCAAACACAAACCTTCAGAGTATAATCTATCACCAAGTCAGTCTGCTCCACTTCCAACACAGTGTCGATCTCAGGGGCATGCTTTTTCCGAGCGTCTCTCTCTTGTTGGTGACAGTTTGCAGAGTATTTTATACTTGGTACTGATGCCAAAACAACTGCTGTTGTAAGCCAAAGTCCTGGCCAGGACAAATACTGATGTATGCAAATGCAAATAGAACAGGGGAACCCACAAAAACAAAAGTGATGTAGTAACTAGTAAGTCTGTTTGGAATTCAGATTAAGGAGTGGTGGGTAGGACAAAAAAGGCAGAATGGTTAGTAGCTTACCTTCAACGTGACAAGAACTAATAGCAAAGTTATCTTCCCAAAGCCCTGTTGATAGATGTTTGGCTGTGGTGTCGAGTTCAGATGCGTTAATTCTAACGAAAAAGGTGGTTGCTTCTCTACACAGGATGGAAAGGGTGGTTCTTCTTCCTAAGCAGGCCCAATGGCGTAAATAGCTGGACAGGAAATGACAATGATGAAGTCTTTCAGAAAAAACAGAGCGGAGAATAGATGTGTGCGGATCGATGGAGAAGAATTGACAGTGGAGAAGCTAGCCGGAGGATGGTCGAGCGAAGAGCAGATGCACGCAGACGGAAGAGTCGTTCGGAGGATGGCGTGGAGCGGCGCGGATGTGAATGCATAAGTAAATTGGGAAGTTGGGGAGCCCGGGAAATTAGATCTGAAAACTTGGCGGGTACAGTATTAGGAGTAAAAGTTTGCCCGCCTAAGGTCTTGGAAAGGGCAGGGCTCAAAATTTGAAAAGTCCGGTAGTCTAATTAGTTTCAGTCTGGGCCTTTTCACAGCAGTAGTTAATTTATATTGGAGAACGGTGGCCAATTCAGCAACTGGTAGCCGAAACACACATTTTTAGTAGTGGGGGCTGGTCGTATTTGAAGCGACACTTGGAATTCTTGCTCCTTCTACCCATTCTGGAATTCTATTGGAAGCGCCACCTTGGTACTGCGTTATGCCTACAAGAAAAGGTGGCAATTAGTGATAGTTTATTAGCCATTCTATTTAAAAAGTCAAATCATTTGAAGTTACAAATACAATCACGGGAAAGTATCATCACACTAGCTCACATCCGTATGAAATTAGTTGGTCCCTCAAAGAAAGTCTGATTTTTTTTGGTGTGGTTCTAAGTAGGCACTGACGTTTCTTCTTCTTCTTGTAATTCAATATAACTCGTTGCCCTTTTGCCAAAATAAAAAGGTCATGAATGCCGCGTGACCTCACTTATGGCGCTACTTTGGTGTTCAACATGAAACCAGCCATAGTTTCCATACGTAGTAATAGGTTTCAGAAAATAAGATTTCTAAAATACAGTTAAAAAGAAATTCAAATCCACCAAGGGAGAATAAGACAACAAAATAAGGATGAAAAACAATACAACATATTTTGAATACCCTAAAGTTGCAATAGTTCCAAATTGGTTCCAAGTGATAGGTACCAAAGATGGTCCACAAAAACTCGAAAATGTTAGACACCACTTAGGGGTATTTGTAGCAGATTACTAATGGAAGGTAAGATGTTTAGTGAAGGCAAAAGATAATCAAATTGTTGTCAGTGTTATCCTCGCCTTTGTTCTTATTTTAGATATTACTAGTTTCACTAAATGCACAATTCAATACACTAGGAAAAAGGAACCAAATTTTGCTGCTGTGAATAAAAGAACTACTGTAAATTTAGCTCCGTCCTTACTGTCTAATAAATTGGATAGAAATTTACATTATTGTAGAAAAACAAAGTTACTTGACAATTGAATCTGAATATTTCTAATATTTTATACATTTAAACTAAGGGCATGTCTGGTTGTAAGTAAAAGCATCCCACACCAAGAAATCTAAAACATGAAAACAAAATCGATGAACTGTAACATCAACTAAATTGTTTGGTTCCTTGTAAAGTGAACGTGATTAGTTAGTTTGAATCTGTCTAGTTGGTTGTAGTTTGTAGATGCAGACCCCATAAATATATCTGAAGCTCGTAAGCCGTGTGAAGTAGCTCCAGCCAAAGTAGAGAAATTGGGAAGAAGGAAGCCATGTAGGTACTGTATTGCAGAGCCAAAGTAGAAAATTTGGGAAGAAGGAAGCCATGTAGGTACTGTAGTGGCAGCCTTATGAAAATGAACCACGCCCTTTTAGGGAGTGGTTTGTTTTCCTCAAATATCTACAAACTGGGAACTGCTGCGCAGTTTGTTTTCGTTGTGCGAGTTGAAACAACAAGAAACCAAACGGAATGAGATGGTAAACACAGTGCAGTTGAAAAACGTGTTCTGCAACTCAACATAACCAAATGAGCCCTAAGTGCAGTGGATGTACAGAAAATAAATACATTCCACCGTCAAATATGAGTTGCTCTAATAATTTATGCATCAAAAACAAAATGCAGCAGATTTACCATGAGCACGGCTGCGCAGATTTTTAGTTACTTCATATGATAATTCTTGCAACTCTCTTTCGTGCATGTCTGAATGTAGACGAACCAATCCAGTATAGCAGGAAAAGTCCTATTAGCATGCCAGGAGAGGTGAGACTTTTTGAATGTGTAGTTGGCTGCTTCAACCACGAACACAAAGCTCCTGTTGCTAGCCCTATCACTGAGATATCCACTGTCATGGCCCTCTTTTGCTGCTGCAGTTGCTCGATGTAGTCGATGGCGTCCTTGACAATGTAAGCCCTATCCAACTGAAAATGAGATTGACTCATTCATGCAATTATGAGGAATGACCTAAAATGTAAAGAGAAGACAATCTAGCTATACGAGCTATAAGCTCAGCAAACAATGACTTGGCAGTCAACCAAATTATAAAGAGTTACCTTTGAAATGTTATAGGTTGTCTCACTTGCAGCCTTTCGGACAATGGCAACTTGGTGAGATTCAGAGTCAGTACGGGAATGTCCACAGACACCATCATGAACAGCATCTTTGTTAGAGGGATGTACAAGCAGATCTAGAAATTGTATATTAAGGGATGGTTAAGTCGAGTGAGATAAAAATTTGTATATGCTAACATAAGAATATCCAAATTGTATATATACTTGCGTCCCACTTCTATTGTAAGCACTAACATATCAATGTATTTTCTGATAACTTGCAAACACATGCTGAAAAATGCATCTGACTTGATTGAATAACACAATTGTATTGTGTGACTCATTTTCTTTTCAGTGTCGCTCTGTACTCAACCTGATACAACACATGTTTGAAGAAGTTAAACACTATTGATGCAGATAATGACGAATAAAGGAGTAATTATATCTTATAACATAGTAACTTCACATGGCAATCATCCATGAACATTTAGTTTACTTACAATATAGTAAGTTATCATGGACTACATGTTTGGTACCTGATCTCATACGAAGATGTTGTCTTTCTCATTATATACCCAGTGACTACATCTTATATAGGGATGGAAATAAAGACTGTATGCTAAGTCCAAACCAAATGACGGTTCATTGATGAACAACATATATAAATTGGTAAAGCTTTTGTGACTTATGGGGTAAGAATTTTGTGGTATGCGTATAAAAATATATACTCTCTAAATATAGTGCATCACTACTTTGTTTTACATTGTGCTTTTCTGTCATACTAACAATGATTGTTGAATAGTTGAAGGAAATATATGTATCAACAACTGAACAACCAATAGTCATGGACACCAGCCATGCTTTTCCATACTAGTAACATTGTAGTTTGAGTATGCGGAAGTGGAAATGAGTCAATCAATTAAAATGGAGGAAATGGGTTTTGAGGGTTTGCAAATGAGAGAACGAACCAGTAGATATTTTTGATGATCTCCCTGTATTTAACATCTTGGGACAGCTTGACTATCTCATGGAACAGGTACTCCCATATGTAGCCGTCATGGACGACCGGTGCCCTGTCCAGCCTCGTCATGGGCTTGCCGACATTTGAACATATATGAACATGTTTTATCTTATGCCCTGATCATATGCAGTGTACTCTACATATGAAGACTCATAGCGAACTACGATCCCACCGTACAAGAGTTAGCTGACACCCCAGGATAGCTAAGTCTGACTGCTGTCCTGGTCTGCTACAAGACTCAAGCTCTCTATCCTCGGCATCCTTATGGTGTCGTAAACTAGACTCCTCCTCTAAGCTGAGTACACATGCAGAGAGTCTCTAAGTCTCCGACCACCTGGGCGTATCCCTAGGGTTGATCGGGACATGTCTCCGACCACCTGGGCGTATCCCCAAGGTTGATCGGGACACTACCTCGAGTCTCCGACCACCTGGGCGTATCCCCAGAGTTGATCGAGACCCTACCTCTCAGCCCTCGTGTCACTGAGACATTCGGTAAGTGTTGGACACGAGTCTCCGACCACCTGGGCGTATCCCCAGGGTTGATCATTTCACCCCTAGGGTACAGACCTCTCGAAGGGGTTCTACGGTGTCAGGGTCCTTAATCTAATATTTTATTATTCTAGAAAGGCTCTTACTACATTTCATCTCTCTCTTACTTGTTCTGGACTTTGGTATCTCTATGGTACCGAGTCTATTTACTTGAACTTTAGAACACGACATGAATATCATTCTAAATTTGACAGAGTTGTATATTCAAAACGCTATAGTATACTCAAAATCATTGTAAATACTGAGTAATTCTTATATCATGCATGCAGGCAGATTTAAAATTCATAAATAACTCGAACTCATGTCAATTTGGCACATACATACTAAATTCATGCAATTGAATATCTTATTACATTGATAAAAATAATTTACTTCACATATGAGAAATCATATGTACATTTGTCAATTCTCTGAAATTTCTTGAAAAACGTGCACATTAACCCTAATCCTGGTTTGTGCATCACATAACTCAATTAAGAGTTATTTACGTATCATAACACAAATTAATAACAATACTTGAGAATTTCTAATAACATTTCAGATAAATGTGCCAATTCATGTAAATGTTAATTCACACACATTAACATAAGAGGAAGCATGCAACTAGGGTTTTATTGCATATTTTTATGTTATCGTACTTTCTTTGAAGTCGTGCATCTGATAATTTACAAAAATTTGTATTGTCTGGGTTTATACCCGAAATGTACCATTATCGATCATGTATTACTAATTTCAACATTCACACTTAGAAATTTAGGTTCTGATGAACTATATAAATTCACTGGTCCAATCCATACTGATCAGATGCTAATCCAAATCATATTAAAGCATAAAGAAACAATTTATGAAATAAAAAGTCGGGCGACGTCAAATACTGCCCACATGTTATCAGCGAAAAACGCGTAATTTACCAAAAATTTCCGATTTGCAGAGTTAAATTGAGTGAAATCCTACTCACCATGATTTGGGATGTCCGAATTCGTCTGTAATTGCGTCCAGGGACCAGATGTTGGGCACACGCAAGTCATCTTCAACCTTGGATTTGCCCAAATTGAATCTGCAGCAATCCAACATTACCATACACACGTACACGTCAAAAATGAGCTTAGTTAAGAACTCAATATAGGGCTAGGGCTTCAGATTTGAGCACAGACCTCATGGACGGACTCAAGAACAACATTTTGGAGTGTTGGTTGTGCCCAAAAGGGCCTCTGGCCACCGCTTCTAACAGCAGCTGCTGCTGCCTTCTTGATGGTGGTTGTCTTATTCGTGGCTGCAGTTGCAAGCCTAGACCTCAAAACGGAATCAAGAGCATTGCTTGGTGCTGCTAGCCGCGCCCAGGGCGGCTCCTAGGTGCTTCTTCGTGCAGCTTCTACTGCTGTTGGCCGCAGGTACAAGGGTGCCGCCCTAGGTGCTCTGTTGCTGGTTCGAGGTACTCCGGAGCTTTAGGAACCAAGGACTGCCCCGCCCCTCCTCCTTTCTTTCTCAATCGAGCCATGGCTGCTGCTGTTGGCTGGAGCGCCGAGCAACTATTGCTACAGGTCATCCGGCCAACGCCCTGACTAGGGCTGGTTAGAGCTGCGGCTAGGGGCGAGGTAGAGGAAGGAGAAGAGAGGAGATAGAAAAAGGATGACGGTGCCAAGGTGGATCGGAGCTTAGGGCTGGAAATCGCCCCTATCTACTCTCCCTCTGCAGCGATCGGGCTGCCTGTTGCTCGAGTGCCGCTTTCAAACGGTTGTCCTATTTTATCGGGTGAAAACAGAATTGGGAAAGAAGAAGATAAGGGAAAAAGTAGCCGACCCACTAAAGGGGTAAATTACTCGGAAAATTGCATCTCAAGTCCAAGACTCTTAAAAACGCCATAACTATGGCCTCGGGGGTCCGAATCAAATGATTCTTTTTGCAATGTTTCAAGCACGAGGTCCTCTACACTTAAAAAGCATGAAATTGTGCTAATTGGACTGTCTCACCTGATCAAAGCATTGATTGCATTAGTGAGTACTCAACTCAACTCAACTCAGTTAACATAATGATGATATAATCATGGTACATATTAATTAACTTTGATGTGGGTCGTAACATTAAGAAACAATATTGAAGCACACACCTACTGATATACCCTTAAACATGGAAAATAGAAAATAGAGGTGAACCCATGGCACAAGGAAGCACCCCACAATTACAGAGCAAGAAAAAATAGAGGATCTGCAACCCAGTTCGATGTCACCAAAATACATATTAGAAAAATGTGTTTAGACATGATAGGTAACACTCTCCAGTATATCGCAAGATACTCGTGCCTCTCAATTTTTATAGAAAATGATGTAAGATAGATGAGACATAAAGGTTTTGTACCATAAAATACAATCGCCTCACAACTACAATACTAACATTTGGTTGGGAAATAGCCAGACCTTTTAGATATTGAGGTTAAGTCACATCTGCCCAACAACTCTATTAGAATGAACTACAGATCAAAGAGATAAAATCTACATGTGGGGTGCAATGCAATTGTTGGGTTAACTTCAACATGTCTTATGCTTGGTCTATCTTCACATCTAGCTAAGAAAGATGGGGAAATGAGGGGCGATGTCTTCTTCAAGGCCTCGGCACACAGAGGAAATGAGGAAGATTTTAAAAAACGGTCAGCAAACAAGAGAACAACATACTCACCTGAGAAGGAGGAGTTGTTTTAGGCGTCAAGAGATAAGATGAGAAGCTATATTGGGGTGATTCCAGTGCCTCTGGATCCCCAATTCAAGCTAGGGTGCCGGACATGGAGATGGACTCCTTAATTGAGAGTCAGAGGCTGACACACCAAAGTTTAGAGCTTTAAAAGTCGTGAAATTGTTGCTTCGGTCGACACTCAGCAACGACCGTCGTCCATCTACAGGGAGTTGGAACTAATCATTCAAGTGAGATCCTAATCATGTAGTTCCCTATGATGTAGAACCATTCTAGTATCATGACTTGCTAGATGGTAAAATGGGTAACCCAGAGGGGAAGCCCGGAGTCGTATATTGTGAGTATATGCAACTACAAGTGAATATATCCTACACATCTTGATCCCAAAGTTTGGAGGATGGATGCATCCATGCCTCGGAATGAGAGCGGTTGAGGCCACATCTCAGGTATATGTATATGTGATGTGAATGAGGACAACTGTGGTTGTACTTTGGATGATAGGGTTTTGAATATCCCTAATTTCTAGTGGTGACATGTGTACCAAGGGTGGACTAGGTTGATTGCAACTTGACACATATGTCACTACGACGGACTCGTACTGACTGAGGGCAAAGAGATCTTAGGATTCCAGCTCTCATAGATCTTGTATGAAATTGGTGGCGACTTTGTAATGGTTAGCTGGAAGTTTGGGTGGTATACCTAAAACTCCTCGTGACTTAATAGAAGATGTAATCTAGTCGTATATCATATCTGATTTAGGTTATATAATGTTTCACATTGGATGATAACCCTTGCTTACTCCTTTCATATATAGGTGATGAATAATGCAAGTCCCTAGAAAAGAATTTGGGAGGAGCCACATCCTATATCATGACAATGTTCTCTCACAGTAAGTCCCTGGAAAAGCATTTGGGAGGAGACACATTCCATATCATGACAATGTCCTCTCACAAAAAGTCCCTAGAAATGGATTTGAGAGGAGTCACGACCCATATCAACATGTCCCTGAAAATGAATGTGTGAGAAACCATGGCCCGTGTCTTGATGGTGTCCTCTCATATCAAGTCCTTGAAAATGAAATTTGTATGAGCAACATACCATATCATGACAATATCCTCTCACAACAAGTGCTTGAAAATTCATTTAGAGGAGCCCCAACTAATATCATGACAATGTCCTCTCACGTCAACTCTCTGAACATAAATTTGTGAGGTGCCATGGCCCATGTCATGATAGTTTCCTCTCACAGCAACTCCCTGAATATGCTTTTGGAAAGATCCATGGTCCATATCATGACAGTGTCCTCTCACAACAAGTCCCTGAATATGCATTTGGGAGGAGCCACATCTTATATCATGACAATGTCCTCTCATAGAAAGTCCCTAAAAAAGTGTTTGGGAGGAGATACATCCCATATCATGATAATGTCCTCTCACAAAAAGTCCCTACAAATGTAAATGGGATGAGCCACATTCCATATCATGACAATTTCCTCTCATGACAAGTACCTATAAATGCATTTGAGAGGAGTCACAACCAAAATCATGACAATGTCCTCTCACAACATATCTCTAAAAATGAATTTGTGAGGGCCAGGGCCCATATCATGGCAGTGTCCTCTCCCAACATGCCCTTGAAAATACATTTCGGAGGTGCCATGGGGCATATGATCACAAATGTAGCATCGTGATCAGACCAAAATGAAGTGTCACATCCAGAAGCTAAACAGACCATCACGATTGAAACAAGGCCAACCATAAAGTCCCTAAAAATGCATTTGGGAGGTGCCATGAGCTAGATCATTATAATGTATTTTCACAACATGTCCCTTCAAATGCATTAAGGAGGATCCAGATCCAATATATTGACATCATCCTCTCAAATAAGTCTCTAAAAATGTATTTGGGAGGTGCCATGGCCCAGATTATGATAATGTCCTTTCACAACATGTCCCTTTAAATGTATTAAGGAGGAGCCAAGACCATATATTGACAACGTCCTCTCATAATAAGCCCTAAAAATGTATTTCGATGAAGTTTGGGCCCATATATGCCAATGTCCTCTCACACCAAGTCCTTGAAAATACATTTGGGAGGTGCCATGGAGCATATGATCATAAAGTCATCTCACACTAAGTCCCTAAAAATGCATTTGGGAGGAGTTATGTCCCATATCATGACAACGTCCTCTCACAACAAGTCTATGAAAATGTATTTGGGAGGTGTCATGGCCCATATCATGACAACATCCTCTCATAATAAGTCCATCAAAATGCATTTGTGTTATAAATAAAGTTTATGTTTGAATTAGAACAATGGGTTGACGTATTCAGACGATATGGCCGAGAAACAACAGAGCGATTACGTTCTAGCTGCTTGCGGCCAGGACTAGGGGTGAGACAGAGCAGAGCGATTGAGAATCTAGACCCGAAGGAAGATCGCTGAGGAACAACAATCGACGGGGCAAGCTCCACTGCTGGCTGAGAAACAACAGGGTGATCACTTCTAGCTACTTACGGCCCATTTATGTGGGGTTTAGTTCATCTTTCTTGCATTTTTAGTTTCTCGACCTCAAACGCAGATGGTGTACTTCTTTCTCGACCCAAAACATAAGAGAAATGACAATCTTGACCAAAACAAGACCTAACAACCCATGTCACGATAGTGTCCTTTCACAACATGTCCCTCTAAATGCTTTTGGGAGATGTCAGGGCCCATTTCAAGAAAAATTTCGTCTCATGCCAAGTCCTTGAAAATACATTTGGGAGGTGTCATCACACATATGATAATTGGTAGCGTCCTCTCATAATAATTCTCTGAAAATGCATTTTGGTGAAGTTTGGGCCTATATCATGACAATGTCCTCTCACGCCAAGTCCTTGAAAATACATTTCAGAGGTGCCATGGCACATATGATGATAATGTCATCTCACATTAAGTTCTTAAAAATGCATTTGGGAGGTGTCAGATCCCATATAATGACAATGTCCTATCACAATAAGTCCATGAAAATGCATTTGGGAGGTGTCAGGGCCCATATCATAACAAATGTTATCTCACATCAAGTCCCTAAATATGCATTTGGGAGGTTCCACGACCCATATCATGATAGTGTCCTTCATAACATGTCCCTTCAAATGCATTATGGAGGATACATGGCCCATATATTGGCAGCGTCCTCTCATAATAATTCCCTAAAAATGAATTTTAGTGAAGTTTGGGCATATATCATGATAATGTTCTCTCACGTCGAGTCCTTGAAAATACATTTGGGAGGTGCCATGGTGCATATGATGACAATGTCATCTTACAGTAAATCCTTAAAAATGCATTTTGGAGGTGTCATGTCCCATATCATGACAACGTCCTCCCACAACAAGTCCATCAAAATGCATTTGGGAGGTGTCAGGGCCCATATCATGACAAATGTTATCTCACATGAAGTCCCTAAAAATGCAATTGGGAGGTGCCACGACTCATATCGTGATATTGTCCTATCACAACATGTCCCTTCAAATGCATTAAGGAGGATACATGGCCCATATATTGGCAGGGTCTGCTCATAATAATTCACTAAAAATGCATTTTGGTGAAGTTTGGGCCCATATCATGACAATGTCCTCTCACGTCGAGTCCTTTCAAATACATTTGGGAGGTGCCATGAAGCATATAATGACAATTTCATCTCACAGTAAGTCCTTAAAACTGCATTTGGGAGGTGTCAGGTCCCATATCATGACAACGTCCTCTCACGACAAGTCCATCATAATGCATTTGGGAGGTGTCAGGACCCATATCATGACAAATGCTATCTCACATCAAGTCCCTAAAAATATAATTGGGAGATTCCACGACCCATATCTTGATAGTGTCCTTTCCCAACATGCCCCTTCAAATGCATTAAGGAGGATAATGTCATCTCACATCAAGTTCCACAAAAGGCATTTCAGAGGTGTCAGGTCCCATATCATGAAAGTGTCCTCTCACAACAAGATTCTTAAAAATCATTTCAGAGGTGTCATGACCCATATCATGACAAATGTCATCTCCCAGCAAGTCCCTATAAATGCATTTAGGAGGAGACATGACCCATATCATGATAATGTCCTCTCACAACAAGCCCCGACAAATACATTAGGGAGGAGCGAGGGCCCACATTATGATAAATGCTATCTCACAACAAGTCCCTAAGAATGCATTTGGGAGGAGCAATGACCCATATCATGACAATGTCATCTCATGACAAGTGCCTTAAAATGCATCTAGGCGGTGTTAGGGCTCATATCGCAACAAATGTCCTCTCACAACATGTCTCTAAAAATACATTTGAGAGGTTCCAGGGCCCATATCATGACAAGTGTCCTCTCACAGCAAGTCCCTAAAAATGCATCTATGAGGTGTTAGGGTCCATATCACAACAAATGTCCTCTCAAAACAAGTCCCTAACAATGCATTTGAGAGGTTCCAGGGCCCATATCATGATAGGTGTCCTCTCACAACAAGTCTCCAAAAATGCATTTCAGAGGTTCCATGTCCCATATCATGATAGTTTTCTCTCATAACATGTCCCTAAAAATACATTTAGGAGGTTTCAGGGCCTATATCATGACACCTGTCACATCCCAACAAGTCTCTATAAATGCATTTGGGGGGAGAGTGACATGACCCATATCATGATAGTGTCTTCTCACAACAATCCCCAAAAAATACATTAGGGAGGGCTGAGAGCCCATATTATGACAAATGTCATCTCACTAAAAGTCCCTAAGAATACATTTGGTAGGAGCCATGACCCATATCATGATAATGTCCTCTCATGACAAGTCCCTAAAAATGCATCTAGGAGGTGTCAGAGCCCATATCACGACAAATGTCCTCACAAAACAAGTCCCTAAAAATGCATTTGAGAGGTTCAAGGGACCATATCATGACAAGTGTCCTCTCACAACAAGTCCTTGAAAATGCATCTAGGAGGTGTCAGGGCCTATATCATGAAAAGTGTCATCTCACATCAAGTCCCTAAGAATGCATTTCGGAGGAGCCATGACCCATATCATGACAATGTCCTCTCACGCCAAGTCCTTGAAAATACATTTCAGAGGTGCCATGGCACATATGATGATAATGTCATCTCATAAAAGGTCCATATAAATGGATTATGGAGGATCCAAGGCCCATATCATGGCATTGTACTCTAACATAAAGTCTCTATAAATGCATTCGGGAGGAGACATGTCACATATCATGACAGTGTCCTCTCATAGAAAGTCCCTAGAAATGTATTAGGGAGGACCCACGACCCATATCATGACAATGTCTGCTCACAAAAAGTCTCTAAGAATGAATTTGTGAGGAGTCACAACCCATATCATGATGTTGTCCTCTCACATCATGTCCCCAAAAATGCTTTTAGGAAGAACTATGGCTCATCTCATGAAAGTGTCCTCTCATAACAAGTTTCTAAAAATGTATTTGGGAGGTGCTTGGGCCCATATCATGACAAATGTCATCTCATAGCAAGTCTTTAACAATTCATTTAGGAGGATCCACAACCTATATCATGGCATTGAGCTCTTACAACAACTCCTTAAAAATGCATTAAGGAGGATCTAGTGCCCATATCTTGACAATGTCGTTTCATAACAAATCTTTACAAATGCATTTGGCTAGATTTGGGGCCCATATCACCACAATGTGCTCTCACAACAAGTCTCTAAAAATGCATTTGGGAGGTGTCATGGCCCATATCATGATAGTATCATCTAACAACAAGTCCCTCAAAATGCATTTGGGATGAGCTAAGACCCATATTATGATAGTGATGTCTCACAACAAGTCCCTAAAATTGAATTTGTGAGGGGTCAGGGCTCATATCATGATGTTTTCTTCTCACAACAAGTCCCTAAAATTCTTTTGAGAGGAGTCAATGGCCATGTCATGAAAGTGTCCTCTCACAGAAAGTCTCTGAAAATACATTTTTGAGGTACTTGGGCCCATATCATGACAAATGTCATTGCATATCAAGTCTCTAACAATTCATTTAGGAGGATCTATGACCTATATCATAACATTGAGCTCTCATAGCCTATGAAGTGTTCTGCTCTATGAAGAGAGAAAAGGGGAAGAAAAAAGGCAGTCTTGCTATGAAGTTGGACATGTCCAAAGCATACGAAATGGTGGAGTGGAGTTTCCTTGATGTGGTGATGGAGAAGATGGGTTTTGGGATGAAGTGGAGGAGTAAAGTCAAAGATTGCATCACATCTGTCCAGCACACTTTTACTATAAACGGGGATCAGACCAAAAGCACAAAGCCTGCACGTGGACTTTGCCAGGGTGACCCTCTATCCCATATCATGAGAATGTCCTCTCGTAGCATGTGGATGGATGTGTATATGGGGGGATCTATGACCAATATCATGTCAGTGTGCTCTCACAACAAGTTCCTAAAAATAAACTTTTGAGGAAGCATGACCCATATCATGATGGTGTCCTCTCATGGGAAGATCCCAAAAATGCATTTTGGAGGAGCCACATCACATATCATGAGAATGCCCTCTCCTAACATGTCATTGTAATTGCATTTGGGAGGATATGTGACCACTATCATGATAGTGTGCTCTCACGGTAAGTCCCTAAAAGTAAATTTCTAAGGAGCCATGGCCCATATCATGATGGTGTCGTCTCACAACATGTCACTGAATATGTTTCTGGGAGGAACCAGGGCCCATATCATTATGGCATCCTCTCACATCAAGTATTTGAAAATGCATCTGAGAGGAGCCACCTCCAATATCATGACAATGTCCTCTCCCAACATGTCATTGTAATTGCATTTGGGAGGATATGTGACCAATATCATGATAGTGTGCTCTCACGGTAAGTCCCTAAAAATAATTTTCTGAGGAGCCAGGGCCCATATCATGATGGTGTCGTCTCACAACATGTCACTGAATATGTTTTTGGGAGGAACCAAGGCCCATATCATTATGGCATCCTCTCATATTAGGTCTTTGAAAATGCATTTGAGAGGAGTCACATAACATATCATGAGAATGTCCTCTCCCAACATGTCATTGTAATTGCATTTGGGAGGATATGTGACCACTATCATGATAGTGTGCTCTCACAGTAAGCCCCTAAAAATAAATTTATGAGGAGTCAGGGCCCATGTCATGATGGTGTCATCTCACAACATGTCACTTAATATGTTTCATATAATTGCTCAAAAGATTACATAAAAGCTCTCACAGAAGCGCAAGAAACAAACTGGGTTGCCAATCCTTGTTGGATGGAAAAACCCAAGGACCCAAAAATAAAATCATTACATGTAGATGAAGGCATCATAAGATTCCTATTTATATATGTTGAAGGTGTCGAAGAAGAGAAACTACATCATCGGCAGGCACCCCAAAGGTGTCAAAGGCAAAAGGTAGAAAATGATGTTGATTGGCCTCACATGTTGTTCCATGTTTATGAACTTTTTGTATTGCTGCCTCGGACGCTGCCTGCCCTACTTTAAAGTTTTTTAAAAGGATACATGTCAAGGGAGAAACTCCTGTTAGGTCAACACATGCATGTTTTCCATTCATCCAGTGAAATAAAAGAATGTCTACAGGTCACAAAGAATGAACACCATCAAATTGAGTGCTAAGGAAGGCCAAAGAAGCTTCTTTCAAAACATTTAACCCAGATCGAGTGCCAACATCATGACGAAACTTATAACCAGGCCGCGAGCGGCAGTTTACTACATGATCACCAAAGGCATCAAGATCTATGATGTTGCAAATTAGACAATGTTCATCACCTAGATACAAGGGAATCATAAGACAATACCAAAGGATAGCTCGATACTCAATGGGTAACATAGAAAGACCAAGGCCATCAATAGGAACAACCCTTAAAAAATTTTGTGCGTGATTGTCTTGTAAAGAAGTGAGAATAGCATGTTGCCGTAAGGATAGGTCACTTGCCATGATTTGCTGGATGACCGTTTTGTAGTAAGTGTTTACCAAAATAGACTGGGTATTTGGGGTGGTAGAATGTATACTTGTCAACATAGACCAACATAAAGATGGCAAGATATTGCATATGCAAGCATGTGATTGGACAAAGGGGAGCCCTGCAGGCATGCATGTGACCTCACACAACATATGGTCTTGGAGATCTTTAGTGTGTATCTGAGAGGCAACAAAAGCAAATTTTCTGACATCATGAGAGGACATGATCCCCAATCCCCCTAGAAGCATAGGAAGTGTAGCCAAACACCATTGTAAATCACCAAAACATGGGCCGTCACCAACCACAATACGCTCTAGACAATGACGAAGACCATGATAAAAAATATCCAACACATGTGTGATAGAAGAAGGAGGTGTTGTACGAAGATCAAACAACAGTTTGGGCATCCCAACACAAGACCTAAGATGAAGAAGCTCACACTGTGGGTCCTGGACTGAGGACATTCGATCCATCATATCAAGGGTCTTCATCACACATTTCTGGAGAAGTTCCTTCGCAAAGGATGCATCTGTAGAAAATTGGGCCACCTAGAATCTTCACTCCATGCTCTGGATGAGAGATGTCAATTGGAAATAAGCCCACATTTGAGCCTCATCTTGGGTCATCAAATGGCCAAAAAATCTGTCTTCTTAGTATTGAGATGAAGACCATACATTGGGCCTCGATCCTGAATGAGGGATAGAGCCTTCGAAACAACCTCTGTGTCCCCAATGAGGGTACGATCATCAAGGTAGAAAGAAAGGAGGTCAAGTTGACATGCATCCTTTGCCTGTAAAATAAGAGGGTGGAGTCCCAGGGAAAAAAGTAGGGGGCCTAATGGGTCACCTTGTTGTACCCCGATAGAATAAAAAAGAGGCTTGCCATGATCCATATAGAGAGGAGATGGAGAGATATAGAAAAACTCAACCCATCGTACAATAGAAGGGAAATGAAGACAAACCTCTCGGAATATGGTAGATCTATCAACCATGTTGAATGCATTGTTGAAGTGAATAAGAGCCATTGCGACTGTAGTGTGGTGTTGTTGTTCATAGACAAGTCGAGTGACAGCATGTAGAAGGGCCTCAACACCACCAGAAATACCAACAACATACTGATGATCGATAAGATAAGGGACGACATCAGAACTTACACCCTTTGCCGCAACTTTGGATACAAGGAGCTGCCAAATAGTACCCATAGAAATAGGTCGAATGCCATCGTCTGGTTTGAGAAAAGGAGTCAGTGGAGCACTGGCAATGTAGGGAGCTAGGGAATCTGGACAACGACCAGTGAGCCAAAGATTCACCACAGTTGAAACTGCATTAAAAAATCATCTTTCACTGCAGTGGCAGCCCCACATATATAATCAATAAGATGTTGTGATCGTAGGCCATCACGTGCGCAAGCGGTCCCTTTCTTGAATGATAAAATGGCTTCTTCAATCATAGAGCAAGAAGCAACAAATGGAGAGCTAGAAATTTTAGACTGAGGTTGTACCAATGGCAGTGGAGGTTGAGGGTGTTTAGCTTTAAGATAAGAATAATTAGCATCTTTTGTGGGGGTAACACCACTAGAGGATAGAACACGGATGGTAGTAGAAAATTGGCTATCTTTGATCTTAGACTTGGCACATGAAATACAAGCTTCATAAGAATGTTCTCTCCCGGTAGGACAACAATGAGCCAAAATCTAAGCCAGGAGTTGTTGAATGCCATCAGGTCCTAAATTCTAAGTCTCCAAAGCCTTAAAGATCATAAGTTGTTGTAGAGAGATGTAGTTTTGAGAAGACTTTTCTTGAGTAGACTTAGGGGAGATGTGATACTAAATACATGCTGGAAGCAACAAAAGATGAATCCATGCATCAATAGAGCGTGGGCAAGAAGCCACCTAGAGTAAGCAAGCACGAAGAGTGTCAGCAAAGGGAAATGACAAAGAAGAGGGATTCTCTTTACGGTAGGCACACCCGTGCGGAAGACAGAATCTAGAAGATCTGTGTCGAGCTATAGTCAGTCAACAGGCAGAGGCGGTGGCTCAATATGTTGACGAGCTGATAGGGTGCAAGGAATAGATTCTGGAAAGCCAGAATTGATGGGAGTAGGCAAACCAACTATCACATCGAGTGATGTCTCACTAGGCTATCGAGGTAGAATGGTATTAACATCAGAGCCATCAAAATCTTGATGAGGACATGCTTTAGACCATGGCATGATGCCAAGGCAGACACCACACATCCAATGCTTGGAAGAACAAAGAGAAAACACCAAGCCCTCCCAAACATCCGCATAGTCCAACGCCTTATGGATTCCATCAACACGACTTAGTGAAGATAAATGAACAACCCAAAGATGATTACCAAAAATGTTAGCTGCTAACGGTTTGACGCGACATGTATGGAGGCTCCTAAAAGGACATGAAACTTGTGTAGTAGGTCCAACCATGTAGGATGTAGGCCACGCACGGCAAAGGACCACATGAACAACCTCACGACTTTTCACTTGTGATGCAGCAAGATGGTCATAATGTGTCATTGCCGACGTGGGAAAACTAAATTTTGCCATTAAAGAGAGCGGAACTGAGATATGGAGGGAACCCTCTCATGTATGGCGGCCAGCATGGCAGTCCTTCCTACTGGGTTGACCAGTGCCAAGCCTGCTTAACTGATAACCTCTCACTTTGTGATGCTATTTTATTAGTTTTCCCTTGTTTTCCATACTCTTTCTTAAATAAATTAGAAAGAATCGTTAAATCTTTACTTTATTGCTGACACATCAATAGATTAACTTTTCTCTTCTTTATCCTTGCAGAAAAATACAAAAAAATTACAAAAACCCCAAACGGTCCCAAGACCGTTTAAGGCCAAACGGTCCCATGACCGTTTAAGGCCAAACGATCTCAAGACTGCATGAACTCCAAACGGGTCCAGCGCTCAAACGAGTTCGGCGCCCAAACGAGTTCGGCGCCCAAACGGGTCCAGCGCTCAAACGAGTTCGGCGCCCAAACGAGTTCGGCGCCCAAACGGGTCCAGCGCCAAAACAAGTTCGGCACCCAAACGAGTCCAGTGCTCAAACGGGTACAGCGCCCAAACAAGTTCGGCACCCAAACAGGTCCAGTGCCCAAACGGGTTTGGCGCCCAAACGAGTTCAGCGCCCAAATGTGTTCAGCAACCAAACGGGTCGGCGCCCAAACCGGTCCAGCGCCCAAACGAGTTCGGCGCCCAAACGAGTCCAGCGCTCAAACGGGTCCAGCGCTCAAACGGGTCCAGCGCTCAAACGAGTTCAGTGCCCAAACGGGTTCAGCGCCCAAACGGGTTCAGGAACCAAACGGGTTCAGCGGCCAAACGTGTTCAACGCCCAAACGGGTTCAAGACCATTTGGGCTCCACTTAAGCCTATAAATAAGACCCAAAGGGGTCCTCAAGCGGGAGAGAATCTCAGACGCCCAAAGGCTGCCTCTCCAGTTCCAGAGCACTCCCATCTTTCATCCATCGCCCCAAGGCTGCCAGTTTGAGATCCACATTCCATCTTCAAGCTACCTTCTCTCTCAACAACAAAGAAGGTGGGAAGAGAAGATCCGTCATCAAAGCATCCACGAAGTGCGAAGATTGTTGCTCTCTTCACCAAGGGTTCATCCTTCCCTCCTCCGTGGAGATGACGTTCTTTATCTCTCTTCTCGCCTCCTTCTTTGTCCTTGATATGAGCGAGTAGTCTCATTCACTAGGGTGCGGGGAGTAGCCCCGCTACCCATGTTTTCATTTCATGTAATGTAATTCAACTATTTGCAATAGAGATACTCTCCTTTTCAGTTCAACATCAATCATTAAATGAATGCTTGTTGCTTGATCATCAACTTGTATTACCTATTGTCTTTTGGTATGAATTGTCTACGTTTGTACCCTTAGATCTGAATATCGATTGAAAGTTGGTTCTGGATGTATGTAGTCACCATACGTCTGTTTCGGTATCTAGGAGTGCTTTCATGAGTGGAGTAAACTCACTCCCATCGTTGCACTTTCATACTATGAAATGGAATCAGTGGACGTATGAAAGTGCAACCTTTTCAAGGTTGAGGAACACACTTCATGAAGAAGTAATGCAAAGCAAGTGACCATTCATTATGGGATGGCTGGCGTTGCAATACTCCACACTTCTCGTAGTTAGTTATCCGAAAAGAAACTAAGTCTACAAGATACTAACTGATTAGAATCTCTTTGTAGGTTGTTTTATTATGTTGCATGTTTTGATCCATGTGTAGTGGAGTGAAACCCGATAACATCCTAGTGGTTTTTAATCATTGTTTACAACCCCAATTTCTACTTTCTTGCTTTTACTTTCCTTGCACTTAGTTTAAACAACCAAATCAAACTTTTGATCTAAATATCAACCGTTAAGTAATTAGGTACGACTAAAACATTTTCCATCTTGATTAATTCTAATCAAGACCGTTGTCCCGAGGATTCGACCCTTAAACTATACTACGATAAGACTTCCGCGTATCCTAGCACAGGTGGGTGGAGATCTTACCATAGTACAAGCAAGGCTAAACCTAGAGATTCATCATCTCTAGGATTTTTAGTGGCGTTGCAAAACTCCATCAAAAATTGGCGCCGTTGCCGGGAACAACAGAACGTTTTAGTTTTTACTTAACAACTTCTTGGTTGATTAGGATTTTACACTTTTCCTTGATAACTACTCCAAATTTTCTTGACCTCTTTGCTTCCTTTCATCATCTAACTGAGTGAATTTCTTCCTACTCAGGTAGAAAACGTGTATGCTAACCCCGCATCACATCGGATTCTCCCCTAAACCAGAGTACGACTCTGAGGTAGAAAGAAGTTTCCACCGAAGGATTAGACTTAACCACTAAAGAGCCAGACAGATGGATGAAGAGCAACGCCTCATTGCAGAAAGAGTTAACGCCTCCATAGCTGCACAACGAGCACAACTTATCGCTGACACTCGTGCTCAAGTGCAGGCTGAGATTCGAGCTAAGGAACAAGCCCGCATCCAAGCCGAGAATGCCGCTACTCAATTAGCATTAAGAAACAAGCAACTTCGGGACTACGCAGTCCCAAAGAATTATGAAGATGATCACCCAGTCTGACCACCGATTATTAACATACCAAACTTTGAAATCCGGACGCAATGGATCCAGATCATGCAAGGCATCTCTTTCTTTGGAGGATCTGGAGACGATTGCATGGATCATCTTAAGAGATTCAAGTCACTCTGCACCGATTATTAACATACCAAACTTTGAAATCCGGACGCAATGGATCCAGATCATGCAAGGCATCTCTTTCTCTGGAGGATCTGGAGACGATTGCATGGATCATCTTAAGAGATTCAAGTCACTCTGCCGACTTGTACCTCAAGCAGGAGTTGCCTTGGAAGCAATAATGTTACACCTCTTCCACTTCACCTTATCTGGAAGAGCGCTAAGTTGGTACAATGCTTTAGATAGGCACCCTATCATCACTACTTGGACTCCCTTAGAAGAAAAGTTTCTTGAGAAATTCTTTCCACCTTCACTAACCTATGAGATTAGGGGGAAGATCAACCATTTTGCCCAACTACCCGGAGAAACACTTGCAGAAGCTTGGGAAAGATTCAAGGAACTCCTGAGAAAGTTCCCTCACCATGGCATATCCCAAAATCAACTGATTGAAACATTCTATAGAGGAGTAAGTGATGATATCAAGCAGTTTTTAGACTCCTCATCTGGAGGAAACTTCATGAGAAAGAACTATGAAGATTCTTGGAATATAGTTACGTTAGGGGCCGAGAACCAATCCAATTGGGGAAGGTCGTCTAACCAATCCAAGGGAGTTCTTAAAGTCTACAAGGCTGAAGAATCTATGGAACTCAAGGCCATTGCAGAGGCCTTGAAGACTATTGCTAGCAAGCAACAAGCTCTCGAAACTTCTTTTGGAGAATACGACAAGAAGAAAGGCTCCCAGGTTCAACAAGTAAAAGCAGCTACATGAACTTGCAAAGCCTGTCATGCATCTGATCATCCCACACTATCATGTGGTCTGCTATACAATGTTATGATGGCTCTACAACCACCAGTTCCGCAATATGAACCCATTATTGAACATCCCGAGGACCAAATGCCAGAGCAAGTCAACTCCATTCACTCCATACCTGGCCAGGTGTATTACAATCCAGATAAACCAAGAAACCACCCTGGTTTTCAATATGGGAATCCTGCAGGGACTGCCAATCCACAACAACAGACACAAGGCGAATCTTTCAATAGACAACCACCAGGATTTCAGAATAACTTCAACCAAAATCAGGGGAATTATAGAAATGGTTTCCAAAGATCCAATTATCCTAGGAATCCCTCTTACCAATATACCCATCCAGGACTGCACCCACAACTGCAACAACCTCAGTTGCAGCAGCCTCAACAACCGCAGTTAACCGCACCTCCACAGCAACCACAAGGGCAGGAAGTCACTCAATATCAACAGAGGAGTGCCCCTTCCCAACCATATGATGAAATTTCTTTGATTAGACAGATGCTTCAATCTCAGCAAACTATGCTTGCGAACCAACAGGCTCAACAAAAGGCTGTAGAGGCCCAATTAGCACAGATTGCTGCTCAGTTGAAACCACCAACAGGTACCTTTGCTGGGCAACCAGAGGCAAACCCAAGGCATGAACAAAATAGACCTGAGCAACTAAATGCTGTCACCACAAGGTCTAGTCGTATCCTTCCTGATACCACTAGAATCATACATGATGATGATAATGATTTAGCTATTCTTTTCCCAATAGAAAGCTCAACCCAGGAAAAGGAAAAATCTACTAAAACCACTGAAAGAGAAAAAGAAAAGGAACCAATGCCAGAAGTTCCACCCAGAATCCCTTATCCGGACAGGCTGAAAGGAACCAAAATGGACACTAGGTTCCATAAATTCAAAGAAGCTATGAAGAAACTATACATTGATATACCATTCCTCGATGCTCTTTACGAAGTGCCCGCTTGGGCCAAATACCTGAAAACCCTTATGTCAAGAAAATATATGACAGAAGAGCACGAAACAGTGAAACTAGCTCAGACCACTTCAGACATTCTGCTTAACAAAATGCCAAAGAAAAAGAAGGACCCAGGTTCCTTCGGTATTCAGTGTTCAATTGGAAATGGCTCCAACAAGAAGGGATTAGCAGATTTAGGAGCAAGTATATCCATTATGCCCTATTCTATGTGCAAAAGATTAGGCTTCACTGATTTGTTACCTACGACAATGAAAATTCAGTTAGCCGACTCTACCATAACTGCTCCCCTTGGAATCATTGAAGATATACCTGTCAGGATAGGAACGAATTCTTATGTTCCGTGTGATTTCGTTATTATGGACATACAAGAAGACCTAAGATACCCGATAATCTTCGGCAGACCTTTCCTAGCTACTGCCCGAGCGCTTATCGATGTAGAAGCAGGAACTATTATCTTGAGACTTGGGAAGGAAGCTTTCTAGTTCAGAGTCCTTAATAGCATGAAAGTTCCAAGCATTCAAGAGGAAGTCTTTCTCCTGGACGCTATATATCAAATGTCCCAATTAGAAATGTCTGAACCCTCTGATGATTTGGAAGATATCTTGATAAATCCGGAAGTAGAATTCTCAGCAAATGAACTTGTGCAAGAATGCCTTCAATACTTAGAAAAAGCAGAAGAAGCCCCAACGGTCACCTTTGAAGAACTCAAGGCCGTCACCATTATAGAAGCAACTGAGCCACCTAAGGCTCCTGAAATGAAAGCTCTACCTGAGGGACTCAAACATGCCTTTCTTGACAACGAGAAACTTTGTCAAGTGATTATCAGCTCCACCCTGGAGGTGGACCAAGAAAACAGACTTCTTGATGAACTAAAGAGACACAAGAAAGCTATCAGATACAAGATGACTGACTTGACGGGTATAAATCCAGCTTTATGCATGCACAGATTGTCTATGGTGGAAGAATACAAACCATCAAGGGAACATCAAAGAAAGTTGAACCCTAATCTCAAGGAGGTAGTTCGCCTCGAGGTTCTTAAACTTTTGAAAGCAGGTATCATCTACCCAATCTCAGATTCTCAATGGGTAAGTCCCGTGCAGGTGGTCCCAAAAAAAGGGGGGACCACTGTTGTTCTTAATGATAAGAATGAACTAGTACCTACTAGAACAGTAACTGGGTGGCGAATGTGCATCGACTACCGAAAACTTAACAAAGCAACAAGGAAAGATCATTTCCCCTTGCCCTTCTTGGATGAGGTTCTCGAACGACTCGCTCACAAAAAAGTTTTCTGTTACCTTGATGGATATTCAGGATTTTACCAAATTCCAATCCATCCTAAAGATCAAGAAAAAACTACCTTTACTTGTCCTTTTGGAACATATGCCTTTAGAAGGATGCCTTTCGGGTTATGCAATGCACCCGCAACCTTCCAAAGATGTATGACTGCTATCTTCGCCAGATTTACATAATCTATCATGGAAGTCTTCATGGATGATTTTTCTGTATACGGAAATTCTTTCGACGACTGTTTACTCAATCTAGGAAAAGTCCTAAAAAGATGTGAAGACACCAACCTGATCTTGAATTGAGAAAAATGTCACTTTATGGTGACTAAAGGTGTGGTCCTAGGACATCGAGTAAGTGAAAAAGGGATTGAAGTGGATAAAGCAAAGGTCGATGTCATCTCAAAGCTAACTCCACCTAAAGACATCAGAGGAGTCAGGGCATTCCTTGGTCATGCAGGATTCTACAGAAGATTTATAAAAGATTTTTCAAAGATAGCAAAGCCAATGACTCACCTACTGACCAAAGAAGCAGATTTTATATTTGACCAAGAATGCATTAATAGCTTCACAACTCTGAAGAATGCCCTTGTCTCTGCCCCTATTCTAAGAGCTCCTGACTGGTCACAATCGTTTGAAATTATGTGTGACGCTAGAGATTATGCTATAGGGGCAGTCCTTGGACAAAGGATTGACAAAAAGCCTTACGTCATATATTACGCCTCCAAGACGCTTTATGAGGCACAAAAGAACTATACCATTCGAATTAGAGCATAAAGCTTGGTGGGCTATCAAGCAATTGAACTTTGATCTCAAGAGTGCTAGTGAATCTAGACAACTTCAATTACAAGAATTGGAAGAGTTGCGAATGACAGCATACCAAAATGCCAGAATTTACAAAGAACAAACCAAGATGTGTCATGATGGCCGCATAAAAAGAAAGGATATAATCATCGGAGATAAGGTTCTCTTATTCAATTCCAGACTAAAATTGTTTCCGGGAAAACTGCGCACAAAATGGTTGGGGCCTTTCACTATCAAACATATCTACCCGACAGGAGCAGTTATTATCCTTGATGATAACGGGGGAGAAAGAACCGTCAATGGTCATAGGTAAAAGAAATACTACATTCCAGCAGACAAATTGCCAAGACAAACTATAGAGATCCAAGATCCTATAACATCAGCATAGCCAGATCAGCATTTCGTCGAGCCAGCGACATTAAACCCAGGCGCTACTTGGGAGGCAACCCAAGATCGGAGTATCATCATTTTTCGTCTTCCCTCTTCTTCTTTTTAGTTTAAGTTTTCTTCTGAAATATATATACAAAAAAAATCCACATAAACAAAATAAGCATAAAAATCAAAAACATAAAAAACCTAAACCTCCCCAAATGGTCTCACACCCGTTTGGAGTTCAAATGGTCTTGCACCCGTTCGGAGTTCAAACAGTCTCGCACCCGTTTGGAGTTCAAACGGTCTCGCACCCGTTTGGAGTTCAAACGGTCTCGCACCCGTTTGGAGTTCAAACGGTCTCGCACCCGTTTGACTTCGGGAATTTGTAAGGATGCCCTCCCCAATCCTATAAATAACACCCCACACCCTCCTTTCTCTCTTCTAGAACCTCTCGCTTTCTCTGTTCCACTGCCGTTTCACTCCAGTTTCCGCGCACACTTTTGCTTCTTCGAGCTTACCGTTATCACCTCCATCTTCCACCGTCGTTCTCATCTCTGACTGACGCTTCGCCATCATCTGTGCGCGGCTCCATTCTTCTTCTCGCTCATCGTCGCTTCCTTCCGGCCCTTCTTCTTCCGCCGTCATCCCTAACAGGTAGAGTTTTCTCTCGCGGTTCTTGCTACCGCCATCGTCGTTGCCACCGCCGACGAGCGTTTTTCGGCTTCCCTCCCGCCATCCCTCGCTGAAAAATGACCTGGCTCTTCGTCTTCTCGACGGTCTGCTCCAAACGGGTATGCACCCGTTTGGACGAAGGACCATTTGTCCCCAAATGGTCTCCAAACCGTTTGGTTCCAAACGACCTTGCACCCGTTTGGACGAAGGACCGTTTGGCCCCAAACAGTCTCCAAACTGTTTGGTGCCAAACGACCTTGCACCCGTTTAGACGACGGACCATTTGGCCCCAAACAGTCTTCAACCTGTTTGGAACCAAACAGTCTTCAACCCGTTTGGAACCAAACGACCTTCAACCCTTTTGGATCTAACCAAACCTCAAAAATATTGTTCTATTCTAATAAACTTGTTTAAATTCAAATTTCAGAACTCTAACTTTTGTTTTCTTCACAAAAATTTCAGAATGGCCTCCCCTACAAAACAACCAACAGGATCATCCGACAAACCTTTTTGGACAAAGGAGGAATTAATTGCTGACCGGGTGAAGTTTTAGCAAATCATTAACCACTATGAAAAAACTGGAACGGTCCCAGCAAAGGTGGACCTGCTCAAAGTCATGCATGAGATAAAACGCATCAACCACTGCTTAGCAGAAGAACCTTCTAAAGAGGAGGTTGAAGAAATCTCATCTGATGACCCCTCGGAATATGAGCCTTCATCGGAGGCAGAATCCCCTACCAAAAAGTCCTTGGGGAAGAGGAAGGCCCAAGCAACCACTTCAGCACCACAACCGAAGAAGAGGGCAAGGAAACAGGTTCACCCTATCACTGCAAGGGAACAAACCATGGCAGGTTTCATTCCACCATCCTCCATTCTACCAACCACCACCATCACCGCCACCCCTTCCACCATTACCGTTCCTATTTCCCCCCCATTACCACCACAGCACCACCACCAGAAAATCTTCACATCCATACCCTCCCATCCATTAAACAAACTCTAAAACCGACAAAGTACGTTTGCCCAAGCATACTTATGAAGATGGGGATCTACAATAGAATCCTCACCTTGCTAGACAATTCCAATCTTTCTCAACTTTTTTTTGTCACCGAATCCTCATACGTTGAGCCTACAACGGAATTCTTCACTTTTTTCACTAGATAACCAGTGGACACTTTCAATAAGGCACATGACGGTGGTGATCGTAGAATATCCACCAGAATCTTCAATAACAAAGTGGTCATAACTGAAAATATGCTGAATGAAATCTTTATAGAAAACCAAGAGCAGCTGAAGAAAGCCAAGGCTGTTGGCACAGACAACACCAAGTTCAACAAACACAACTTCTGGAAATCTTTAACGGGGATACCAGTTTATGATGCAAAAACATGTAAAGCATCAAACATTCAATCGGGCCGAGTGCGCACACTTCACAAAATCCTTGCTGGCGCACTCTTCCCCAGGTCAGAAGGAGGAAATGTAATCCTCTCAGACCTCTTTGTTATCTGGTCCATCCTAAATGGGTTGCCAGTCAACATTGGGCGTCTTATCATTCAAAAACTATCAGCTTTTGCCCTAGGAAAAGAAATATGTATGGGTGGTCTTATCACATCAATTATCAAATACCTTAAGATGGATAGACTTCTACCTAGATGCACAAAAATAAAGGGCGACATCCTTACAAACGAACAAACGTTGAAGAACTCCTTCATCATAAAAGACAAGGATGGCAAGCTACACTACGTCTTCTGCCCTACAACAAAATCCTTCAGAACGCTGCACCCACTACCAGAATTTGCGGATTATGACAAAGACAAGCTCCTTTTCTCAGATGATGAAATCGCAACACTCATGTCTTCGGTCAAAATCACCAAAAAGAAAGCAACAATGGGACAGACAGAGCTTAGCATAACCGCCCCGGCAGTGAAAACAACAAAAATTCCTGTAAAACGCCCTTCCAGAAGGCTTTTGAAGGAACACGAGCTGTCGGGAACACCAACTTCCAAACCCCACCCCGAAACAGAACCCACCCTTCCAGAGGAACACATAACAACATCATCACTAGACTCTTTCATAATGAGTCTACATGCTGATCTCGAAACCACCACTCCACCATTCACCATCCCAACATCCACCACCCCACCATCTTCTACCATACCATCCACCATCCCAACATCCACCACCCCAGCATCTTCCACCACACCATCCACCACCCCATCATCCTCCACTCTTCCACCTTTTTCCAAGTCACCCTTCTTTCCTTCGGGCATCCCATTTTCCGCTACTACGCCCAAATTCACTTCTTTCACCTCAACAGACTTTCCATCAACATTACCAGACTCACTTTTCTCTACGGATATGTCACCACCCTTCTCATCCGCCACCGCCCCGACACCGCTAGTGACCCCTTCCACAGTCACTACACAGTTCATGGGACCATCAACAGTGTCCTTTCCGCATGACACTACCACACCATTCCACCCCGACCCCAGCCGCCCCACCCTTCTCTCACTGGGGTCCCCTTCACTAACGTCAGTGAGGAATTCAGACGACAATTTGACACCATCTGAAACCTCCTCACCGACCATTCTAACATATTAAATTCTATTTTTTCTTGTGTGCATGGTTTAACAAAGCAGGTCGCCAAGATCGACGAGCAAAACCGTGCCATGCCAAGCATCCTCCAAGAAATCCAGCAACGACAAGTTTCAGTGGTTAAGCAAGTTGACCACGTCGACGACCACTGCAAAACCTTGCCCGAGCTGGTCCTTGGAGTCCAAAGCCAGCACAAGGCGATGGAAAAGCAAGTCGAGAAGATATCAATACAGACTCAACCGCTGCCTGAGACCCTCTGCGAGCTCAAGCAGCAACAACAAGCTTTCAACATGCGCTTGGACGACATCAACACCACCCTCACACAGCTACACAAACGCCAAGAGGAGTCATCAACCAATGAACTTACTCAACTAAGAGCTCAAGTAACTGACCTCACAACACGACTCCTCTCAGCTGAAGCACGTTATTCTGATTTAAAGGAAACCCACAACGCACTGCTCGAAACACATGAGCACGTGCAAGTGGCATACGACAAGCTTCAATCCATCCATCGTCAGTGTAAGAAGAAAGCACATAAGAAAACAACGGATAAATCAACAGCAAATGAAGATGATGAAGATGAAGATTCTGATTCTTCAGTTGACTCCAAAAACAGTACCTCCTCAAGTGATGATTCTGATAAACCAGATAATGCTGGGGAGGGTCCCAGCCATGGAACAGAACCCAAACAGCAGATGGATCACCATGATGGTGATAAAGATCCCAAATCCCCATGCAATGATAATGTTAACATGCCATATGGGGACCAATTTCTTGACTATTCCGCTATGGGATCCATCAGGGAGGTTGCTAAAGACGCGGCTTTCGCTGAGTTCCACCAATGTATAATAGGAACCAGCGCCAGCTCCCCCGCAACAGTTGTCCCACCCCCCTCAGTGCTCGACACGCCAGCAGCTTCACCACATGACGAGGACGAATTAGAACGAGTGTGTTTAGATACTGATGAAGAGCTCGATTCTACCTCAGACTCAGACAACGACATACATGGCTATGAGGAAGCTCCAGAACTACCTCCCTCCCCCCCTCCACGAGAGCTTCCCCTGCCACCACCCCTACCGCACAAAATGCATGACCTAGATATGGCGGCCATCTCCACATTAGATGCTCATGATATTTTTATACTGAACACTATCGTGGACGATGCAAAAGTAGGGGATGATATTATCTACCACAATGCTAAAACAAAGCACAAGATGACATGTGAAGACTTCCGCAACATTTTGCGACCTCGGTCGACGATGCCAATGTCTATCTTCCATGTCCTTCTCGCCAACTGTATAGAAATGTACAGAAGTCATAAGCGGCAGCAGCCTGTTTTTAATACCTCGCCTGCCCTATCTTTGGGCATGATATACAAGGACATCAAAGAAAAATCAATCGAACGTCTGCGTACCGGTTTAGCACGACGAGCACGTTATCTTACCGTGCCCTTCCAAGTTTCAAATCATTGGTTATTCATGGTTGTTGATACCGAGGCTTGGGACGCCACGGTTTATAACTTCTGCAGCGCTGAGCTACCCACCGGTACAATAAACTTTATGGGTGAAGCAGCCGGTGAGGCAAGATGTATACCCTTTCGGCTGCTTAAGCTAATTTGGGCTGCACGTCCATCTCTCCACCACAACTAGAGCCAGCCTTGGTTCAAAATAATAAACCCGCAAGTGCAAGCTGACGAGGAATCTGGGGATTGCGCTTTCTGCACCATATGTCACATCCAAGTGTTGAACCAAGAAATCCCATTCTCTGCTCTGGTTGTTGAAGATTTTCATTCTTTACGAGGCCGTTATGCCATGGAGCTCATCTGTGATAGACGGTTCTTCAAGGACCCAACGATGGCACCAGATGATGTCCCTTGCTATCTCTTCTCCTCTATCCAGCGACCGTAGCGGCGACCCTTCCGACAAACTCTGAAGGAGTCAGAGAAATCAAAGGAACCGACCTCGACAACCGAGCGAAGCAAAGACGACATTGATCCTTTGTCTGCCATCAAACCATCTTTCCCAGACTTTGATCTCAGTGCTTGCAAAGGCCTCTCCGAGTACGAACTATGTCTCATCATGTCAAGGCTTTCTACCGAGAAAGATGAACTCGTGTTCATGTCTGGTGACATTCTCATAATGGCAGACACTCTTCGAGAAACTTTACAATTTAAAGGATCACTCTCTGTTAGCCTAATGGCCGCTTACCAATTTCTCCTAGGCCAAGATAACCCCACAACATATATGGCGTCTCCTTATTTGAAGGATGACCTTTTAAAGCTAAAGCACTTCGGCGCAGATGAAACACTAATCTCCTATCTACAACACACAACACCGAAGTTTATCATGCTACCCTTCCTCTATCATGAACACTGGCTGCTCCTGGCAACAAACCTACCAGAAGGAACAATTACAATTTATAATAGTTCCGACAGCCAGTACAATCCACAGTAGAAGAATTATGTCGTGATGCCAAAAATGCCCACGGAGGTAGTAGCGAAAGAATGTGCTGAAAAATTAATTGCTTTTCTAAGTCAGCACGCAAAAGCTTACAACAAAGAACATTTTCACCGCCCTTCCTTCTGCAACAAGTGTCCCCAACAAATTCGACAATCAAACGAATGCAGCTTCCATGTCCTCTATTGGATCTACACCATCACCGTTCTTCAGAAACCAGTAGAGGATATGACTGACGTAGACTATCACGCCCTGCGAGGACAATTTGCAGCTAAACTCCTTCATGCACCAGGGGCAAGCACATGATTCAATTAGCCTGCGGCCCTTGTCCTCGTACTACTCCAACTATCACTTGGACACTCTGAGGACAGAGTGTGTGATAAGTTAGGGGGGGTACATTAGACAAGGGCGAGGTATCATCTCTATATCCTTCATTCTCCATCTTCTCCTATTTTTTTGTATAAATTTTCTCAGTTTCCGTTACACCTTTAGCTTCTTAAGAATGGTTCATCTTTAGAATAAAAGTCACCCTCAGCTAACTTTATAATCAGGTTAGTCCTCAAAAGTAAAATAGCACTTAGACATACAATGGAGACTTAATAATATCTCTCCACCTTGGGTTTTCATGCTTTTGTTTCACTTCTATATCTGACTCTCCACAAGGTCAATATCAAGGCAGAAATAAGCCGAGCTCTCAAGGACGAGAGGGGTATCAGGAAACTTCCGAATTAAGAAGTCTCGCAAGCGGACCACACAATAAGTGCATGTTGAAAAACTCTAAGAACAACTTTTCTCTCTTCAAATAAAAGAGGCTTGGCCGCCCAAAATAAATTCCAAAAGTAATCCCCAAATCCCAAGCCTGTGAGTTTTTCGAATAAAAGCCAGAGTGTTGAATAAAAACATGAGAGTTGTGCCATGCATAAGGACTTATAAGAAGAGCCAATAAAGGTCTCACCCGGCTGGTACATTAAGCTGCCCTCATAAAGGCAGATGTATCGTGCCCGGTAGAGGGACCCTAAGGTTTCTAAATATAAGGGAAGGCTGATAAAGAGCTTACCCGACCGGTACATTCAGCTGCCCTCATGAAGGCAGATGTGTCGTGCCCGGTAGTGGGTCTCTAAAAAGCATAGACAAGCCCTCTCCCACAAAAAGGGAGAGTTACACTTTAAGCCTTTAGCCAACCCTCATACCCACTCTAGTTACCGGTAGGTTCCTCAGAGAGATATAAAGCTGATTAGAGTCAACAACATGAACAGAATAAAAAGTGGTCCCAATGCAAGCTACGAGATATGGAAGGAACTTGAGACCCATGCATCTCTCAAAAACCTGAAAGAGTCAAGGGAAGCAATAAGATCCGATATGATTTGAGGAGAACTCAGGTTGAGAATTGAAACAAGAGTATGGAAACCCTAACTAAATAAAATCGCCTCGCCACTACATGCCTTAGCTCTATCTAACTTGAGGACAAGCAAGACTCTAAGTTAGGGGGGGTGATAACCTCTCACTTTGTGATGCTATTTTATTAGTTTTCCCTTGTTTTCCATACTCTTTCTTAAACAAATTAGAAAGAATCATTAAATCTTTACTTTATTGCTGACACATCAATAGATTAACTTTTCTCTTCTTTATCCTTGCAGAAAAACACAAAAAAATTACAAAAACCCCAAACGGTCCCAAGACCGTTTAAGGCCAACCGGTCCCAAGACCGTTTAAGGCTAAACGATCTCAAGACCGCATGAACTCCAAACGGGTCCAGCGCTCAAATGAGTTCGGCGCCCAAACGAGTTCGGCGCCCAAACGGGTCCAGCGCTCAAATGAGTTCGGCGCCCAAACGAGTCCAGCGCCCAAACGAGTCTAGCGCTCAAATGGGTCCAGCGCCCAAACGAGTTCGGCACCCAAACGGGTCCAGCACCCAAACGAGTTCAACGCCCAAACGTGTTCAGCAACCAAACGGGTCCAGCACCCAAACGGGTCCAGCGCCCAAACGAGTTCGGCGCCCAAATGAGTCCAGTGCTCAAACGGGTCCAACGCTCAAACGAGTTCAGCGCCCAAACGGGTTCAGCGCCCAAACGGGTTCAGAAACCAAACGGGTTCAGCGGCCAAACGTGTTCAACGCCCAAATGGGTTCAAGACCGTTTGGGCTCCACTTAAGCCTATAAATAAGACCCAAAGGGGTCCTCAAGCGGGAGAGAACTCTCAGACGCCCAAAGGCTGCCTCTCCAGTTCCAGAGCACTCCCATATTTCATCCATCGCCCCAAGGCTGCCAGTTTGAGATCCACGTTCCATCTTCAAGCTACCTTCTCTCTCAACAACAAAGAAGGTGGGATGAGAAGATTCGTCATCAAAGCATCCACGAAGTGTGAAGATCGTTGCTCTCTTCACCAAGGGTTCATCCTTCCCTCCTCCGTGGAGATGACGTTCTTTATCTCTCTTCTCGCCTCCTTCTTTGTCCTTGATATGAGCGAGTAGTCTCATTCACTAGGGTACGGGGAGTAGCCCCGCTACCCATGTTTTCATTTCATGCAATGTAATTCAACTGTTTGCATTAGAGATACTCTCCTTTTCAGTTCAACATCAATCGTTAAATGAATGCTTGTTGCTTGATCATCAACTTGTATTACCTATTGTCTTTTGGTATGAATTGTCTACGTTTGTACCCTTAGATCTGAATATCGATTGAAAGTTGGTTCTGGATGTATGTAGTCACCATACGTCTGTTTCGGTATCTAGGAGTGCTTTCATGAGTGGAGTAAACTCACTCCCATGGTTGCACTTTCATACTATGAAATGGAATCAGTTGACGTATGAAAGTGCAACCTTGGCAAGGTCGAGGAACACACTTCATGAAGAAGTAATGCAAAGAAAGTGACCATTCATTATGGGATGGCTGGAGTTGCAATACTCCACACTTCTCATAGTTAGTTATCCGAAAAGAAACTAAGTCTACAAGATACTAACTGATTAGAATCTCTTTGCAGGTTGTTTTATTATGTTGCATGTTTTGATCCATGTGTAGTGGCGTGAAACCCGATAACATCCTAGTGGTTTTTAATCATTGTTTACAACCCCAATTTCTACTTTCTTGCTTTTATTTTCCTCGCACTTAGTTTAAACAACCAAATCAAACTTTCGATCTAAATATCAACCGTTAAGTAATTAGGTACGACTAAAACATTTTCCATCTTGATTAATTCTAATCAAGACCGTTGTCCCGAGGATTCAACCCTTAAACTATACTACGATAAGACTTCCGCGTGTCCTAGCACATGTGGGTGGAGATCTTACCATAGTACAAGCAAGGCTAAACCTAGAGATTCATCATCTCTAGGATTTTTACTGGCGTTGCAAAACTCCATCATTAACACACGACTGTAGGGAATCGTGTATGGGCTTCCGCCTCCGGGGATTGATGTTGGACTCTATCATATCAATCCTCGACGTGTTGAGACCTGGACGGCTAGGCACCAGGGATGCTCCGAGTGCGTTCTTGCCCTAATCCCTTACTGCTATGGGTGTGGTTGCCGAAAAAAGGGCAGCCACTACCGGTATGGCCAAGTCTAACAAAAGTTGATAAGTTGAATCAGACTTGAAGTTATCGTCGAACCTTTCTGGTCCCTTTCATCTGCATTCAGGAGACACTATGGTAAGTCGGATCTAGATACTATGGTGTGGGGGAACAAGATGAGTAGAGAACCCCTGCCATCAGCGACATTGGGTAGGTGCAATAATTAATCAGAGGTAGGTGGGAGCCAAACAAAATCATTGTCAGTGCCCATGTCACATGCAGTGGCTTGACGCCCTCGCATCACATCATTGTCCAGCGTACGGTGACCAAATAAGTGTTGATATATTCCAACAAAATACACTCGAAAAGAGCCATGACACATTTCTTCTCATAAAAAGTCTCTTTCAATGCATTTCTTAGGAACTGGGGCCCATATAGTGACAATGTCCACTCACAACAATTCTCTAAAAATACATATGTGAGGGTTGGGGCCCATATCACGAGAATTTCCTCTAACAGCAGGTCCCCCGTAATGCATTTGTGAGAATTCAAGGCCCATATCAAGACAATATCCTCTCATAGTAATTATGTAAAAATTCTAAGGTTAGGTGACATGAATTTATGTCATCTATAACTTTGGTGACATACATACATGTCACCTAAATGTTATGTCTCCTTGTATATTACACTCAACTCATATACATGTGTAGACCCCCATTCGAACATGGGTGACTCAAATGTATGTCACCTATAGTGTGTCACCCTTTCAAGTATGATAAAATGTATGTCACCTATGTTGCACAAACTACATGTGACATACATGCATGTCACGTAAAGTATGTCACCCTTTCAAATATACAAAAATGTATGTCATCTATTTTACGTAGGCCTACACAGATTATAAGTCATGTACAAACATGTCACATAAAGTGTGTAACTTTTTACATGACTGTCATCTATACTATGTTTTTTGGTAGTGCTTTCTGGGGTTGAAGAAAGAGCTTGTGGCATTGTGTGGACTGCGGATGCCTTCGTAGAGGTCAGCCGCTGCTTCTGTAGGTGTTTCTTTGGAGATGATGCAACCATTGGTGTTTTACCTCTATTTTCCTCCGTGCCAAAAACCAATGGCAGAGAGCCAACCCAGACAAAACTTTGGGGATGAGGAAGAGGATCCTTGAAGCAAAAAATATGTGGAATTGGAAGCTGAGGCTACTCGTCATGAAAGGGATCTCACTGTGGCGGCAGGATAAATTGCTGCCAATAGTTTTGCTTCGGTTGGCAAAGCGGTGGCGATTGCTCGGGTAGTCATGGACAATCAGGGGCAGCAGGTAAATCACTCTCAATCGTTTTTCCAAACACTCGGTTGCCTACCGCTCCCATTTTACATTGTGTTTTTTGTCTGGAGCATTCTGCAAACTCTACCTGCCACTCATTTCACAATGTGAAAATTTATTGTAATGACTCATCTATGATGGGCCACCGGTGATGAAAGCAATCACATTGCCAAATGTCACAAAAGTCTTCTAGGACTCACGCGGGCGTCCAAGAGCAAAACGCAAGCAAAGGAAATCTTGATCGGGCCAGCCAATATGTAGATCCAACAACATACTCAGAGAAGAGGTAGCGAAACTCCAGAAAATTGGTCGGCTCACGCAGGTTGTGCTACTTAGTCAACACGTGGCAACATTTGATAGGTTTGAAAAGGTAAATACCTCAAAAAATTGTAATTCTTACATAAAGCACAGAAAATACATATGATATTAGAAAAATATAAATAAGATACTGAAATTCTCAGAAAAAAATGTAGAAAATCATAAAAGCATAATATCAGTCATTCAATGCTGAAGTCTCAACACTATTATGTAAGATATATTACACTTGCTTCATGGTTAATAAATATCAAACAACAACCTAAAAATATGATAATGCACTAGTAACTCTATAATATGATATATAATCCATACTAAGATGATCATGTTTGGACATGTAATAAGGTAACTTGCTTCATAGATCTAGTCTAGGTTAATAATTCTAAATAACAGGAAGCAGTTACATTTATGCACAATGAATCTAGAAATTTGAAGATTACCATCACATAAGTAATTGGAAGATAATATGTACATTTTATGTTAAATGAATCATAATATATATAGTAGCTCACATTGTTAATAAGTCTTGAACACATAACACATGAAATATATGTTCTATTATATCTACACAGTTCAACGCTTTGGTAGTAAAGTGCTGGAAAGTAAAGTACTACAACTCTTTGGTAGTAAATTAATCGAAATTGATCCAACTCTTTGGTAGTAGATCATAAGGTATTAATGCATTCAACTATCATTTAGTATATGCATGGATGATATAATGAAAAATGTGCCAAAAATATGTGTTTTCTTTTCTTAATAAACATCTTTGCCAACTGTACTTTTGTAATATATTTCTTATTACTGCAAAGTTTTAGTTTCATATTATTTCCGAGTCACAATATGAAAGAGGTATATGAATCATTTAGTGTACACAACAAAATAATTTATTATTTCTTGTTGATTTGTACCACTTATTATCTTCTTTAGGTATGTGGCTATATGATCTTGAAAACTCTTAATAGACTCTTAATAGTTGGGAGTTGTGTGGAGAGAAAATGTATAGGTGGACCTATTGTTTAAAGATCATGTTTCATAATGTAGTATGGGTATATGTAAAAGTTTATCAATGCGTAACATCAAATGGTGTCACAATTCATTTTGTAATTATATGTTAAATGGTGAGCTTGTGTTGTATATTTTGTCTTTTTTCATTTGCATGTACTATTGTTTTTCCTTCAGACTCCCTTGATTTTCTTATTCTTATCCTAGTGTGCAGTGTTTAAATTGAGATTCTTGATCAGGTGAGGGTTTCAGTTTGGACCTCACACATTGGGTAAGGCACTTAAAATTCAGGGATGTCACAAGTCGTATTAGAGTATGAATAATAGCAAACACTGGCATTTTCTCATTAAGAAACTAAAATTAAATCAAACCTAGAACTTGAGAAACTTTAGGATTAAAAAATGTCTTTTAGATATTAGATCTGACCTAGAGTCTAGATTAGAACCTAGATATATGGGAACTAGGTTTACACTGGTACTTATTGTATAGCAGGTTTGAGGTGTCATTCTTTCCTTATATTGTGGAGGTTGTGGGATGTTGTGTTATTTGGAGATGATGTGCATCATAGGAAGAGAAACCCTTGATACATAACACATTTGTGTTTTTGGTAGATAAACTAGTATACACCATGTTCTTACCGTTTTCATTATGTGACATGTCACTAGACTCTCTAGCATGTGTGGGACACTCATTTTGCTGTTGTGGTTTTTTATTCAAACCAGATTGAGCTTCAAAAGTTTTCTTTGACACTTGTATATAATATTTTATTATATATGTAACTAAATACCAAAATGAGTCCTTAGACATGTACGATTAGGAGGTAGTCATGTAGCCTATTTGAAAGTGAGTGACATTTGTCTAGAAGAGAGAATAGTTTTATATTAGATGTCCAGATGATGATCAAAGTCTTACATAGATGATATAAGATGATCATGTTTGTCTTTGAGGACCTAGTCTCAGATTTTAGGGTTTGAGATAAGTGTTGGTGATGAAATTATGTTGGTGTTTTTTAGGTTAAGATGATATAAGACAATATATGAATCAGAAAGAGCCTCAAGCTCTTTTGAGAAGGAGGACGTCTAGTGTTACGACTAGTTTTAGGGTTAACCCTAGAGAGAGTGAGTCCCATAGGGAGAAGGTCATATGATCTAAACTCCAAGATATGAGAATTATGAGAAATATGTGTTTGATATGTCATAAACTAGTCATGAGGAACCCTAGACGTCATTAGGAGGGCCAAACCCTTAGAGTCAGAGAGAGGCTATTACATTTACACATGCTACTACATATGTAAATGTGAACATGATTATGAGTACCTACCATCAAAGTGATGGAGAGAGAGTCCCAAGATCCTAGTCAAGGTAAGAATTATTAGTATGTTGTGATGCCTCATGCTTGGGTTGGTGGTTCCCTACATAGGACTCTAGTGGTGTAAATAAGAGGGAGAGAGATTCAGGAAATAGTATATCATGGGTAGAGAACCTATGAAGATTATGTCATATCATGTTTTGGTTTGTGCTTTTATTCTAGATCTTGTGAAGCTATCCACCAGGGCCAATGGAATAGACTTGAGAACCCTAGACCAAAGAAGGAATATTAAGATCCTACATATGAGATACTCACATAGATGTGGGTGCTCATAGGGTCTGAGCATCACACTACCCTTAGGATAAGGGTTAGGACAACCTCAATTGGGCTGGATAATAATTTGATATATGTTTGGCGTGCCACGTGTACATGTCTATTTAAACACAACCATGATATAATATATGTAAGAATGTGATCTGATCTTGAGATGTGCTACATGGATATGACATGATGGAAAACCTAGAGATGGTTTGATAGCTATGTATGTATATATGGTTAACCATATATATGAATAATGATATCATATATCGTTGGTGAATCTAGTGATGAATTCACTAATAAAGGTTGAAACCTAATATGAAAGTGAAATTAGGCCATATAATGATAAATATTTAATGTAGTGTTAATTTAAGTGGTTCATAAAAATGTTGAATATAGTTCAAAAATTAGTACTATATAATGGTGATGGCACCTTAATATGATCTAAATGGATAAAGTGGGTTACCTAGTAGTTATCTCATTAATAAATAATACATATAATGTTGGAATCATAAATCTTGGTTAAAATGAGGATGTAAATACTAATTTTGAAAGATTTCATGACCTAACCTAAGCTTATAAATATATGTTTCAAGCTTGTTTCGAGAGGTAGTTCACCTTAGTTTCTATATAAAACCTCATAGAACTGGCTAAACTAGTTTCATTCCTCTTGCTCCTAGAGATTTTGCACCTAGAACGGTTCCATTATGAATGACTATCTTTTTTATTCTCTTGAAGTAAAGAAATGGCTTAATTTTGAGGAAGAAATTTCTTTTAAGATATATATGATGTCATGGCCTAGATTTTTTCTTAATTTTGAGGACAACATTATTATAAGATGTGTTGGATGTCATAGAGTGACCTCTTGATATTATCGGATACTCAATTATATAAATTAATACGTGATTTTGAGGATTGAAATGCATTTTGGTTATACATGAAAATATGTCGTGAAAATAACACGTTACCTTGTTTTATGTGTTTTTATGACTAATTATGATGTTAGAGGATTGCATGTTTTAATATGATATAAAATGATCCTAGAAGTATCTCATGATCATAACAAAGTATATCTTTTTTTGTTGAAGATTGAACATGTTTTGGTATTAATATGAGATTTGATATCCCTCAGTATGTGGAATACTTGAAATAAATGGTTGAATAATTAAATAGTGGTATTTTGGCACCAAACATGATTGGAATGTAACTTGAGTGATGATAGATCTATGTATAATGTTTCATGATGTTTCAACATTCCTAGAAGAAGTTATGTAGGTTTGAATGTTATGAAATAAAATGCATTATGATTATTTATAGGCCTAATTTGTGATTTTATCTAGTGTCACATGCCCCTTTAGTTTGGGCAGACTGCATGGTCAAATAGCAGACATGCACATCCCATCGAGTAGTGTTGCTTTTGACTTTAGTGATCTGTAGATGGGGCATGTGTGTGGGATACTCCCAACCCTTGCATGTAGTCCAATAGCTATCTAGTCATCTTCAACCTTTTAGCTAGAGTGCAAACTTAGTCTGTCCATCCATGATGCCATGATCAACAGGTCATGGGGGATGGGGGAGAAGTAATCAAGGAGTTGGACCTATCTCCACATTATAGAGTGTTTGACCCCATGGTTATGGAAAATGACCTACTAAAGAATGAGAGAGATAGAGAGAGAACCCAATGATCTTCCCATCTCCATCTATTTTTGTTAAAAAAAAGGAAGAAGGGAACAATGGTATAGAGTGTTTTGGAGGAAGTTACTAATAGCGAAAAAAATTTGGAGGTTAGAGCATTCCATCACTCACCTTCCTATGCCTCTTCATGGAAGATTTCATGGCTGACAAAGTCGACCATTTTGGGGTTGAAGACAGATCTTGTTGGAGTGTGTGAAGCACCATTTTCTAAAATGTAGACTATAGATGCATTTCTAGAAGTCAGACAATGCTTCTACAAGTGTTTCTTTGACGCTAATGCAACCATAGGTGTTTTAACTCTCGAGCCAACCTAGATGGAACTTTTAGGCAAGGAAGCGGAGCCTTGAAGCCGAGGAAGTCTACAATTGGAAGTTGAAGGTATTGATGGCTGTAGGAGTACTCTTGCATTGTGGATTGTTCATCGTGATAGGGATCTCAAGGCAGTCACAGGATAGAGTCCAGTAGGACTCACATAGGTGTCATAGTCTAAGACTCAAGCAAAGATAATATCAACCGACCTAGCAAACTTACAGATCCATGGATCCAATAGCAAACTCAGACTAGAGGTAGTGCACTACCAAATAACTAGCCGACTCACACAAACCACACTACTTGGTTGACACATGGCGACATTTTCTAGGTCTAAAAAGGTAAATTCCTCAAAAATTCATGGTTCATACATACATCACAAAAAAACATATGATATCATAAAAACATAAACAAGATACATAATTCTCAAAAAAATATGTAGAACATCTTAAAAGCATAATATTAGTCATTTAATGCTTAAGTCTTAGTGATAATATGTAAGATATATTACACTTGTTTCATGGATATGTAATTATGTAACTTGATTCATATAGTTAATTTGGTTTAGTGACCCTAAATAATAGGTAGTAATTACATATATGCACAATAAATCTTGAAATTTGCAAATTACCCTCACATCGGTATTTGGAAGATAATATGTAACTCTGATGTTAAAATAATGCACTTAATTCATGTAACATATTAAGGATTCATAAAGTGGTATGAAACCGTAAGTTGAAGTACATGTAACAATTAAGATCAATGATACATGTAATGATTAAAGTGAATGAAATGTAATGTTCATATAATTAATATTGATCTTAAATACAATATTTGTAATCTAGTTTCAAGATAAGTACACAAGTGAAGATGATTAGACACATATATACCGAATATAAAACATTAAGCGAACCTAACTAGGGTTATGATGACGTGAAATCTAATGATGGTCCATGTAATCATGTACAATCAGGGTTTGACCAAGAGTGGTTTTTACTCCAGGAATATAAGATGGTTAGGTTATCTTAATTCAAGGTACGCTTTACGCCTTACTTGGCCTACTATTTAGTGTGGTTGTATTATGTGTGTCCAAACACTTGGCATATGATATTGGATATAATAAATGTTCTTGTATGCTACCTTGCTTGATTTTCTGAATATATGGTCTTGAACATATGAAACATAATATATATGTTCCATTATATCTAAGCACTTCAACTCTTTGATAGTAAAGTACTGAAAAGTAAGATACTTAAACTCTTTGGTAGTAAAGTACTTGAAAGTGATCCAACTCTTTGTTAGAAGATCACATTTTTTAATGATCCAATTCTTTGGTAGATGATCCTAAGGCCTTAATGCATTCAACTCTCATTTACTAAATTCATAGATGATATAATGGAAAATGTGCCTAAAATAGGTGTTATCTTTTGTTAATAAACATCTTTGTCAAGTATGATTTTGTTATATATTTCTTATTACTACAAAGTTTTAGTTGACTCTTATTTGCAAGTCATAATATGGAAGAGTTATATGAATCACATAGCGTACTCAACATAATATTTTATTATTTTGTACTGATGTGTGCTACTTGTAATCTCTTATTTAAATATGTGTCTATATGATCTTGAAGACTCTTGGTATTTGGAGATTGTGCAGTGAGAAGATGTATAGGTGGATCTATTATTTAAAGATTCTATTTTAGAATGTATTATGTGCATATGTACAAGTTTATCATTCAGTGTGTACCATCACATGTTGTAATAATTCATTTCTAATTATATGTTGAATGGTGACCTTGTGTTTAACGCTTTGTTTTTGTTCATTTGCATGTGCAATTGTTGTTCCTTCTAACTCCCTTGATTTTATTCTTCTTTCCGTAGTGTTCGATGTTTAACTTGAGATTCTTTTTGTGGTGAGAGTTTCAATTTGGATGTCACACTTGTGGTTAGGGCATTAAAAATCTGGGAACGTCACATAGAAAAGATGTATGGCCACAACAGACCCCTCTTCACACAAAGCATCTAATTTTTTTAACCCTCATACCATCTCTACCACACGAAATCCCTTTAGGAAATGGTTTATACATCTAAGAATAGTGTCAACATCTTGTACTAAGGGAGGTTAAAAAATAAAGTAATTGCCATATAAGGAGGTGGCTTGTATGAATGTTTAGACTCCAAAGACTTCATGGTATCTTCATTCTATGGAGCTACCCCTGACGAACACAACACCTTAAAGTCTGATGTAAAGTAGCCATCTACGACCTTGAAGAGGCACTACATTATGTTAGGATTTGCATTATCATGCTCATATGTCAACTTTTCACTTCTATTACCCAAACATTATGCCCATAATAACTCAACACATTTGCCACTAACTTGGAAATACCATCTGCTTCTCCCCATGTGGCAAGTGATCTTAAAATTAGACGTTTTTGTTGTCATTCCTATTTCCAGACGTATTGTAGTGCCTATTATTAAGCCTAAAGACTTTCCAAGTGAAACATGGAAGAAGCAAAAATCTAATCCAAGTAGCCACAGACCCTGGATCTGTGACCACTTTGTAAAGAGTTGTCTTTAATACCTAGAAAAATGCAAGATGAAAACCATGAAGGATGCTCTTCACTCTGGTTCTATGTACTTAAAAAAACAATCAAAAAGTTATGCTTCTAGTGTCATTGTATCCATATCATCAAATGGCCCAAGACCCTTAGGAACTCACTTTAAGATACCAATAATATGTCCCTAAATCTCCACTTTCACATCAGCAACTCAGACAACGCCATCAACATGACAACATGCAAAGCTCACCGTTAGAATCTTCATACAACTCCTACATATTCACTGATCAAGGACTCTTAAAGTCTCTTACACTACAAGAAATAAACTAAGGTCATAATGCATAGTGTCCCACAACATACTACTATGATCACCACTATAAAGGGGCACCTTCTTCAGGTGAGAGATCATACGTGACAATATGTTGCTACCATCCCTACCATTAGGGAAACCATGGTAATTAAGGAAGGGACAATGTAGGCCCCTAATAAAAGATTGGGAAGTTTTTTCATGGTTGACCATCTAACAAGGATCCCCTGATGTGCCCCTATGATGTCTCCATCATTTGGAGGCACAAGGCAAAACATCAATATCAGTGGTGGAAGTCATGTGTTGTTGGGTTGACCCATCATTGGGTATCTCTCCTACTTCTCGATTAGGGATACCACCATCGTGGTTCATCCTCTTCTTCCTTTAGAGACTACCAATTTGAGTGGTGTCTCCTCTCACACTCCCTTTGATTGTCTTCATTATATTGTTGGAAAAAAAAACCAAACCAGTTTCCCTTCCCAACCTTCTATAAAAATAATCTTGTATGTCCTAGATTTGCCTCAATGTGATAGTATTTTGTAAACTTTTGATTTTAATTTCTGAACATGGATTGGATTTTCACCACTTCATGTAGATTTTTATGATGGTGCACCACAATTCACATCCATGGTGCATCTATACCATAATGTTTGGTGCATCATATTTCCAAAAAAACATTCATCAGATCCAAGTGGTGGTGCACAATTGTTGAAATTGAGTATGCAAAAGTATTCACAAAGATGGTATACCTCTATATCAAATTGAGAAATAACTATATTGTAAATCAAACTCAAATTATGTTGTACTAGAATTCAAATAAGAATGTACACTAGGATTGAACTTGAGGGGACATAAGTAATGTAATCACCCTACCCCTTACTAGTAGGTTGTTGAGGGTATTAATACCTTGAATTTAATTTTAGTTTTTTAATGTGAATTTGATAACTAATATGGATGTGATGTTATATTTCATCCTTCTCTTGGGTTTTGGGATGAAATCCTTAACAGAGGGGTGATCCCTACATGCATATTAACCTTTAATCCACATTTGCTTGCTTAATTATGTTCTTTTGCTAAATTAGTATAAAGATTATATTTATATTTTTTATGGATTTATTAACTTGTCTTACAACAAGTTTGGTTGAGTAGATAGGACATGGGAAGAAAAAACCCTAGACATGATCAAATTAGAGTTCCTGACTTCAATATGCCCTAAAATAGGTAAAACTGATAGAATTATGGTAAAATAAATTTGATGAATTAATTTCACCAATTATTAATTATAGTAGTTTCTGATGGACTAAAGACTAAAATTGAAATCTATAAAGTTCGAGCATAAATTGATTTGGAGGTCAAATGCTAAATATATGCCATATTATTGTTCAGAAAATCTTTGAAGGAAAACATCATTTATGGACCTCTTTTAAAATACCCAAGCACCTAAAATGGCCTTATCCGTCTAATTCAATCTGAAACACCCCATAACCCACCATTGTTTTATAAAATTTCTTGGTTTAGGGTAGAGACGGGATTTTGAGGATATTTGGAAGAATGTTGACTTAGAATTGATCTAGTTCATGTTCTTCCATGAATCCCAATTGTATATGGTAAGTTATTTGATTCTTTCTTCCAAATTTACTTATTTCTATTGGTGTGCATAAAATAAATTTGAAAATGGAGAAAAAACCCTAATATATTCATCTTCTCTCTCTTTTCTCATTATGTCATCTGGGAAGGATCCCGAGTCAGGGGTTTTGTGGTGATTTTCAACTTTATTGAAGATTGGTCAAACTTTTTTGTGGAATTATAGAATTCACCTTCTTAGAACATGCGGAATTTTTCATCTACTTAATACATTAAGAGTGAGTGGATTTACACTAATTTTAATATTCAAGTATGCATCACTTTTGACATGGGATGCTAGGGTTTCAAGGGAGGGGTGGTAATCATGGCAGTCGTGGCACCGGTCTTCCTTTCCCTAAGTCGACAACTGTACAAGCTATAGAGGGAAGTCCATCTATGGAGACTGTGAGTGTAGACTCTCTAATGGAGGAACAATCTAGTGGAACACTTTGATTGTACAAAGAAGGTATGGTTGGATGGTATAACAAACACCACCATCCCTTAGTCAGGTCTCACTAGATACAATTAAGGAATAGGACATTCATATCGACTGCTCTAGCACCATCCCATCAATTAACATCAATCCTGATGTTCTCCCGTCATTTCTTGAACCATGGAGATATGGTATCATCATCAAATTCATTGGAAGTAACATTGGCTTCAACGCCTTGATGAATCAGATCGTCGACCTCTAGCAACTTCTAAATAATTCTGAGCAATATATCTGGACATGGGCTACTATATTATCCAACTTGCAAACAATGACAATTTAATCAAAGATATGACTGGAGGACCGTGGATGATATCTAACCATTTTCTATCCATTCAATCCTGGTCCCCAGGTTTTTGGCCTTCCGATCCAATCCTGTGCAAACTAGTTGTTTGGGCTTGGATCACAGACATGCCTATATATTTCTACCAGAACCAACTCACCAGTACTAGAAACCTAATCAACACGATGATCAAAATTGACACTGCCACACAATCTGAGCAGCACGAGGATCATGGTTGAAGTGGACATTACCACCCCAATTCTTTTGACAATCGCTATGAATGGTGATCATTATCGACTCAAGTATGAGAATCTCTCCACCCTATGTCTCAGATGCGGCCATCTAGGCCATGCTGAGGGAGACTATAAGCATACCCCATTCCCAGTGGTAGAATCCTCTTCATCCACAATCAAATGCCACAATGTCCCAAAGCCATATTCCATGGATATCCATGAAAAAATGCCTGAGCGTAGTACTTTGAACAAGCCAAAACCTATGATGTTCGGTATGAGCCACCATAAAGCTTATGATAAAGTCCCCCACAGTCTGAGAAGATGCAGTACAAGAAACCTAATAAGGAGGTTCGCTCAAATGTTGATAACACCTAGCCCAATACAAAGACCTCTGGGAAAGTAGACTGGCAAACTATTGTGAACCGGAAGAATAAAAAGAAACATGCTTCCTAGGACAACACATCTAGAACTTTAAATGTCGTTGTCCTGTAGTAGACAAGCCATCACCTACAAAGTGAATGTATATTGATGTGGTACTCATTGATGATGAAACAAGTGTAGGGATAGATGTTGCGCCAGATGGTACCAATCCCTTCTATTTTCTTGTAGAGGGTCAACCCATAAATCAAGCCACCAACTTCCAATGGAGCAATGGAAGTCATTTTGGTGGTGACATGCTCCGAAATCAGAAAATTGTATACCAGATGGTCAGTCCCAGAAGAGAACGCAAAAGGGGAAAACTTGCCTAGCTCTTTTGTGACAACCAGTACCATCCAGGTGTGCACCAACAACTAAACTTAGATGAGGAAACCACAGCTGAAGTTGATGACATGGGTTTGGAGGACTGGGCTATGGGACTCCAAAATGCCATTGTTTAACTACCATCCCTTTTCTCATTGAATTTGATCTGATGGAACATTCATGCAGCTCTCTACAAAGATAAAATAAATTTTCTCAAAGAATAAAAATGTCGATACCATCTTCACATATTGGATATCGTTGAACCTAGGTGCAGTGGTACCAAAGCTATTAATATCATTAAGAAACTTGGTTTCACATCTTCTCACTGAGTTGAAGACTCGGGGTTCCCATGTGACATTTCGCTACTCTAGGAAATTCACAAGTGCAACATAGAAATTCTATAATCACCTACAATTTACCCATTAACGTGTCAATGGATCTGGATATCACACTATCGTCTATGGAAGCCCTTTCCCACATAGAAGGAACTTACTCTGGAACAGACTTTTAGAGTTGTAGACATCCATCAGTGGATCTTGGGAAGTAGTTGGATACATTAACATCATTCTTCACATCTCTGAAAAGTAGGATGGAAAGGGCTTTGACTACCTCTCTAGTATGAAGTTTAATTGGCCACTGCTATCTATAGGCCTCTCTAAAATGGAGGTTGCTGGACATTTTTTTACTTTCAAAAGGGGGAACCTTTGCAAAAAATTCGAACAAGTTCTTGCTAACACTGACTGGATAAATGTTTCTAATGGCACCACAATTACTATGCTACCATGCCTTCACAGTGACCACAACCCAATCTTGATATCTAAGAAGCCAGAAAAGGCTCAACGCTACAAACACTTTCACACCAGATCTAGGTGGAACATGATTCCATCATTCTTTTTTTTTTGGAAAATGATAATATATTACTCCAAGAAGAAATAAAAGAGTCATCTCCAAAAAGTACGGGGCCACAAGCATCACCCAACCCTATACACACGGGTCAAACTACAAAATCCCAATAACGCGTAATCTGTGGGGTTAGGTTAGCGTGTAAAGGAGGTTTGGCCTTTACAAGCCTAGAAATCTGCTTCTGTAAACTATCAAAAAGGTGTAAGTAATCCATGCCAGGATTCCCATGGATTATGTTGTTCCTCTCCTGCCAAACCTTATGACAAAATCCTGTAAGGCAAATGCCACCGAACCAGGCATCCATCTTCTCCATGGTCCAAGTCACTACCTCCTACAGATGAGTAGGAGGGGAGTATCCCCATTCGTTCTTCAGGCATAACCATTCCTACATGTAACGAGAAACTTTACACTCAAAGAACAAGTGGGTATGGGACTCCTCTTCCTCTCTAAAAAGTAGACATAGAATCTCCGTATCCAGCCCCCAACAAGCCATTCTGTGTCTTATAGGTAATTTCCCCAACATCGTTCTATAGGTTAGGGTGCTCCACTTGGGATTGAAGCACCTACCCCAAAGAAGCGCATGCCACGTGACAGAGTTGCCTATCGTCATCTTCCAAGGGAACACATGGGGATCTACAAGGTTCCAGATCCCATCACTATCACAATTATACAAGAGTCTAACCTCATCCCACCCCGTGTTCATATGTTTCCACATGCGGGAGTCGTACAAAGTGGTGGTATTGGACCCCCCGATTGACCCATTGTATCGCTCTCTCATCCAGGTAGCCCAAACACCATGGGGCTGCCTAAGGAACTGATCAACCCTCTTGAGGTTGGACTGCCTATGGGTGTCAACCATATCTTGAATCCCAAGACCGTCGAACTGAATTGGCTTGGCAATGGTATCCCAAGCAACACCATGGCCCTTGCCACCCCATAAGAAAGACGTCTTCAGGCGTCTAATGCTCAACATCGTCAGAGTAGGTAGGACGCACAAGTCGCACCAAAGCCGCACCATACTCTGAATGACTGATCTAATTAGTACAAGGCGGCCTGCAAAAGAAATCTGAAAGCCAGCCCAACTATCAATTTTGCCCCTGATCTTGTCAAGGCACATATTGTAATCTCTAGAGAACCCTCTCCCACCAGATAGAGGAACACCAAGGTTTCTGGTGGGAAAACATCCTCTCCTGATCCCAAAAGCACATCTGAGCCTTCCCCTTCTCATATCATAGGATTTAGAGAGAAAAATCCTAGATTTCACATTGCTCATGTATAAACCTGTATGATTCCCAAACTTCACCATAACCTTCTTGAACTCCACAAGTCTTTTATCATGACCCATGGAGAATAGGAGAACGTCATCAGCAAAGATGAGGTGGGACAACACCTTTGTACCCTTGATCTTAAAAGGCTTGATGTTGTTATGATCCTCCACATTCTTAATCAGTGTCGTAAGGCTCTCCATGACTAAGGTAAAGAGGAGGGGAGAGAGGGGGTCACCCTGTCGTAGTCTATTATTTGATGTGAACATACCCACAGGGGCCCCATTTACAAGTATGGAGAAGGAGGTGGTTTGAACACACTGATGCATCAAGGTGACCCATCTATCACAGAACCCCATAGATCTCATGATCTTCCAAAGCGTGTCCCAGTTGACAAAATCATAAGCTTTGGTTATGTCGAGTTTAACACAAGCTTTCCTAGAACTATTTTTGATTTTGAATTCTATGAGAAACTCCAAGGCAAGCAGCGCACAATCAGAAATGCTTCTCCTTTTTATGAAAGTTGTTTGATTTTGTGAGATGATTTCGGGGAGGTACATCTTGAGCCTATTCGCTAAGATCTTAGCAAAGATCTTGTAGAGCATCGAGCAGCAGGCTATAGGTCTGAAATCTGTCATATTGTTGGAAGGTATATTTTTAGGGATGAGTTTGATGATAGCATGATTGACCTCCCTCACCATCCCCCCCCCACCATAAACCATCTAACCGCTCTGCATATATCATCTTTGATTATCGGCAAACTAGTACGAAAGAATTCCCCGTTGAAGCCATCGGGGCCAGGGGCCTTATTAGCCCCTATGGAGAAAGCAGTCTGCCTTACCTCTTCATCAGTCACCTATTTACAAAGGTTGAAGTTCATAGCCTCATTCAGTCTCCTCGCGGGGAGAGGCACATCACACTGTTGCAAAGTAGGTTGGTTATACAAATTATGGAAGTATTATACAGCCTCAACACCCACTTGTTTCCTCCCTTCCACAGTAGTCCCGTCCTCTTTAACTAGAGAAAAAATATCATCTTTGAGGGCTCTCTTCTTCACAGCTGAATGGTAGATCTTTGTCTTCCGATCCCCATCTTTAAGCCATGCCATTCTACTTCTTTGCCAGTAGAAACACTCCTCAGCTTTCTCGAGGTTGATGACCTTTTTCTCCATGTCTCTTTCCTTGTTTATCGCTTTGGGGCAGAGTAGATTACAGCGTACATGCAAGGCTGCTTGCTCATAATCATTCCTAGCTACAGACAATAGGTTTTTAATATTGACTTTGTCCTTGTCCCATTCCCTTAGACATCGCTTGGTATTTTTTAGCTTCTTACAGACTACATATAGCGGATTCCCATCTATGCATACATTCTCTGATACCCCATTTGAACAAAATGTTATTAACGATGCAGAAGCGATTAATTAGCAGCAGAATTATTGAAAATCACTAAAAAAATTAAAAATTTTTGTGAAGAGATCCATAACTATAAAACTCTTCCATAAAGAAACAAGGTAAGTCATTTACAAGCTAACACATCATTACATCTCTGTAATATCTCATCTCGAGAGTCGCAACATTGACTGCTCTTGTTAAACTGTACAAAGCAGTATATAAAAATATTGAGGCATTAAGCCAACATCTCAGATCTATATTAAACCACCTACTGACTCCTAGGACCTGAGAGTACATAGACGACACATAGGACTCTCTATATACAAAACCTAATAGACAGTGTCTCCACCTGAGGATCACTGTTGTCCTTGCTGATGCTGCTGCTGCTGTTGTTGTTGTTCACCCACTGAGGGGTTTCTTCGTCCTCGGCGTCTACCAAAAAAGGTTGAATCCCACGGGGGTGAGACAATTGAAAATTGTCCCAGCGAGAGTTATAACTCTCTTCCAGAAGCATTATTATTGCAAATAATGGAATAAAACTGAGTAGTAATATTATAATTATTCAACAACAAGCAATTCATTGAATAAGCTAAGTAGAGCAGTATTCTCTAAGCAATCATTTCAATTATAACTTTGATTGCATAGAAAGTCATTCAATCAATAAGGAATATGAAGAACATGTATATTATTTGTCCAACTAGGACTTAATAAGCCATGTATCATCAATCATTATTTCTCATAGTTCAACCTAAGAAAATATGCTACATGGCTGATTACATTTTACAAACATACTTATGCCCTGAGGAGATGAGGTATACCTCTCATACTCTAATCGACCATTACGAAATTGCAATCGGTGCCATACATAGGTCATCAGAAGAGCCAGATTCCTATGACCTCATCCTCCTCATTCAGTGTGAGGAAAAACATGCAAGACATCTTGTGTCTCTACTATAATAGCTTTCCAGGGTATTCTGGCACTTCACTATTAGAGTTATAGTGGCATGTTGTACTCTCTTCGCAATCGAGGGATTTCTTGTTTATCTCACATCGATTTGGCATTAACATCATCATCGAGAGATTAGTGATACATCTTCCCCGCATATGCATATAATGAAGGATTGAGAGATTAAATGTTTATCTCACATCAATTCCTTCATTAGGATGTAAGGTATTCGCATCCATAACCCCCACATAATCAAAAGTATGCTCTCCAGGAGTTCCATTAGGAAAACATGTTTCACCATCATCTAGCTTCTGACGATGATGGATCTAAGGTCATGGCTCTGATATCATTATACTTGATTATTTAAGTACATTATGACATTCTTTTAGCATCAGGCATGTTTTCAAACATAAACCAATAAAATAAATGCTATAAAGAAATAGTACTAATTGTATCAAGTTCATTTCACAACTTTATTAACATTGGGATCTCATTCCCTTATCAACTCATCATCATGATTCATGAGAATGTGGGTGTTCAACCCTTAGATCATCAAAACACATGTTACCACTATAACTGGTAAATCAATACCATCAAGTCATTTGATAGTGTAAACATAATAGTAGCAATGCAGGTATTTCACATGGCTCATACAACCTATCAGTGTCATTTGTTACCTCTCATTAGGAAACATAGCATATCATTGCTTTCAAAGCTTATAAAGTGCTTTCAATGGATATGGCTTTATAGATCTTACCTGGATATTCTCACTATTTCATAAAATCCTACATGATTAATACAAATGATAGCATGCCCATTATCCCTATATCAGCACAATGCAAAACAAAGATAACTTTACTATTCAAGGGTTGCACCACTATGCCCTTATTAGGGTTAGGGTTTCCCTTTTCAATTCATTTAGGGTTAACCAACCCCTTAGCTCAATTAGGAATAGTGATTCCTTATTTCATTATCTAATCATAGAGCTTCATTCTTAAAAGCATAACCCAGAATTATGGTTTCACAATTTTAATAACCTTAATTGGAATTAGGGTTTACTATTCATGTCACATCATTCTAGATTAGAATTTAGATATCACATCACTGTAGATTAGGGTTCTTATTTAACATACTCTGAATTAGGATTTACTATTCACATCACATCACCCTGGGTTAGGATTTACTATTCATATTGAATCACCCTTGATTAGGGTTATCATTAATATCCCTCCATTAGGGTTTACTATTCACCCCAAGTAGGAGTGATCAACAAAGTACCTTTAATTAAGGTTTACTATGTCATCATCATGAATTAGGATTACATCATCATCATGCATTAGGGATACTTCCATTATTACCCCCAATTAGGGTTAAGGTTCATTAACCATCATAATTAGGGTTTTCATGATCTCACTATGAAGGATCATACCCTAATTAGATATTCATTACTATTGGAAGTCCATTACTTGATTAACATTCATAAAAGGAGTCATTTCTCTCTCATCCTCTATAGGATGATGTTTACTTCAACCTTGATTAGGTTAAGTAACTCAATCAAGAAAGAGAATTGAGTTTATGGTTTATATCATTACCATTGTAATCATTAGAGCTTAATTACTTCATGGGTTTCAATCATACTATCCCATTAAGGTACAAGTACCCTGATTACCTTTGATTACAACATGTATTAATTAACTACTCACTTTGTCCTTTAACCACTTTAAGTACCCATGGGGTTAGGTTAATCAACCACCAAACGATCTTGGTCTTAAGGTCTCAAATGATCTTGAATATCTTAGACCTCAAACGGTCTTACATACTAAACCTCCAAATGGTCTAAGACCGTTTGGACCCTCATGCGGTCTTGGTCTCCCTTGAGACTGTTTGGTAAAGTAGACCTTCAAGACCATTTGCTAAAGTTAGAGGGGAAGACCGTTTGCCAAAGTTTGACTTTTGAAACCGTATGGACACAATCAGTTTTGAAGCCGCATGACCCTAAACGGTTTGGGATCGTTTGGTCCCAAACGGTCTTGAGACCGTTTGGTCTAAACCACCTCAAAACCGCATGGGCCAAGTATGGTCCCAACACCTCAAATCAAATTAGGGTTTCCATTGTTGGATCCTTCAACAGTTGTAATTTGTATTCAATCATCAATTGGACCTATCACCATTATTCAATTGAGTTAATTAGGTCAACCTTCAACTGATTTGACCCTCAATTGACCCTCAATTGATCATTAATTAGGGCTTAAATCAATTGGATTAGGGTTTGAAATTGATGATCCTTCAACATTAATCAATGTGAGTTTAATTGATTTGAAATCATTGAACCATCATCCCTTTGGGTCATGACCTGACACCAAATGGTCTTGGGATCATTTGGATGACCACCAAACGGTCTTGAGACCGTTTTCCCAAGTCAAAACCAAAAACTAAGTCAACTACTTATGGATTGGACCATTGAGTTAATTTCCAAATCAGCAATTGATTGTACTTCAACTTAGAACCTTTGGATCTTCAATTGGTCGATCATACTTAACCCTAGACCTCCAAACGGTTTTGGGTGATCACCAAACGGTCTGGAGACCATTTGGTTGATCCCCAAATGGTTTTGAAACCATTTGGGTCACTCAACCCAAGTCTCAAATTTATTCAATTATCAAATCAACAATTAACCAGATTAGGGTTTAGATGGTTGATGGACATTTAATTAGTGAACCACTTGGAGTTAATTGATAATTTTTGATAGGTGATTATTCTACATTATTCTCAACACACCTCCAAATGGTCAACGCTGGGTCAACACCACCAAATGGTCTTGGACCGTTTGCTTCTATGCGGTTTGGATGAAACCATTTGCAATCAAACAGTTTGAAATTGTTTACTCCCAAACAGTTTGGGAAATCGTTTGAGCAAGGATTGGAGGCTGTTGTAAAGCCCGAGCCCACTGCCCATGGCTCTAGTAGAGTTTCAGGAATGACGACTGGCCCCACAAACCACCACTAGCCTTAACTGCATGCTTTTTGTCCACTCACGCGCAAGCCAAGATCAACTTCCCGACTGGTCACCCATCCTAGTACTACTCCAAGCTGAGCACACTTAACTATGGAGTTCTTTAGAGATGGGCTCCCGGAAAAGGAGGTGCACCTTGGTGATATGGGTAGTCCAATCATTCCTTATGAGATCTTTTTTATCTGAGGCCTCAAATACTAGGATGTTACAATCTCCCCCACTTAGACTCTTGACGTCCTCGTCAAGGCTCAACTATATGACCTCATAATTTGACCCCATTTCAGTGCAGACCCACAATGGCCCATGGACACCCAGCACCCGATCACAGAATACCAGTGCAAAGGCGGCTCCATCTCGTCTCTGTGGATAGCCCTTTCCAACTTTCCTGGACCGCACGGCTCAAGACTGGCATGCCACATGCCCATGTGGGCCCCACCTACTGGAGGGGTTATGGCTCTGATACCATTTGTAAAGCCCGAGCCCACTGCCCATGGCTCTAGTAGAGTTTCAGGAATGACGACTGGCCCCACAAACCACCACTAGCCTTAACTGCATGCTTTTTGTCCACTCACGCGCAAGCCAGGATCAACTTCCCGACTGGTCACCCATCCTAGTACTACTCCAAGCTGAGCACACTTAACTATGGAGTTCTTTAGAGATGGGCTCCCGGAAAAGGAGGTGCACCTTGGTGATATGGGTAGTCCAATCATTCCTTATGAGATATTTTTTATCCGAGGCCTCAAATCCTAGGATGTTACAGCTGTTTAGTAAAGTGAAATTTTGGATAATCATCAAAGTTAACGTCACCTTCGTCTACCTCTATTTAACCAAGAACATGTGTTGTTCTTCACGGAATTCATAGCAAGAACACACAAGAGTATCTAAGGAAGAAGAATAGCCAACAATTCTTATGGAAAAGAGTGCAATACTAATGCTTGAGGTTTAGAGTTATAAAACCCACCTTTAGAACTGATCCAGAGCTCCAAGATCTGCAGATTTAACGGTGGATTGAGCTCCAACAGTTGTCCAAGGTTCGTTCTTCAAGCTTTGGATGAACAAGGTGGCTAGAAAAGGAAATCATGTGAAGAAAACCATGAATCTAACCTTGTTTTATGGTTTCCACCATGAATTCGAGGTAGGAGATGATCAAGACTTACCAAGATGGTTTGGTCATCCTTACTATTCTCCAGATCTCTTCCTTGGTCGGTCAAAGCAAGGTGATAAAGAAAAGAACTAAGGGAAACGATCCTTCATGTTGTTGGAAAAGATACATATATATATTTCTGGGTTTTTTTTAATGCAAATGGAAATAGAGGGTTATTTCCTTTTATCTCCCAAATATATCCACCAATTCCTCCTCCACTTCTTGGCTATGTGGCCACCTTCTAAACCCTTGTAAGACTTCTTCATTATCCAAGGTTTAAAGGAACAGGAACTAAGCACCTTAAAGAGTTGTATATTAATATCCACCTTCTTATTGGATATTGCTTTATATATTATTAATATGAATAACTTCCACTTCAACTAAGATCTTGTTGGTGCCCAAGCATGGCATAATCTCGTCCAACTATTACAAACACATCCTCCAACTTTTGATTGAAGGCTCCATAATTAATATATTTCTTTTTGCATTAAGTTGTATTAAAGAGCCATTTGTGCTTAAATCATGATTATTTCAATATCAAGATTCTCTTTCCCCTCATGATAATTCAAATGAGGTGCCCATCTCATTTTCTTTGCTCTTATTGAAGCCAAGAAATATGAGAGACCCTCTAGAGGTGATATTTTTCATGTTGAACCCTAGGTTTTGGATACATTTCACATTACACCAAAACTAGGTTTTAATGCACAAGGATTGTTCAATAAGCTTTATCTTGGTAATCAAGCTTGAGAAAGCCATACCACTACATCATATTCATACTCATGATGTCTCAATACCAGAGGAACATCTGAACATGTCCAATTTGCAAGTTAACCCCTCTACTTGGGTGATTTGTGCTTTAGTCCATTATTAACAAAACAATGTTTCAACATTATTCAAAAAGGACTGAAATGAAGTATAAGTTCTTCAAAAGCCTTAATTACTTTTCAAGAAATACAAGCAAGCATCTACTCAACTTTATTAGGAAAAACACCTAGGTTTAGTACATAACCTAGTTCAGGGATGTTACAAATTATCCACCCCTTACAATGATTTTGTCCTCGAAATCATCTATAAAACATATTAAGAGAAAAGAGCAGGGTATTTCCTTCTCATCTCTTCCTCTAGTTACCACATAGATTCTTCAATGCCACGGTGATTCCAGAGGATTTTTACAAGACTAATGTCCTTCTTTTTCAACTTTTTAATTCTTTTGTCAAGGATTGTCACAAGTGCTTCAACATAAGATATATCATCATTCAATTCTACTTCCGTAGGTTGCAGAACTGATTCTGTGTCAGGATGGCATTTCCTTAGCATGGAAATGTGGAACATTGGGTGTAACTTTTGTAACTCAGGTGGTAACTCTAGCTTATAAGCTACCTTTCCAATCCGTTCAATGATTGGATAAGGCCCCATAAACCTAGGAGCTAACTTTCCTTTCCTTACAAATCTAAGAACTCCCTTCCAAGGTGGGACCTTGAGGTACACTCTATATCCAACTTGGAATTCTAAAGGTCTACGACGCTTATCAGCATAAGATTTATGCCTATCTTGTGCAGTCTTCAACTGTTGTTGTATTATTTTAATCTTCTCGGTGGTCTACTGCACAAGATCAGGACCTAAGAGTTGATATTCACCAGTTTCATACAAATATAGGGGAGATCTACAACGTCTACCATACAAAGCTTCATAAGGTTCCATATCAATGCTATGTTGATAACTATTGTTGTAGACAAACTCTATCAAACATAGGTGCAGATCCTAACTTTTTGTAAACTGAAGGACACATGCTCTGAGCATGTCCTCCAAAGTATGTATGGTCCTTTCTAATTTGCCATTAGTCTGAGGATGAAAGGCTATACTAAACCTTAACTGTGTGCCTAAAGCCTTATGAATTCTCTCTTAAAAATGACTCATAAACTGGGGACCTCTGTCAGAAACAATGGTAATGGGGACCACATGCAGTCATACTATCTCATCTACATATAATTGTGCCAGCTTCTTAGTAGAATAGGTTGTTTTGACAGGTAGGAAATGTGTTGTCTTTGTCAACCTATCAACTATTACCCAGATGGAATCATGACCTTTGGTTGTTCTGGGTAACCCAACCACAAAATCTATGGTCACATGATCCCACTTCCACTGTGGTATAGGCAAAGGCTGCATTGTTCTTGCGGGCTTCTGGTGTTCAACTTTAACTTGCTGACACACAGGACACCGCATAACAAACTTAGCAACGTCCTTCTTCAAACCAGGCCACCAATACATATCTTCCACGTTATGATACATCTTGGTGCTTCCTGCATGCATATCATACATTGAAGAATGAGCTTCTTCCAGGACTATCTTCCTCAAGTTATCCACATCCGACACTATCATCCTATCATGATAACAAGCTACCTGATCATACCAATCATGGAAACCTTCATGTTTCTCACTAACATACTCTGATCTAATCTGTTGAACTGCAACATCAACTTGTTGTGCCTCCTTAATCTGTTGTCTCAAAGTAGGTTTTATGTGCATCTCAACTAACCACCCTGATAGCAACGATACTTTTAACTGTACATTATCCTACCTTAAAGAGATAAGCATATCCCTCATAGAGCGCACCAAAGAATTCAGTTGTGCTCCATCTAAGGCTGGTGTTGTTGATTTCCTACTCAAAGCATCAACAACTACATTGGCCTTCCTTTGATGGTAATTAATTGTACAATTGTAGTCCTTGATTAATTCCATCCAACAACATTCTCTCATGTTAAGCTCATGCTGAGAAAAGATATACTTTAGGTTCTTATGGTCTGTGAAAATCTAGAATGTTTCTCCATAAAGATAATGTCTCCAGATCTTCAAGGCATGGACTACAACAGCTAGTTCTAGATCGTGTGTCGGATAATTCTCCTTGTGTTTTTTAAGCTATCGAGAAGCAAAAGAAATCACTTGTTTATCATGCATCAACACACATCCTAGTCCATTCTTAGAGGCATCACAGAAAACTATAAATCTTTTCCCTTGCTCAGGTAACACAATCACAGGTGCACTTGTCAACCTGTCACGGAACTGTTCTTACCCCAATCCCAATCTGACTGCCTAGACAGTGATAAAGGGATTGAAGCGCCCGTCCCTGAGTGGCCCCGTAGGATCTAACACACTGGCATATACAATAAGAAATAAATAACTCAAAAACTGGATAATAGAAAAACAAACTAACCCAATATGGAGATATATCCAATTTGTCTTTGTCATCAGAGTATATGAGTGCGGAAGCGATCATATTCAGTTTTCCATGTATATTGCCTAAAATCAAGAAAAACAAGACACAATCATGCAATTGCACGGTAGGCTATCAAAATCAAGCAAAGCGGTTTATAACAAAATAGTGTATACTTGGAAGGACTTATATTCAAAGAATAACGAGCAATTTACAAAACCAACATTTATTTGACAAGTTTTTCAAGCAAATCAACTTTTATTACGAATTCCCATTATGTTGTAATTCAAGAAGCATGCTTATATATTTTGTATGACTCTATTACCCCAACGCGATGGGGAAGGTCACTAGGCCCCTTTTCACCATAGGAACATAGGAAGCCAATGTACAAGTCCCACCTCCAAATGAGGGGGTTGTTGTACTCAATATCAACATTATCAATATTATCAATATCATCATCATTATGAATATACGGGCAGTCATAATGGGCATTCAATTTATGTTTTCATGTTTTTCAAAATATAATATAGAAAAATAGAAGACTAATCATAGGGAACAATAGCTCATCCAAATAACTAGCCAAGTATACATTCAATAGATACATAAAAGTATCTATAATAAATCAAGGAGGAGTTATATAAATAGCGTACCTTTCACCGAGATTTCGAGTATAGTCAATATCCGATCATAGGTCTAGCCTTCGAGTCAGATCCTAAATCATCAAGATTGGATCACTGGTCAAGATCATGATGTTCAGAATATCAGGTTTCAATATTCGAGATTAGGGTTACACTTTCCTAGGTCAACCTTAGGGTTAGGTCATCCACTTATGATTAACCAATATTTCAATTTGTCCATCATTATTTCAAATATCAAGTATTTTCAAGTGTGAATGACTTTCCTAGGTTTCTAGGATCATATGTGTTAACCCTAATTTATGGTCATTATCCAAGTCATTATCAAATTTTAGATCATCATCATGATACTTAGCATCAGTGGTGTTCAAGATTAGATCAAGTTCTGATTAGAATTATGAGTAAATCAAAGATTAACTTTTAGGTCAAAAGATCTAGATATGCCACAAGATTTAGATCAATCATATTGTCAAGATATCATCAAAATTACCTTCAAGGCATAAGATTAATATTCAAAGGTGATTACGACAACAAGATTAGATTTAGTATAGACAAGTATGATTTCATGTCTCAAGATAATCATCAGAGTTAAGATATAAGGTTTCCAAAGTCTAATCACAACATTGAAGCATTTAGACTAACTAAATGAGCAAGAGATCAGATCATTGAGCATAGTTTGGAATCATGTTTCAAAAGTATTTTTAATCGATTCACTAGATTTTTCTGATCAAGATAGACTACTTGTTCATGATATTTGGAGCTAGGATCTATTTTCTACAATTAAAACAAGATCTGATCATTTGTTGCAATTTCGAGCAGAGAGGAGGCAAAATACCTTTCATCGAAAAAAAAGAGGACCACTTGATGTGTAAAGAACGACTGAGATTTGTCCACGTAGGCAAGGCAGCCTCCTTGTTTGGTGGTCTAGTTCAGAGGCTAAAAAAATGGCTGGTTCGATCACTTGATTTCTTGGTTCATATCTCGGTTCAGCTGAGTGTTAGACAGGAGCTCCTTCTCCTGGACCGGCCGGTCTGGGACCCTTCTTCTCTCGTGTAGCACACCCTCACGAGTACAGAAAGAAGGGCGGTGGGCTCACCAGAGTGGAGGAGGTCCGGGAGCATGAGAGGGCAGGAGGGAGTGCGAGAAGGCCGGTGGAGCTCTTCTTGGCCCCACGAACTTGATGGGATCCAAAGAAAGAGGAGAAGGGACGAGGAGGAAGGACACCCAACTGGGCTTGGCGGCGGCACTGCTTGAAGCAGCAGGAGATCGGAAGAAGAAAATTAGGCTGCCTTAGGCTAGAACAGCGAGGGAGAAAGGACGTCGAAGTTTTATGTGGCGATTGTGAGCATGAGGGACGCATTATATAGGGTTGGAGCTAGGGTTTTAGGGCTCATAGGTTCGAAGCAACAACCATGGCTGCCGGACAGAGAAGGGGAGGCAAAACACTCATTTTGGCGGCACTATGGTGTACAAATGCTGGTCAAACTAGGACTTGTCAAGTTTGAAATTGCGAGCGGGTTGTTTTGGCTCTCTTAGAATTTTGATTCCTGGTCACAGGCGGGAGATCCCATTCTCAGTTGTCATTTACTCCTCCCCGCTGATTGCGGGAGGTAGAAGACGAACCAAAAGCCGTTTGATCCGGATTGGATCCGAGTGGATTGGATCTAAGGGCTGGGAATCACCCCTTCCTTTGCAAGTGGATCGCTGACATGGAATAGCCTAGAAAAGGGTCAAATAAAAGCAAATAAAAGGGATTTTAAGGTGTTAACTTCAAGAATTCATAGAAAATCATAGGAATATCCAATTGTTCTCAAATTTGGACCGCAACTTCATAAAAACGTGGAGTACCTTTACAAAAAGTTTAATAACCAAAATATGAAGTTTGATGTATCAATTTGATTCTTTGAACAAAGTGATGATTGAATCAAATTTGAGGTGTTATAATGTGTATAAAAAAAACTGCATTGGTCACCATATCTTGGATTTGAGTCTCAATAATGATTATGAAGATAAGGAAAATAATTTGGGACCATTAGTAGGTATAATGAGGGCAAAAGAGTAATTATCTCATTATTTTTCTAAAATCCACTTTATCACATCCTTCCCTCCTTAAAAATGAATTTTGTCCCCAAAATTCAAAAACATCCTCAAAATTGGGACCGTCAAAATCCAGATCATATCCTCAATTCTTAGAACGCCTTCAACTATATAATCAAAATCATGTGCTCAAAATTTAACTAGTTCCAAAAAATCACAATTGAGTTTCCATGTTCCATATCATAATCAACTCGGTACTAACATTATTTCATCATCGAGCAATAGGGTTCAAAGTCAGTGCATATATAGTCCAAAGTCATCATATGAGTCATAAATATGGAAAACATCATATTGATCACAAATTTGGACATATCATATTTTAGGTCAAACAAAAAGAGTTCACGTGTATAAGGTGACTTTCAATCCCAATATCTCAGGGTCCTAGCTTCTCCATTGGCCTAGGTGGGGTTATACATCCATGATTTGAGATTTCACATTTCAACATTTCAAGACAACATCATACTTTCAATATCATCATTTCGAGCTCAAATTTAATGGGAAAGTCCCCACCCTAGTCCTAATGAGAGCTAAACCCTAATTCATAAATCAAGAAGTCAAAATAGTCATCATTTCAAAATTTCAAATTTTGGGATTTATGAAAGTCATTAGTCATATATCTCAATGTCCAAATAGTGTGATCATAGGATTTGTATCATTATTGAAATCTGATAATCAAGAGTCACAAGTCCATTAATCAATATCAAGAGTCGAGATTTTAAGCATCAAAAGTTATAGGTCCAAAATTTTGAAGCTAGGGTTTAGATTCCTATTTAGACCTTAGGGATATCATTCATCTATATCCAATTTCGAGCAACATTATTCAAGAAATATTCGAGAAACATATCATAATTTCATTATCATGTTTCCAAGAGGTTGATGAATGATCTAGACCTAGGTCTATCTAGGAAATAAACCACAAGCTATAGTCAACATTGACATATATCAAGATCATTATCAAATCGATATTCAGGATCGAGTATCAACCATGGGTTTAACCTTTTAGGCTTAGGTCAACCAATCAAAATAGGGTGGAAGGGAATACCTTTCCAAACTCTAAATAATCAACAATATGAAAATATAGAGGTAGTCAAAATAGGGATGTGACCTAGGTTAGGGGAGTCATGAGTCAACTACTACCCTAATCTAGCACATTACCTACATTAGTCTTTATCAACCGAGCTTATTCAAATAGGGAGAGTATCAAAGATCAAAGCATGTTTTACAAGGTCATAACATCAAAATTCAAGATAATAGGGCAATAATGTCAAGATTTGCAATTTTTTCCTTTCATGATCAAGGTAGTGATATAATTTGGAAATTGAGAATTCGAATTTGGCATTCGAGGAATTGGGGCATAATAATGCAAAATCCAAGTCCATAATCATCATATCAAAATCAAGATTGCAAAAGGCATCAATAGTCAATAGAGAAATTGATTTTTGCATCATGGTCTTACATCATGATTTTGTGAGGCCTAAGCTTAGTCACTTGATGGCTTAGTCCTGATATGTATCAAATAGGGTATAAGTTTTGCTTAACTATGTTTGAGGTTTAATCAATAATAGGGCAACATGGACATTAATCAAATCGAGACCTCATCAATAATGAGGTATAAGGTATAAGTCATCCTTATTTCACCATATCATAATTTGTATCATTTACCTCAAACATAGTAAGCATGAAGTCTAGCTTTAATTAAATCGAGTTTGCAATTAGGGTCATCATGAGTATTTGATTTCAAAATTAATTGATCAAAATCGAGTTTTCAATTTCAGGTCAGATCATGGTATCAACTTTCATGATTTAGCAATATTCATTTTCCCATGCATAAGCTACCCATAATCGAGACATCATGTGGTGAAAGGTCATGAGAAGGACCACATGATGAGATGAGAAGACTACCTAATCTTCATCTACATGGGTGGCTTAGGATTGTCCTTAAAGAAGAGATGAGATGCTGGAAGACTCTCTAAAGTTTCACAAGATAACCTTTAGGTCCAGTTCTGGATGAATAGAGGCCAGGTAGAGCGGGGGATCTCAGCCACCGTGAAGACCAGATAGGAGAAATTATGTCAGGACCCCGAGCCTAGACACCTCAATTTTCACCATTATGGACTTTAGGGTTTCTTGGGTGTAAGAGACATGAGAAATTATTTACTTAAAGTATATGAGAGTGTGTAAGCTCTGATACCAACTGTCACGGAACCGTTCTTACCCCAATCCCAATCTCACTTCCTAGACAGTGATAAAGGGATTGAAGCGCCCGTCCCTGAGTGGCCCCGTAGGATCTAACACACTGGCATATACAATAAGAAATAAATAACTCAAAAACTGGATAATAGAAAAACAAACTAACCCAATATGGAGATATATCCAATTTGTCTTTGTCATCAGAGTATATGAGTGCGGAAGCGATCATATTCAGTTTTCCATGTATATTGCCTAAAATCAAGAAAAACAAGACACAATCATGCAATTGCACGGTACGCTATCAAAATCAAGCAAAGCGGTTTATAACAAAATAGTGTATACTTGGCAGGACTTATATTCAAAGAATAACAAGCAATTTACAAAACCAACATTTATTTGACAAGTTTTTCAAGCAAATCAACTTTTATTACAAATTCCCATTATGCTGTAATTCAAGAAGCATGCTTATATATTTTGTATGACTCTATTACCCCAACGCGATGGGGAAGGTCACTAGGCCCCTTTTCACCATAGGAACATAGGAAGCCAATGTACAAGTCCCACCTCCAAATGAGGGGGTTGTTGTACTCAATATCAACATTATCAACATTATCAATATCATCATCATTATCAATATACGGGCAGTCATAATGGGCATTCAATTTATGTTTTCATGTTTTTCAAAATATAATATAGAAAAACAGAAGACTAATCATAGGGAACAATAGCTCATCCAAATAACTAGCCAAGTACACAATCAAGAGATACATAAAAGTATCTATAATACAATCAAGGAGGAGTTATATAAATAGCGTACCTTTCACCGAGATTTCGAGTATAGTCAATATCCGATCATAGGTCAAGCCTTCGAGTCAGATCCTAAATCATCAAGATTGGATCACTGGTCAAGATCATGATGTTCAGAATATCAGGTTTCAATATTCAAGATTAGGGTTACACTTTCCTAGGTCAACCTTAGGGTTAGGTCATCCACTTATGATTAACAAATATTTCAATTTGTCCATCATTATTTCAAATATCAAGTATTTTCAAGTGTGAATGACTTTCCTAGGTTTCTAGGATCATATGTGTTAACCCTAATTTATGGTCATTATCCAAGTCATTATCAAATTTTAGATCATCATCATGATACTTAGCATCAATGGTGTTCAAGATTAGATCAAGTTCTGATTAGAATTATGAGTAAATCAAAGATTAACTTTTAGGTCAAAAGATCTAGATATGCCACAAGATTTAGATCAATCATATTGTCAAGATATCATCAAAATTACCTTCAAGGCATAAGATTAATATTCAAAGGTGATTACGACAACAAGATTAGATTTAGTATAGACAAGTATGATTTCATGTCTCAAGATAATCATCAGAGTTAAGATATAAGGTTTCCAAAGTCTAATCACAACATTGAAGCATTTAGACTAACTAAATGAGCAAGAGATCAGATCATTGAGCATAGTTTGGAATTAGGTTTCAAAAGTATTTTTAATCGATTCACTAGATTTTTCTGATCAAGATAGACTACTTGTTCATGATATTTGGATCTAGGATCTATTTTCTACAATTAAAACAAGATCTGATCATTTGTTGCAATTTCGAGCAGAGAGGAGGCAAAATACCTTTCATCGAAAAAAAAGAGGACCACTTGATGTGTAAAGAACGACTGAGATTTGTCCACGTAAGCAAGGCAGCCTCCTTGTTTGGCGGTCCGGTTCAGAGGCTAAAAAAATGGCTGGTTCGATCACTTGATTTCTTGGTTCATATCTCGGTTCAGCTGAGTGTTAGACAGGAGCTCCTTCTCCTGGACCGGCCGGTCTGGGACCCTTCTTCTGTCGTGTAGCACACCCTCACCAGTACAGAAAGAAGGGCGGCGGGCTCACCGGAGTGGAGGAGGTCCGGGAGCATGAGAGGGCAGGAGGGAGTGCGAGAAGGCCGGTGGAGCTCTTCTTGGCCCCGCGAACTTGATGGGATCCAAAGAAAGTGGAGAAGGGACGAGGAGGAAGGACGCCCAACCGGGCTTGGCGGCGGCGCTTCTTGAAGCAGCAGGAGATCAGAAAAGAAAATTAGGCCGCCTTAGGCTAGAACAGTGAGGGAGAAAGGACATCGAAGTTTTATGTGGCGATTGTGAGCATGAGGGACGCATTATATAGGGTTAGAGCTAGGGTTTTAGGGTTCATAGGTTTGGAGCAGCAACCGTGGCTGCCAGACAGAGAAGGGGAGGCAAAACACTCATTTTGGCGGCACTATGGTGTACAAATGATGGTCAAACTAGGACTTGTCAAGTTCGAAATTGCGAGTGGGTTGTTTTGGCTCACTTAGAATTTTGATTCATGGTCACAGGCGGGAGATCCCATTCTCAGTTGTCATTTACTCCTCCCCGCTGATTGCGGGAGGTAGAAGATGAACCAAAAGCCGTTTGATCCGGATTGGATCCGAGTGGATCGGATCTAAGGGCTGGGAATCACCCCTTCCTTTGCAAGTGGATCGCTGACATGGAATAGCCTAGAAAAGGGTCAAATAAAAGCAAATAAAAGGGATTTTAAGGTGTTAACTTCAAGAATTCATAGAAAATCATAGGAATATCCAATGGTTCTCAAATTTGGACCGCATCTTCATAAAAACGTGGAGTACCTTTACAAAAAGTTTAATAACCAAAATATGAAGTTTGATGTATCAATTTGATTCTTTGAACAAAGTGATGATTGAATCGAATTTGAGGTGTTATAATGTGTATAAAAAAAACTGCATTGGTCACCATATCTTGGATTTGAGTCTCAATAATGATTATGAAGATAAGGAAAATAATTTGGGACCATTAGTAGGTATAATGAGGGAAAAAGAGTAATTATCTCATTATTTTGCTAAAATCCACTTTATCACACAACCTTTCCTTCAACAGCTAAAAAGATTTTTGACACTTGTCACTCCAGGTAAAAGGAACATCCTTCCTGGTCAACTTAGTCAAGGGTAAAGCTATTGAGCTGAAGTTCTTGATGAACCACCTGTAATAGCCTGCCAACCCTAAGAAACTATGAATCTCCGTCGGAGTCTTCAGCTGCTCCCATTACAGGACAACTTCTACCTTTTTAGGGTCAACACGAATGCCCGAAGCAGATATTACGTGTCCAAGGAATGAAACTTCTCATAACCAGAACTCGTACTTGCTAAACTTAGCATATAACTTATGCTCTCTTAGCAAAGTTAGAGCCTGAAGAAGATGCCACTCATGTTGTTGAGCATCTCTACTGTAGATCAGAATGTCATCTATGAAGATGACAACACACTGATTAAGAAAAGGTCAGAAGATTCTATTCATGAGTTCCATAAATGCAGCAGGTGCATTAGTTAGTCCAAACAACATAACTGTGAACTCATAGTGACCATACCTTGTCCTAAAGGTGGACTTAGGTATGTCACCCTCCTTAATACGCAATTGGTGATATCCCGACCTCAAATCTATCTTTGTGAAGATAGTTGCACCACGCAACTGGTCAAAGAGATCATCAATCCTCGGCAAAGGATACTTATTCTTTATTGTTACTTTATTTAACTGCCCGTAATCAATGCAAAACAACATTGAAGCATCTTTATTTTTAACAAAGAGGACCAGAGCACCCCAAGGTGATGTACTCGGTCGGATAAAACCCTTCTCAAGCAATTCTTGTAGTTGTTTCTTGAGTTCTGCCATATCAGCAGACGCCATCCTATACGGTGTTTGTGCTATAGGTTGTGTGTCTGGGATTAGATTAATCTCAAAATCAATCTCTCGGGCGGTGGTACACCTGGAAGTTCTTCAGGAAATACATCTTCAAATTCCTTGACTATCAGAACTTCAACAGGGTTAAGACTCTCCATGGTAGTATCTACTACATGGGCCAATAATGCATAACATCCTTGCCTCATCAGCTTCTCAGCAACCATAGCTGACACAAGATAGGTTGGTAGAATCTTTCTATCTCCTTGAAATATCCATGTGTCACTATCATTAGTGAACATAGCTTGCTTGGATTCACAATTCAAGACAACCTTATACCTTTCCAAGGTATCCATCCCAAGGATTACATCAAACCCTCGCATCTTAAGTGGTATAAGATCCACTTGATTGCGATGTTCAGAAAATAAGAAGATGCAGGGAGAACATACCTCCCACAAAATAGCAGATCCCATCAAAGGAGTCTCCAACAACAAACTATCTGCTCAATGACTTGTAGTCAGGTTGCAGACAAGAATCACTCTTCGAGTGATAAAGGAGTGTGTAGCACCCGAATCAATTAAAACAGATACGACGTAAGATGTAGACATATCCCGAGGGTTGATCACTGCATCAGGTGGATTCATCACATAGAATCTCATCGTTGCCTGTGGTTGATTTGGTGCTTGATGACTAGGTGTCGATGATCCAGCTTGGGATGCTTGTCCACGTCCTCTAGCGTTACCTGGAAACTGTCGCCTTTGAGATCCTTACTGACTCTACCTTTGAGGTTGAGTCACACTCACTTCTCTGGCTCTGTAATCCTTCATCAGATGTCCCACCTTTCCACATATATAACAACTTTTGTTCCCTTACTGTGGTCTGGTTGGTCCTGTAACTGACATAGATGATGAGCTATGAGCTCCTTCTAGAGGTAAACTTCGCCCTCTATCCCTATTTGACATCCACTGCATCTGGGTACTGAATCTAGGTGGTGGTGTAGGCACGGAAAACCTTGGTCTCTTGAAACCTTTAGATGAGGATCCTTGGAACTGGGGATACATCTTCTTATTCTTGGTCTGTCATTTTTCTAACATAGACCTCTCTATCCTCCTGACCGACTCTACAAAGGTAAGAAACCTTTCCCTGTTCTCCAGAGCAGAAATAGGTGTGGTCAACTCAGTGTTTAACCCCTTCTCAAAATGCATAATCATTTCTTCATCTGTAGCTACCATATGCGGACAGAATCACAACAGCTCCATGAACTTAGCCTCGTATTCACTAATGTTCATTGGTCCTTGTCTTAACCTCTCAAATTGAGAGATTTTCTCATCCATGAACATCTTAGGAAAATATCTGTTGATAAATCCCCGTCGGAAAACTTCCCATTCGATCTCCACACCTGGCCTTTTCCTTTCCTCCATGGTCCACCAATGACCAGCACTCCCCTTGAGAAGATACACAACATGTCTGACCTTCTCAGCTTTTGGGATGTTCAGGATTCTAAAGGCCTTCTCTAGTTCAGTTAGCCACAAGTCAGCATCTGCTGGGTCAGCTGCTCTAGCATATTCTGTTGCTCCAACCCGGCGTAGTCGTTCAAATGTCTTTTCAGATCCTTGTCCTTCTGGATGGGTAGGTGCCCTAGGTACATGTATAGGCATCCTATCAGTCATGTGTGTCATGGAAGTCATGAACTGCCCGAACATGGCTTGGAAGGCTGGGTTCCCCATGTCAGCTGGGTCGAACTGGGGAGGTTCAGGTACATGTTCTTCCCTTTCTTGGTTTCTTACACCTCCTCCAGGTGCAATGACACTACTCTTAGCAACATGTTCCTCATGTGATCTAGACATCTTTAGTTTTATCTTCTCCTCCTATATGAGCAGAAGACACTATCAGATATACTGGAAGACACTAGAACAGACTCTACCACCCTAGTCCTATGTCTCTGTAGACTTAGTGAACCTATAGCTCTGATACCACTAATTGTGATACCCCGTTCAAACAAAATGTTATTAACGATGCGAAAGTAATTAATTAGCAGCAGAATTACTGAAAATCACTAAAAAAATTTAAAACTTTTTGTGAAGAGATCCATAACTGTAAAACTATTCCATAAAGAAATAAGGTAAGTCATTTACAAGCTAATCCATCATTACATCTCTGTAATATCTCATCTTGAGAGTCCCAACATTGACTGCTCTTGTTAACCTGTACAAAGCAGTATACAAAAATCTCGAGGCATTAAGCCAAAATCTCAGATCTATATTAAACCATCTACTGACTCCAAGGACCTGAGAGTATAGAGACGACACATAGGACTCTCTATATACAAAACCTAACAAACAATGTCTCCACCTGAGGATCACTGTTGTCCTTGCTGATGCAGCTGCTGCTGTTGTTGTTGCTCACCCACTGAGGGGTTTCTTTATCCTCAGCGTCTCCTAAAAAGGTTGAATCCCACGGGGGTGAGACAATTGAAAATTGTCCTAGTGAGAGTTATAACTCTCCGCCAGAAGCATTTTTATTGCAAATAATGGAATAACACTGAGCAGTAATATTATAATTATTCAACATCAGGAAATTCATTGAAAAAGCTAAGTAGAGCAGTATTCCCTAAGCAATCATTTCAATTATAACTTTGATTACATAGAAAGTCATTTAATCAATAAGGAATATGAAGAACATGTGTATTATTTGTCCAACTAGGACTTAATAAGCCATGTATCATCAATCATTGTTTCTCGTAGTTCAACCTAAGAAAATATGCTACATGACTGATTACATTTTACAAACATACTTATGCCCTGAGGAGATGAGGTATACCTCTCATACTCCAACCGACCATTATGAAATCGCAATCGGTACCATACATAGGTCATCAGAAGTGCCGGATTCCTATGACCTCATCCTCCTCAGTCAGTGTGAGGAAAAACATGCAAGACATCTTGTGTCTCTACTATAATATCTTTCCAGGGTATTCTGGCACTTCTCTATTAGAGTTACAGTGGCATGTTGTACTCTCTTCGCAATCGAGGGATTTCTTGTTTATCTCATATCAATTTAGCATTAACATCATCATCGGGAGATTAGTGATACATCTTCCCGGCATATGCATATAATTAAGGATTGAGAGATTAAATGTTTATCTCACATCAATTCCTTCATTAGGACGTAAGGTATTCACGTCCATAACCCCCACATACTCAAAAGTATGCTCTCCAGGAGTTCCCTTAGGAAAACATGTTTCACTATCATCTAGCTTCTGACGATGATGGATCGATGGTCAGGGCTCTACATGATATTATTATATTTGATTATTTAAGTACACTATGGCATTCTTTTAGCATTAGGCATGTTTTCAAACATAAACCATTAAAATAATTGCTATAAAGAAAAAGTACTAATTGTATCAAGTTCATTTCACAGCTTTATTAACATTGTGATCTCAGTCCCTTATCAACTCATCATCATGATTCATGAGAATGTGGGTGTTCAACCCTTAGATCATCAAAACACATGTTACCAGTTTAACTGGTAACTCAATACCATCTATTCATTTGACAGTGTAAACATAATAGTAGCAATGCAGGTATTTCACATGGCTCATACAACCTATCAGTCTCATTTGTTACCTCTCATTAGGAAACATAGCATATCATTGCTTTCAAAGCTTTTAAAGTGCTTTCAATGGATATGGATTTATAGATTTTACCTAGATATGCTCACTATTTCATAAAAACCTACATGATTAATACAAATGATAACATGCACATTATCCCTATATCAACACAATGCAAAACAAAGATAACTTTACTATTCAAGGGTTGCACCACTATGCCCTTATTAGGGTTAGGGTTTCTCTTTTCAATTCATTTAGGGTTAACCAACCCCTTAGCTCAATTGGGAATAGTGATTCCTTATTTCATTATCTAATCATAGAGCTTCATTCTTAAAAGCATAACCCATAATTAGGGTTTCACACTGTTATTCACCTTAATTGGAATTAGGGTTTACTATTCATGTCACATCATTCTAGATTAGGATTCACATATCACATCACTCTAGATTAGGGTTCTTATTTAGCATACTCTGAATTAGGATTTACTATTCCCATCACATCACCCTGGGTTAGGGTTTACTATTCATATTGAATCACCCTTGATTAGGGGTATCATTAATATCCCTCCATTAGGGTTTACTATTCACCCCAAGTAGGAGTGATCAACAAAGTACCTTTAATTAAGGTTTACTATGTCATCATCATGAATTAGGATTACATCATCATCATGCATTAGGGATACTTCCATTATTACCCCCAATTAGGGTTAAGGTTCATTAACCATCATAATTAGGGTTTTCATGATCTCACTATGAAGGATCATACCCTAATTAGATATTCATTACTATTGTAAGTCCATTACTTGATTAACATTCATAAAAGGAGTCATTTCTCTCTCATCCTCTATAGGATGATGTTTACTTCAACCTTGATTAGGTTAAGTAACTCAATCAAGAAATAAAATTGACTTTATGGTTTATATCATTACCATTGTAATCATTAGAGCTTAATTACTTCATGGGTTTCAATCATTCTATCCCATTAAGGTACAAGTACCTTGATTACCTTTGATTACAACATTTATTAATTAACTAATCACTTTGTCCTTTAACCACTTTAAGTACCCATGGGGTTAGGTTAATCAACCACCAAATGATCTTGTCTCTTAAGGCCCCAAACGATCTTGAATATCTTAGACCTCAAACGGTCTTACATACTAAACCTCCAAACGGTCTAAGACCATTTGGACCCTCATGCGGTCTTGGTCTCCCTTGAGACCGTTTGGTAAAGTAGACCTTTATGCAATGACTATCATGTTTGTGACACTCCCATATGAAATTTTTTTATTGCTTCCGCTCATGTGTTATGAAAATCTAGGTGTTACAATATGGTATCAGAGCAATTTGGTAAATGGCCACTAGGCAAACATGATTCTCATAATCACCTTAGAGTGAAGATGGATAGATTCCATAAGAAGAATACCATAATCTTGAGTGATTATGTGTGGGCTCTGATCTCCAAAACCACGATATAAACTTAGCAGAAGCGATTCGATTAACATCGGAAGACAAAAATCACGGGAAATTAAAACTTTTCGAGATAAGAGCTTGAATCTATAAAAACTTCTTTCATAAAAGGAGATAAATTGTTTACATCTCAGATAATTACTCCTTGAGTAATTATATACAACATGATACAAAATCTCAAACCAAAAGACTCCAACGACCTGAGAGTACAGAGAACACATAGGACTGACTATCTAACTATACAACTCAGCAGTCTGAATCTCCACCTGAGATTTACTGCTGCTACTGATGCTGCTGCTACTGATATTGGTCTCCTGAAGATTGATTCCTTCACCCTAGATGACCACCTAAAAAGTTGAAATCTACGGGGTGAGGCAATTTTAAATAATTGTCCCAGTGAGAGTTATAACTCTTCGCCAGAAGCTATATTATAGCAACCAAGACTAACATAGGCAATAAAAGCATTAAGGTAATCAGCAGCAGATTGTTATCAATTAGAACAACAATATTTAAGGAATATGAAGAACATGTATACTAAGTAAAGTATCTTCAACCAATGTATCTCGTAGTTCAACCTAAGCAGATATACTACGCGGTTGATTATGTTTTACAAACATCATTATGCCCTGCGGAGATGAGGTATACCGCTCATACTCCAACCGATCACTATTAAGTCGCATCGGTATCATACATAGGTCATCAAAAGAGCCAGATTCTTATGACCTCATCTTCCTCAGTCAGTAAGAGGATCAACATACATGACATCTAGTGTCTCTACTACTATAGCTTACCAGGGTATTCTGGTACTTCGCTATTAGAGTCACAGTGGCGTTCTGTACTCTCTTCGCTACTGAAAGATTTCTTGTTTATCTCTCATCGATGCGGTATAAAAGATTTCCTCACGAGATTAGTGTTACATCACCCCGGCATAAAGCATAGTGAAGGATTGATAGATTAAGATACATCTACATCAATTCCTACACTAGGATGTAAGGAAATTCACATCCATATTACCCCACATATTCAAAAGTATGTGCTCCAGGAATCCCCTTAGGAAAACCTGTTTCACCATCATTTAACTCCTGACAATGATGGATCTATGATCAGGGCTCTACATGGTATGATTATACTTGATTAGTTAGGTACATTTCAGTATTCTTTTATCATCATACATGTTTTCAAACATTAATCATTAGCATAGCAGCTATGAAGGAAGAATACTAAATGTAACAAGCCTAACTCTCATCAGTTATCATTTCTCAATATTATCATCACAAGTCATCTCTTAAAGCATGACCTTGATGGTATTCATGGCTCTCACAGCCTATCAATCTCATAAGATGCTATTAACAAGGTATCAGGATATATCACTATTCATAAAGCTAACAACATGCTTTCAATGAATATAGTATCATAATCCATACCTGGATATGATCATCCTTATAAAGGAACCTGCATGGTTAAATCAACTGATAACAGTAAATAACTCATTTAAAGAAGTTGTATCTCCCTACTCATACAAGAGCTAGGTTTCCCTAGTTTTCATCAATTAGGGTTTACTATTCTCATTACATGTCATCACCCTAGAATTAGGGTTTACTATTCACCTCATGGTGAAATGATCTCATAACATACTCATGTATGAGAAACATCATCATTAAAGACCTCAGATAAGATTAAGATTCATCAATTATCATCATTAGGGTTTCCATGATCTCACATAAGTGGATCATACCTAAACTTGCACATTCATGTATATTGAAGGCATTTTACTTGAGTTTCCATTATAATTGGTACTTTCTCTCTCCTCTAACTAGTAGATAGTGATTATACCACTCTAGATTAGGTTGGGTTAAGTCCTCATTGATTAACACCAGTCAACTCATCACTATCATGTGATTAGGGTTTAATTATAACAAGGTATCACTCAATTGAACCTTTCAGGGGCATTTTGGTAATTTACCCATTGACCATCATCATGGGTCAATTCATTAGCCACTTAGTCCCTTAACATCTTAGGTTTAGATTAGATCATCATTGAACCATTTACACCTTCAAGTGATTATGTATAATCAACCTTGACGGTCTCCAATTGGTTTAGGGTTTAACCTTCAACCCATTTGATTCTTGAACGACCTTGAACTTGTTTAATTTCAAATTACCTTGAATCCATTTGAACCTTAAACGAGTGTGGACCCACTTAATCTTAAATGGGTGTGGACCCATTTAAGTCCAAACGAGTGTGGACCCGTTTGAGCCTAAACGAGTGTGAACCCGTTTGAGCTTAAACGGGTGTGAACCCGTTTGGACTCAAACGAGTGTGAACCCGTTTGGACTCAAACGAGTGTGGACTCATTTGGACTCAAACAAGTGTGAACTCATTTGGGATTAAATGGGTGTGAACTCATTTGGTCTAAAATGATTGTGGGTCTACTTGGGTTCAAACCGCATGAACATAAAAGGTGACTCAAAGATTATGCTTGAAAAGGATTTCTTATGTTGAAGCTTTCAATTGGCCCAAGCCATGTTAACCATATACAAATTGAGTCAATTAGGATGAGCCTCAATCAACTGGACACCAAATTGACCCTCAATTGAAATCCAATTAGGGTTAAATCTAACTCAATTAGGGTTTCCAATCGGATAATCATCAATGTTCAAAAATATGATTCAAATCAGAGTTGAACCTATCAATTGACCTCCAATTGGGCCCAAACTTGGCTGAAACGGTCTTGAGGTCGTTTGGGTGACCTCCAAACGATCTTGAGACCGTTTGCCCAAAGTTTGACCAAAAACCAAAATGATTTGATAAGGGTTGAGCCCTAATTAAATTAAAAATCAGCACTTTTCATCAATTTATCAACATCTTGTAATTGGACCCTCAAACCATCAAATTTCTTTAACCCTAGACCTCCAAAAGATCTTGGGGTGTCACTAAACCAGTGTGAGATCGTTTGGAAGAACCCCGAAATGGGTTGGAACCCGTTTGAGTCCTTCAACCCAAAACTCAACAAGATCCATATTGAAATCAGCAACTTTCACCCGATTATGGTTAGGTTATTGAAGTGTCTTCAACTCTTAATTGGTTAGGAATTAGATTTCAATTATTTGTAGGAATGAAATTCAATATATTATGAACAGGTATCCCAAACGGTCAATGCTTGGTCAACTCACCCAAACGGGTTGGAACTCGTTTGCCCAAAAGTTCAAGTTAATTAGTTTGGAAAATTCAGTACTTAATTCAATTCTATTGCCTAATTGATTGGACTTCAACCTACGATTCCTTTGGAATTAACCACTCAAATTTGGTGGGTCATTATCCTACATAATTGTGAACAGAAACCCAAACGGTCCATGCTTGGTCAATGCCCTCAAATGGTTTGGAACCCGTTTTCCCAAACCGACCTAGTGAACCCATTTGCCTTTCAAATGGGTTGATCAAAAAGGGGGAAAGACATAAGACCGTTTGATAAAGTAACTTTGCTAATCATGCCCATCGTCTTCTACCTCCAGATTAAGGTCTGTTCATCGTGGTTTTAGTTTGCAAGAAAGCAAGGAAGGATGGGGAAAAGAAGAACAAGCTACTTTTGCAAGTACAAAGATATGCATAAGAAAGCAAAAGGGTTTAGAGTTATAAAACTTGCCTTAAGGTCGTTCCTTGAGCTCCAATCTTCCAAGCTTCAAGTCTTTAATGGTGTCTTGAGCTCCACAGGTCGGCCAAGGGTTTTTCTCCAAAGAAAGGTTGGGAAAAGATGGCTAGAACGAGAAAGCTAAGTGAGAAAACTAGCAATCCATCCTTTTAACATGATTTCCTCTATGAATTTGAGCTTGAAGATGGTGTTCTCTTACCTTAGAACAGGTTGGTCATTTCCCTGAGCTCCAGAGCTTGGCCTTGGTCGGTTGAGAAAGATGAGAAGTGAGGAAGTGAAGGAAAATGTTTGCTTGGTTTGGAAAGAAAGGTGCTTATATAGTTTAGGCTGATTTACACCATAAAGACCTCTAGAACTTTGAAATTCTCATCCAAGTCCTTTCTTATTTCTAAGGCACGTTCAAGCTCATATAAACTTATGCAAAGCTCATGAAATCTCAAGATCTAGGGGTAAAGAAAGCCAACTTTCAACTAGGGTACATACATGAAAGGTTTCCTTACTCAAACTTAGTGAATTTTATGTACAAAGGTCATTTTTCTTATCTGATTATTCATTGATGTGTCCCTTTCACCATTTCTACTCTAAAAGATGACAAGAGTCATAAAAGATGTTCTAGATGGTGTATTTTACAAGTTGCACCCCTCAAATTGGGTAAACTGCATTTTACTCCAAATTAGGGTTTTTAAGCATAAGGATTATTCCACAAGCTGCATCTAGATGCCCAAGCTTGGGAAATCCATCATGTGTCATCATATTCACTCATATGATGTCTCATTATCAAAAGAACATCTTAACATGTGCAATTGCAAGTTAACCCCTTAACTGGGTAATTTGCACATAAGCCCCTGCATTACCAAAATAATACTACAACTTTGATTAAAAAGGATAAAATTGAAAGTATATGTTCCTGAGGAACTTAATTACATGTCAAAAGATAATCACCAGGGTTTAATTACATATTTAGGCAAAACACCTAGGGTTAGTTTATAACCCAGGTCAGGGATGTTACAAATTATCCACCCCTTACAAGGATTTCGTCCTCGAAATCAACAAAACGCATTAGGAGAAAAGAGCAGGGTATTTCCTTCTCATCTCATCCTCTAGTTCCCAAGTGGCTTCTTCAACACCACGGTGGTTCCAGAGGACTTTCACAAGGCTTATATCTTTCTTCTTTAACTTTTTAGTTCTTCTATCAAGGATTGACACTGGCCCTTCCTCGTAAGATATGTCATCATTCAATTCTACCTCCATAGGTTGTAGAACTGGCTCAGTGTCAGGGTGACATTTCCTCAGCATAGAAATGTGAAACACAAGGTGTAACCTCTGCAACTCTGGTGGTAACTCTAGTCTATAGGCTACCTTTCCAACCCGTTCAATGATTGGATAAGGTCCCATAAATCTAGGTGCTAACTTTCCTTTCCTTCCAAAGCGAAGGACTCCTTTCCAAGGCGAGACCTTGAGGTACACTTTGTCTCCAACCTGGAACTCTAACGGTCTACGACGCTTATCAGCTTACGAATTCTATCTATCTTGTGTAGTCTTAAGCTGTTGTTGTATAACTTTGATCTTTTCTGTAGTTTGCTGCACAAGATCAGGACCTAACCACTGATGTTCACCAGTCTCATACCAACACAAAGGGGATCTACAACGTCTACCATACAAGGCTTCATAAGGTTCCATATCAATACTATGCTGATAGCTATTGTTATAGGCAAACTCTATCAAGCTTAGGTGTAGATCCCAACTTCCGGTAAACTGGAGAACACATGCTCTCAACAGGTCTTCCAAGATCTGTATGGTTCTTTCTGACTGTCTATAAGTATGTGGATGAAAAGCCGTACTAAACCTTAGCTTGGTGCCTAAGGCTCTGTGTAGCTGCTCCCAAAAGCGACTTGTAAACTGGGGACCTCTGTCAGAAACTATGGTGACAGGAACTCCGTGCAAACACACTATCTCTTGAACATACAACTGTGATAACCTTTCAGTAGAAAAGGTTGTTTTGATAGGTAATAAATGCGCTGTCTTAGTCAACCTATCAACAACTACCCAAATGGAATCATGTCCTTTGCTTGTCCTGGGTAGGCCAACAACAAAGTCCATGGTCACATGGTCCCACTTCCACTGTGGTATGGGTAAAGGTTGCATTGTTCCTGCAGGCTTTTGGTGTTCAGCTTTAACTTGCTGACACACAAGACACCTCATCACAAACTCTGCAACATCCTTCTTCATTCCAGGCCACCAATAAAAATCTTTCAAATTTCGATACATCTTGGTGCTCCCTGGATGCATATCATACATCGAAGAATGAGCTTCTTCCAGAACTAACTTCCTCAAGTTATCCATATCTGGCACTATCATCCTCCCATGATAACATGCTACATGATCATCTGAGTCATAGAAACCATCTCACTTCTCATTTCCATACTCTGATCTAATCTGCTAAACTACAGCATCAACCTGTTGTGCCTCCTTAATCTGCTCTCTTAGGGTAGGTTTAATATGCATCTCAGCCAACAACCCGACTAACAATGACACCTTCAACTGTACAATGTCTTGCCTTAAAGGGATAAGCATATCTCTCTTAGAGCATACTAAAGAGTTTAGTTATGCTCTATCCATGGTTGATGTTGCTGATTTCCTACTCAAGGCATCTGCAACCACATTGGCCTTTCCTGGATGGTAATCAATTGTACAATTGTAGTCCTTGATTAACTCCATCCAGCGACGTTGCCTCATGTTAAGCTCATGCTGAGAGAAGATATACTTAAGATTTTTGTGATCTTTGAAAATCTGGAATGTCTCTCCGTAGAGATAATGTCTCCAGATATTCAGGGCATGAACCACATCAGCTAACTCCAGATCGTGTGTTGGATAATTCTCTTCGTGTTTCTTAAGCTGTCGTGAAGCAAAAGAAATCACTGGCTTATCCTGCATCAACACGCATCTGAATCCATTCTTGGAGGCATCACAGAAAACTATGTATCCTTTTCCTTGCTCAGGTAACACAAGCACAGGTGCACTTTTTAACCTCTCCTTCAACAGCTGAAAAGACTGTTGACACTTATCACTCCAGGTAAAAGGAACATCTTTCCGGGTTAACTTGGTTAAGGGTAAGGCTATAGAACTGAAATTCTTAATAAACCTTCGATAATAACCAGCTAATCCCAAGAAACTTCGAATCTCCGTTGGTGTCTTTGGTTGTTCCCACTGTAGAACAGATTCTACCTTTGTAGGGTCAACACGAATACCCGAGGAAGATATCACATGTCCAAGAAAAGATACTTCCAGCAACCAGAACTCACACTTGCTAAACTTAGCATATAGCTTATGTTTTCTTAGCAGAGTTAGAGCCTGTCAGAGATGTTGTTCATGTTGCTGAGCATCCTTACTATAAATCAGAATGTCATCTATGAAAATGACAACACACTAATCAAGGAAAGGTCGAAAAACTCTATTCATGAGTTCCATGAATGCAGTCGGTGCATTAGTTAGTCCAAATGACATAACCGTGAACTCATAGTGACCATATCGTGTCCTAAAGGCAGACTTGGATATGTCACTATCCTTAATACGAAGTTGATGATATCCAGACCTCAAGTCTATCTTTGAGAAGACTGTTGCACCACGCAACTGGTCAAAAAGATCATCAATCCTCGGCAACGGGTACTTATTCTTTATTGTTACTTTATTGAGTTGTCTATAATCAATGCACAACCACATTGACCCATCTTTCTTTTTAACAAACAAAACCGGAGAACCCCACGGTGAAGTGCTCGGTCGGATAAAACCTTTCTCAAGAAACTCTTGAAGTTGTTTCTTGAGTTCTGCCATCTCAGTAGGCGCCATCCTATACGGTGTCTGGGCTATAGGTTTTGTATCTGGGATCAAATTGATTTCAAAATCAATTTCCCGAGGCGGTGGTATACCTAGAAGTTCTTCAGGAAACACGTCCTTAAATTCCCTGACTATAAGAACTTCAGCAGGGTTGGGACCTTCTTTGGTAACATCTACTACATGTGCCAGGAATGCATAACATCCTTGCCTCATCAGCTTGTTAGCAACCATAGCTGATACAAGACAGGTGGGCAGAATCTGTCTCTCTCCTTGAAAGATCCATGTGCTGCTATCATCAGCAAACACAGCCTGTTTGGATTCACAATCCAAGACAACTCGATACCTTTCTAAGGTATCCATCCTAAGGATTATATCAAATCCTTGCATATCAAGTGGTATAAGGTCCACTTGAATGCGATGATCAGAAAAGAAGAGGATGTAGGGAGAGCATACCTCCTGCAAAATGGCAGACCCACTCAATGGAGTCTCTAAAAACAAGCTATCTGCCCTATGACTAATTGTCATGTTGTAGCTACGAATCACTCTCCGAGTGACAAAGGAGTGCATAGCACCTGGGTCAATCAGAACATATACAACACAGGATTTAGACATATCAGAATATAAAAGTTCCATCTGACCTGCCACTACCCGTGGATTGACCACTGCATCTGGTGGGTTCATAGCATAGAACCTCGCTGTCGCCTAGTGTTGAGGTGGTGTTGATGATCCAGCTTGAGATGCTTGTCCACGTCCTCGAGCTGCTCCTTGAGATTGCCTTCTATGTGATCCATGTTGACTCTGTCTCGGAGGCTGTGTCACACTGACAGGCCTAGATCGACAGTCCTTCATCAAATGTCCCACCTTCCCACAGTTGTAACAGCTCTTCTCCAGTTGTTGTGGTCTGGGTGGTCCTGTAACTGACATTGATGTTGAACTATGAGTCTCTTGTAGTGGTAGGCTTCGTCCCCTGCCTCTACTCGGTGTCCACTGTATCTGAGCACTAGTTCTGGGTGGTGGAGGTGTAAGTGCAGAGAATCTAGGCTTCTTAAAGTCTCTAGATGAAGAACCCTGGAACTGCAGATATCTTTTATGGGTTTGTCTCTTCTCGACTACGGATTTCTCTATCCTTCGGACTGACTCAACGAAGGTAGAAAACCTCTCCCGATTCTCTAGGGAAGACACAGGAGTAGTCAAGTCGGCGTTTAAACCCTTCTCGAACCTTCTGATTCTTTCTTCTTCTGTGGCAGCCATGTGCGGACAAAACTGCAATAACTCCATGAACTTAGCTTCATACTCGCTAATGTTCATCATGCCTTGCCTCAATCTCTCAAACTGAGAGATCTTCTCATCTAGGAAGGTCTTTGGAAAATATCTATTGATAAATTCCCGATGAAAATCTTCCCACGAGATCTCCACTCCAGGCCTCTTCTGCTCTTCCATGGTCCACCAGTGACCAGCACTTCCCTTGAGAAGATAGACAACATGTCTAACCTTCTGAGCTTCTGGGATGTTGAGGATTCTAAAAGCTTTCTCCAACTCGGTTAACCACAGATCGGCATCTGTAGGATCAGCTGTTCTAAAGTATTCAGTTGCTCCGACACGACGAAGTTGCTCGAACGTCTTACCGATACCTTGTCCTTCAGGCTGGGCAGGTGCCCTAGGTACAGGCATGGGCATCCTGTCGGTGATGTGTGTCATAGTAGTCATAAACTGCCCGAACATAGTTTGAACAACTGGGTTTCCCATGTCAGCTGGGTCAAACTGAGGTGGTTCTCTGGGTGGCTGAGGTACAGGTTGTTCTATCTCCGGGTTCCTTGCACCTCCTTGGGGTGCAACAACACTACTTTCTACCACGTACTCCTCGTGTTGTTCAGACATCCTTAATTATCTTCTTCTCCTGAGGAGAAGAAGACTCTATTAGATAAGAAAGAAATACTAAGGATAGACTCGACATCCTAAGTCCTATGTGTCTGTAGACTCAGTAAACCTAGAGCTCTGATACCACTAATTGTGGGCTCTGATCTCCAAAACCACGATATAAACTTAGCGGAAGCGATTTGATTAACAGCGGAAGACAAAAATCACAGGAAATTAAAACTTTTCGAGATAAGAGCTTGAATCTATAAAAACTTCTTTCATAAAAGGAGATAAACTGTTTACATCTCAGATAATTACTTCTTGAGTAATTATATACAACATGATACAAAATCTCAAACCAAAAGACTCCAAGGACCTGAGAGTACAGAGAACACATAGGACTGACTATCTAACTATACAACTCAGCAGTCTGAATCTCCACCTGAGATTTACTGCTGCTACTGATGCTGCTGCTGCTGATATTGGTCTCCTGAAGATTGATTCCTTCGCCCTCGACGACCACCTAAAAAGTTGAAATCTATGGGGTGAGACAATTTTAAATAATTGTCCCAGTGAGAGTTATAACTCTTCGCCTGAAGCTATATTATAGCAACCAAGAATAACATAGGCAATAAAATCTTTAAGGTAATCAGCAGCAGATTGTTATCAATTAGAACAACAACATTTAAGGAATATGAAGAACATGTATACTAAGTAAAGTATCTTCAACCAATGTATCTTGTAGTTCAACCTAAGCAGATATACTACGCGGTTGATTATGTTTTACAAACATCATTATGCCCTGCGGAGATGAGGTATACCGCTCATACTCCAACCGATCACTATTAAGTCTCATCGGTATCATACATAGGTCATCAAAAGAGCCGGATTCTTATGACCTCATCTTCCTCAGTCAGTAAGAGGATCAACATGCAAGACATCTAGTGTCTCTACTACTATAGCTTACCAGGGTATTCTGGTACTTTGCTATTAGAGTCACAGTGGCATTCTGTACTCTCTTCACTACCGAAAGATTTCTTGTTTATCTCTCATCGATGCGGTATAAAAGATTTCCTCGCGAGATTAGTGTTACATCACCCCGACATAAAACATAGTGAAGGATTGATAGATTAAGACACATCTACATCAATTCCTACACTAGGATGTAAGGAAATTCACATCCATATTACCCCACATATTCAAAAGTATGTGCTCCAGGAATCCCCTTAGGAAAACCTATTTCACCGTCATTTAACTCCTGACAATGATGGATCTATGATAAGGGCTCTACATGGTATGATTATACTTGATTAGTTAGGTACATTTCAGTATTCTTTTATCATCATACATGTTTTCAAACATTAATCATTAGCATAGCAGCTATGAAGGAAGAATACTAAATGTAACAAGCCTAACTCTCATCAATTATCATTTCTCAATATTCTCATCACAAGTCATCTCTTAAAGCATGACCTTGATGGTATTCATGGCTCTCACAGCCTATCAATCTCATAAGATGCTATTAACAAGGTATCAGGATATATCACTATTCATAAAGCTAACAACATGCTTTCAATGAATATAGTATCATCATCCATACCTGGATATGATCATCCTCATAAAGGAACCTACATGGTTAAATCAACTAATAACAATAAATAACTCATTTAAAGAAGTTGTATCTCCCTACTCATACAAGAGCTAGGTTTCCCTAGTTTTCATCAATTAGGGTTTACTATTCTCATTACATGTCATCACCCTAGAATTAGGGTTTACTATTCACCTCATGGTGAAATGATCTCATAACATACTCATGTATGAGAAACATCATCATTAAATACCTCAGATAAGATTAAGATTCATCAATTATCATCATTAGGGTTTCCATGATCTCACATAAGTGGATCATACCTAAACTTGCACATTCATGTATATTGAAGGCATTTTACTTGAGTTTCCATTATAATTGGTACTTTCTCTCTCCTCTAACTAGTAGATAGTGATTACACCACTCTAGATTAGTTTGGGTTAAGTCCTCATTGATTAACACCAGTCAACTCATCACTATCATGTGATTAGGGTTTAATTAAAACAAGGTATCACTCAATTCAACCTTTTAGGGGCATTTTGGTAATTTACCCATTGACCATCATCATGGGTAAATTCATTAGCCACTTAGTCCCTTAACATCTTAGGTTTAGATTAAATCATCATTGAACCATTTACACCTTCAAGTGATTAAGTATAATCAACCTTGACGGTCTCCAATTGGTTTAGGGTTTAACCTTCAACCTTCAACCCATTTGATTCTTAAATGACCTTGAACTTGTTTAATTTAAAATGACCTTGAATCCATTTGAACCTTAAACGAGTGTGGACCCACTGAATCTTAAACGGGTGTGGACCCATTTAAGTCCAAACGAGTGTGGACCCGTTTGAGCTTAAACGAGTGTGAACCCGTTTGAGCTTAAATGAGTGTGAACCCGTTTGGGCTCAAACGAGTGTGAACCCGTTTGGACTCAAACGAGTGTGGACTCATTTGGACTCAAACGAGTGTGAAATCGTTTGGGCTTAAACGGGTGTGAACTCGTTTGGTCTAAAATGATTGTGGGTCTACTTGGGTTCAAACCGCATGAACATAAAAGGTGACTCAAAGATTATGCTTGAAAAGGATTTCTTATGTTGAAGCTTTCAATTGGCCCAAGCCATGTTAACCATATACAAATTGAGTCAATTAGGATGAGCCTCAATCAACTGGACACCAAATTGACCCTCAATTGAAAGCCAATTAGGGTTAAATCTAACTCAATTAGGGTTTCCAATCGGCTAATCATCAATGTTCAACAATATGATTCAAATCAGAGTGGAACCTATCAATTGACCTCCAATTGGGCCCAAACTTGGATCAAACGGTCTTGAGGTCGTTTGGGTGACCTCCAAACGATCTTGAGACCGTTTGCCCAAAGTTTGACCAAAAACCAAAATGATTTGATAAGGGTTGAGCCCTAATTAAATTAAAAATCAGCACTTTTCATCAATTTATCAACATCTTGTAATTGGACCCTCAAACCATCAGATTTTTTTAACCCTAGACCTCCCAAACGATCTTGGGGTGTCACTAAACGAGTGTGAGATCGTTTGGATGAACCCCCAAACGGGTTGGAACCCGTTTGAGTCCTTCAACCCAAAACTCAACAAGATCCATATTGAAATCAGCAACTTTCACCCGATTATGGTTAGGTTATTGAAGTGTCTTCAACTCTTAATTGGTTAGGAATTAGATTTCAATTATTTGTAGGAATGAAATTCAATATATTATGAACAGGTATCCCAAACGGTCAATGCTTGGTCAACTCACTCAAATGGGTTGGAACCCGTTTGCCCAAAAGTTCAAGTTAATTAGTTTGGAAACTTCAGTACTTAATTCAATTCTATTGCCTAATTGATTGGCCTTAAACCTACGATTCCTTTGGAGTTAACCCCTCAAATTTGGTGGGTCATTAGCCTACATAATTGTGAACAGAAAACCCAAACTGTCCATGCTTGGTCAATGCCCTCAAATGGGTTGGAACCTGTTTGCCCAAACCGACCTAGTGAACCCGTTTGCCTTTCAAACGGGTTGATCAAAAAGGGGGAAAGACATAAGACCATTTGATAAAGTAACTTTGGTAATCACACCCATCCTAGTCTACCTCCAGATTAAGGTCTGTTCATCATGGTTTTAGTTTGCAAGAAAGCAAGGAAGGATGGGGAAAAGAAGAACAAGCTACTTTTGCAAGTACAAAGATATGCATAAGAAAGCAAAAGGGTTTAGAGTTATAAAACCCGCCTTAAGGTCGTTCCTTGAGCTCAAAGCTTCCAAGATTCAAGTATTTAATGGTGTCTTGCGCTCCACAGGTCGGCCAAGGGTTTTTTCTCCAAAGAAAGGTTGGGAAAAGATGGCTAGAATGAGAAAGCTAAGTGAGAAAACTAGCAATCCATCCTTTTAACATGATTTCCTCCATGAATTCGAGCTTGAAGATGGTGTTCTCTTACCTTAGAACAGGTTGGTCATTTACCTGAGCTCCAGAGCTTGGCCTTGGTCGGTTGAGAAAGATGAGAAGTGAGGAAGTGAAGGAAAATGTGTGCTTGGTTTGGAAAGAAAGATGCTTATATAGTTTAGGCTGATTTACACCATAAAGACCTCTAGAACTTTGAAATTCTCATCCAAGTCCTTTCTTATTTCTAAGGCACGTTCAAGCTCATCTAAACTTATGAAAAGCTCATGAAATCTCAAGATCTAGGGGTAAAGAAAGCCAACTTTCAACTAGGGTACATACATGAAAGGTTTCCTTACTCAAACTTAGTGAATTTTATGTACAAAGGTCATTTTTCTTATCTGATTATTCATTGATGTGTCCCTTTCACCATTTCTACTCTAAAAGATGACAAGAGTCATAAAAGATGTTCTAGATGGTGTATTTTACAAGTTGCACCCCTCAAATTGGGTAAACTGCATTTTACTCCAAATTAGGGTTTTTAAGCATAAGGATTATTCCACAAGCTGCATCTAGATGCCCAAGCTTGGGAAATCCATCATGTCTCATCATATTCACTCATATGATGTCTCATTATCAAAAGAACATCTTAACATGTGCAATTGCAAGTTAACCCCTTAACTGGGTAATTTGCACATAAGCCCCTGCATTACCAAAATAATACTACAACTTTGATTAAAAAGGATAAAATTGAAAGTATATGTTCCTGAGGAACTTAATTACATGTCAAAAGATAATCACCAAGGTTTAATTACATATTTAGGAAAAACACCTAGGGTTAGTTTATAACCCAGGTCAGGGATGTTACATTATGGGTCTTAACACCTGGGTATGTTCTTGATCACCACATATCTCGAAATTTAGGACGTACCTGGGAGACCTAAGATTAGACGGTCAACTACACTGAATGTTTGAAATTTATGACATGGTTGAGTCAGATGCCCCAATTGTAGAGACCAATCTAGCTTCATAGACCTTAAGTATGATTTGAGCAATAGACCAAGGTAACAAATACTGCTCACATAATCATTTGGTGAAACAAATTACATATCTCTTTTCATACAAAAGTTTGAACATAAGTGTGTCTTACAATAAATTAAGAGGTAAGCAGAACCCTAAGGTGGGTAGTAGCCTAGAGAAATTTCGAGGACGAAATTTATTTCAAGGTAGGTAGGATTGTAACATCCTCAATTTTATAGCTAATGTAAGCTTTTAATGTGGGGTTTTCTAGTAAGTGTATGTAAGAGGACCTAATGAACCTAACATGGCTAAGTTTGTAATTAAGTTTACAAAATTTGTGATACAAGTCATGTGGTCAACCAATACACACATAATGGCTTAAATGTGTATGATTGTAGTCAGGTATAGGTGAATATGAATGAATTATTCTTGTTAACAATAATGTGATGAATATATATAATATGAAGACTTGAGTTACTAGTTTGAACTCTAGACCAACTTAGGTCTCATTATTAAGGATGTAAAGTAATGTTGGCCTAATGTATCATATAAAATCTTCCATTGAGGGAATATTTATTCATTCTTTAGTTCCATAATTGAGAATAGATAATGAACCTTATTAGAGATCAGGGAATGGTCTGTGGGGCCTACAACCATATTCAATCATGATTGAGCCAATTAAGATTCACATATGGGTCCTTGGAGTTCAAATTTGGGGATTTAGCATTTCATGTTCATAATAAATACTCAATGTAATTTTGATAGCTGGATAATTGTTATACAAGATCAAGCGAGAAAATTTAGATGTTTTTAATTTATTTAGTGGCCTATGTGATTAAATTAGTAATTATCTAATTTTTATTTAAAAGATACTTTTGGGGTGTCTATCCAGTTAGCTTCTACCTAGAATTTTGCTCATGTAAATATAATGACAATATAGTGGCTGCACTAAAATTTGGAATCATATGGAGCTATGAGCTAGGCTATAGAAATATTTCTTTTATTTGGAATTTTATGCAAAAAAAAATAAAAACAAAAAAGGGTGATTCTAGCCCACATGGACCGGAGAACTGCCACCTCTGTTTACGGGGCGTGAGCAGAGTCCCCAAACCAGTGGATACTTGCTCGTGATCCGGAGGGTCAAAAGGCTATAAAAGCCTCATTCTTTAGATCCGAAGGGTTGGACGAATTCGAGGCTAGGGTTCCAGTCTAAATCGTGGGCTGGCAAGGGAGATTGAAGAAGAAGAAAGGGAGCATGCTGACAAAGGCCATGGGGGTTGAAAGTCTGGGACCCTCCATCCATGGCTTGGCCACGCCCAGAGGGGGGTGCGCGCCAGCCAGGGTAGCAGCTCGGAGAGGTTGGTGGCTCATTGGTGGCTTCCACGCATGGAGCAGTCACCTGTAGGTGGTGGCATGAGCAAGACCGAAACAGGGGAGAAGAACCCCCTTTCTCAGCGGGTGAAGAAGATACATATCCCGCCCGATCCACCGTGGATGAGGATGGGATTGTTGATCCTTCTCAGCCGTCAGATCAACTTGGAACCGTTAGCATCACTTTGATAAAATAATTCTTCCAAAATTCATATCTTGGGACTGGGAGCTTGGATTTTATCAAACAAGATACCTGTGGAAAGATCATGATGAGTAATATCACATAAAAATACTTCCAGATTATAATTTTGATACCTGTTATTTATTAAAAATTGTGTATTCAAAACTATATGATTTTGATGTTTGGTCAATTAAAAATAGTAAACGCCTTTAGAAATTCATGCAAATTTTACTACATGTGTATTATGATATTCTTAACATGATTTCAAAGCCTGATCTTTATTATATAAAGTTTTATTGAGGTTTTTGATATAAACCCTAATAAGGGTATTTTGTGTATTTCACCCATGATATGATTTTTAAATGACCTGATATTTTAATATATGATCATTCCTACATTATATGAGTACTTTCTAGAAATTTGATGAAGTTTCTTGTGCTATTACATTAGTATTTAGTTTTAGATGAGTAGCCATTATGAGCGAATAATAAATGATTATCCTGACACTATAAGTGATATATGTATGGCCAATTATGCCTGATATTAGTAATGTGATGGTATTCTACTTTGATTTCCTAATTGAGTCAGTAAGTTTAGAATATGTGACTATGTTTGAGAATTATTCTCATTATATGAAGTATATGTTCATATGAGTGCATAAGACGATTTATGTCTTATTTGAGTATAAAGATAATACTAATTATATAGTATGAGTTTTATTTTATTTCAACGCTAAGATTTTATGGTGATTTTAGATTAAAGTTATGTTTAGTCTAAATAAGAACCCTAAGTTGGTATATATAGTGAGGAAGATGGGGTTTTGAGATTTAGAAATAGGAAGAGGGAACATGTACTTGGACTTATAGAACTTTGATTATATCTAGGTGATTAAGATTTGGAACAAGAAATCAAGACTAAGTTAAGGACATCATCAACACAAAAGGTAAGTGGTCCATGCCCATGAGTACTCATGTTTTAAGTTTAGCATGTTTATATGTCTCCTGTTAAGACTTTTATAATTTATATGGTTCAATGTTCTAAGATTTTAAGGCACATAAGAATATTCTCATATCTCTATCGTTATGCAAGTTCAGATATCCATAATCTCAAATAGAGACATCTTGCTCAAAATAGTTGTGACCCATGGACCAAGTCCTTGAGTAAGTTAAAGAATCATGTTCCTATAAGATCTCTTATAAATGTTCAAAATTAATGAATAAGATTGTAAGATAAGATATGCAAGTAATGTAGCCATACTTAGTTGGTGATTGGTGATAGTTTTATATTGATAATTTAAGTACACATATGTTGCCAAGATTTCTCATATTTATAGGCATGACTATGTATTACGATTTCAGGTAGAAACATGCCATTAAGATTTCATGCATATGTATAGATATAACAACTAGATTCCCTAGAATGAATAATATCTAGAATTTAATTACAATATAAGAATATGAACTTCAGAATATTAAGACATGATCTACTTTTAGAAATAAAGGTACTTTTGGGATCACAATGTATTGTAAGAATGAGTTCATGATGGCATTTTAAGATAATGACACCTTAAGTTATGATTAGGTTGCAATACAATATTTTATAAGATTTCTAGTTTATATTTAAGGTTTAATATGTAAGTTCATATGTAAAGGTTCAAGGTAACATCATATTTTATAAGAAGGATTGAACCATCTTGTCAGAATTGATATTTTTAGATATGTGGTACTTATGATACTTTCATTAGCTTGACTTAAGATAATTTGTATACTTAGTATTTCTATATTCATGTCAGATCCTTTCTCATAAGGCATTAGACTCATTTATGATATAATTGGTATAATAAAGTAATCTTACCAAATCAGTTTTTTAGAATAAAGTTTACCTAGATAATGAGATACATGTTCAAATACAATAATGGATTCAGTTTAGAACTCAAGAATAAGAGATTTAGATTCAGACTTAGACTAGTCACTGTGTGAGTAGCCAGATTTTGATTAAAGATACATGATAAGGGTTTTAGACCCAATCTCATTTATGAAGTAATAGAGATCCATATTCACATTCAGTTCTAGATTAAGCTTATCACTTAAAAATACAAGATTCAGATTCAGATTCAAATTTAGAATTTTGTACCTGCTCAGTACTCAATAATCAGTTTCAAATAAGTCAGTTATCAATGTTTAGTTTTAATATAAGATAAGTTCAGATTCAGTATTCAGCAAAGCTATCAGTATTCAGCTTCAGTTCAGATTAAGAATTAAGTAAGTTTAGACTTAAGATAAATAAGTTGAAACCTTCATATAAGACATTATATGATAAGTCCTCATTCAGTAGTCCCGAGACAATTTAGAGGCTTCTGTTGCCAATTTAGAGGATTGGTACTCCAATTCAGAGGTGTTGCGGCACCAATTCAGGGTGTAATCACGCCAATTCAGAGACACCTCGGTGTCATTCAGGGCATGTAGTGCCATTTCAGGGTACCTTGGTACCAATTCAGGGCGTAGATATGCCAATTCAGGAGGACTTATTGTATAATGGTGGCCACAGTCAGATAAAAATCATAAGTAAAAGATACCTTAGATTATAGATGCCCATATTCTCATCCATGAGTAATGATGAGAGGGAATCAGACAAGGTAATTAAGACCTCGACACTTTGGCGTAGGTCATGGGATCCATGTACCAGGGTACATGTCTTTAGAGAAAGATAAGATAGAAAGATAAGAATTTCAGATTAAGAAATAAGAGATTTTATGTTTCATATTTTACTCAGCGCTTGATAGTAATTCCTTGTTTATAATGCTAATTTCAGATTATTAATCATGTACATTTTAAAATACTCATGCCACTTACTCTAACGACTGTTTCTCCCAATGCATGGCTGGGGACGTGATGTCCACAGGATATGGAGCAGATGAGAATCAATGGAACAAGTAAAGGTCTAGGAGATTTTACAGCTTGCCTAGTGGGGGTGCCATCTACCGAGGCGGTCCAGAGTTTAAAAAGATCTTTTTATGCTTAATCTTGTTTAAAGAGTATATTAGATTAGTCGTAGTTTTCTTTTTTTATCAATGACTATGTATGAATCAATTTTACTCAGTGCAAAGTGTTTCATTCGCTTTAATTGCAATGACTATCATGTTTGTGACACTCCCATATGAAAAAAAAACTATTGCTTCTGCTCATGTGTTATGAAAATCTGGGTGTTACAATATGGCATCAGAGCAATTTGGTAAATGGCCACTAGGAAAACATGTTTCTCATAGTCACCTTAGAGTGAAGAGGGATAGATTCCATAAGAAGAATACCATAATATTGAGTGATTATGGGTCTTAACCTTTGAATAGATAGATATCTTAGAGGTAGACGTCATCCTTGTTTAGATCTAAAGTATCAACCTGAACCTAGCTAATGAGGTTTCTTCTCCATTCTCAGTGGTTATGGCCAGGCAATTGAGAATTGAAAAGGAATTTCATAAGCGCTAGACTTTCATGCATCTGTCCTTTCTTACTAGCCCATGTGGTATGGGACACATGTGTTAGTGGGTTAGTGAGGGATAGTATGTCAGGATCTCACATCTCTGGGTATGTTCTTGATCACCACATATCTAGAAATGTAAGAGGTACCTGGGAGACCTAAGATTAGATGGTCAACTACACCGAATGTTTGAAATTAATGATAAGGTTGAGTCAGATGCCCCAAGTGTAGAGACCAATCTAGCTTCATTGACCTTAAGTATGAGTTGAGTAGTAGACCAAGGTAACAAAGAATGCTCACATAATCATTTAGTGAAACATATTACATATCTCTTTTCATAGAAAAGTTTGAACATAAGCGTGCCTTACAATAAATTAAGAGGTAAGCAGAACCCTAAGGTGGGTAGTAGCCTAGAGAAATTTCGAGGACAAAATTTATTTCAAGGTGGGTAGGATTGTGACATCCTCAATTTCATAGCTAATGTAAGCTTTTAATGTGGGGTTTTCTAGTAAGTGTATGCCAGAGGACCTAATGAACCTAACATGGCTAAGTTTGTAATTAAGTTTACAAAATTTGTGATACAAGTCATCTGGTCAACCAATACACACATAATGGCTTAAATGTGTATGGTTGTAGTCGTGTATAGGTGAATATGAATGAATTATTCTTGTTAACAATAATGTGATGAATATATATCATATGAAGACTTGAGTTACTGGTTTGAGCTCTATACCAACTTAGGTCTCATTATTAAGGAAGTAAAGTAATGTTGGCCTAATGTATCATATAAAATCATCCATTGAGGGAATATTTATTCATTCTTTAGTTCCATAATTGGGAATAGATAATGAACCTTCTTAGAGATCAGGGAATGGTCTAGGGGCCCTAGAACCTTATTCAATCATGATTGAGCCAATTAAGATTCACATATGGGTCCTTGGAGTTAAAATTTGGGGATTTACCATTTCATGTTCATAATAAATAATCAATGTAATTTTGATAGCTGGATAATTGTTATACAAGATCAAGTAAGAAAATTTAGATGTTTTTAATTTATTTAGTGGCCTACGTGATTAAATTAGTAATTATCTAGTTTTTATTTAAAAGATACTTTTGGGGTGTCTATCCAGTTAGCTTCTACCTAGAATCTTGCTCATGTAAATATGATGACAATATAGTGGCTGCACTAAAATTTGGAATCATATGGAGCTATGAGCTAGGCTATAGAAATATTTCTTTTATTTGGACTTTTACGCAAAAGAAAATAAAAACAAAAAAGGGTGATTCTAGCCCACACGGACCGGAGAACTGCCACCTATGTTTACGGGGCGTGAGCAGAGTCCCCCAACCGGTGGATACTTGCCCGCGATCTGGAGGGGCAAAAGGCTATAAAAGCCTCATTCTGTAAATCCGAAGGGTTGGACGAATTCGTGGCTAGGGTCCAGTCAAAATCATGGGATGGTAAAGGAGATCGAAGAAGAAAGGGAGCATGCCGACAAAGTCCATGGGGGTTGCAGGTCTGGGACCCTCCATCCATGGCTTGGCCGCGCCCAGAGGGGGGTGCGCGCCAGCCAGGGTAGCAGCTCGGAGAGGTTGGCGGCTCATTGGTGGCTTCCACGCATGGAGCGGACGCCTGTAGGTGGTGGCATGAGAAAGACCGCCATCACCTTTCTCTGGAAGGGCACTCCGCCCTCCGGAGTCCACCCCCCCCTCCCCCTCCTTCCTCTTCTGGTCTACCCGCTCGTGTAATCAGGTGAAGGTGGACGAGCGACAAAGATCTCTGTTGTCTTCCAGGGTTTTGGGTCCTCCGTTCTCCAACAGTCGAACGATGCAGCCGGGCGCTCCCCCTCCTTCAGCGTCTCCTGAAGATTCCCTGTGCACCGCCGCCTGCTGTTAGGACGCCTACCTGCAGCGCCACCGCCTGCAGCTAGGTTGCACACCTGCAAAGCCGTCAGGGTCAGTCCTGTGGTGATTTGGTGTCCGCCGAGTCCACCCTAATTCCCTATCTCTGGCCTAGGCGGTCCAGATGTTGCCCTCTCCACTGCTTCGCAGGGTAACACGCCAAAGTCAGCGAGGCAGACGAGCACAGAATAGCGTCGCTGAGAGACGGAATGGTTTCGTTTCATCCTCCACGCCGGTTGACAACGTGCTCCTAGATATACAACACCTCCTGCAAGCGCCTTCGCCTGAGACGATGATCGAGATAGAGAGGCATGTGATCATGTCGATCCCTTCTCTAGACGTGGTAGTGGACCCTCTTCCTCCTCCGGCATTGGTCGATGTTTTGCCAGCGATCCCCACATCTCAACCGGAGATCGCTCCACCACAAGACACTCCATTGATTCCCACAACTCAACAGATGATCCATCAGCCACCTGCCATGGAAGTGATAAGCGAGATGGGTGCACATTCGCCTCTGTTTCCTCATCAGAACCAACGACTTAAGGATGCAGGCTCGCCGCTGGCTCCGGAAGCACCGCAGCCTTCACCTAATGAGACTATCAATCCACCTCCTCTATATATCGCTGATCAACACGTAACTGCTCCTCCCAGACATGCTCCTCTTTACGGGATCCCTCACGACACCTACTTTAGGTGCATGAGGCGTGGTCATTGGCAAGCCCAGTGCGTGGCTGAGAAAGTATGTTATAAATGTCGACAACCAGGACATCTTGCTGCTAGATGCTTTCACTGGCCACGTCCTCCGCCGACTCCTTGACCCACGAAGCCGCCGAACATTTTCTCTCGACAGACCTTCCCTTATATGCCTGCCCATGTTCCTGCTCGAGGAAGTCCACAACACGTTCGCAATAGGGTTTTCATATCTCTTGACACTCAGGACGCTGAATGATTCAAAAGGATTGAGTCTCTCTCCTACGCCGTTGAGGTTTCTTGGGCTGACAACATACCTTGGCAGCCACTCAGTGAATTCCTTAGAAGACATTGGTCACAAGCTATTGATATTTACAGACATGCTCATAGAAAAGTGGTGGTTTTCTTTGAGGACAAGCATGACACGATTACAACTATAAGATCTGATCATATCGAGCACCTTCATCATCATCTTATTGTGAAAGCGATCACGGTGGGTGATGACGGGGCACATAAAGAACAGTTCTGGTTTTGGCTCACCGACCTACCTATTGTTTTTAGAGATGAAGCCACCATTCGACAGATTACACAACCGTTCGTCTATCTCAAGTTCATCTCCAAATGGCAGATAAGTGATGATGATTTGTCGGACATCCTTTTGCTTGTGGAGGCTTTCAAGGAAGACATTCCTCAATTTGTCATTTTATCTCATGGGTCTGACAGAATGAATATCAAGCTACAGCTGGTTGCTAGAACCGGTCTCAGAGATCATTCTTTCCAGCTTTCTGAGTTTGGGCGTGAACTCAACATCCCTGCTGATCTTTTACATAGCCCCGATGAGGAACAAATGGGACATGGAGGAATAGATACACAACCTCTATCACAACATCAACGTGACGAGCCCCCTACACTGAACAACAGAACTTTGCAGTCCTCCTCCCATGAGAGAGTTAGAAGGTCTCACGAGAGGATTGAGGGCAGAAATATTGATGATAGAGTCATTATTGACAAAGAGGGATATAGAACTGTTCTTCCACATCGAATTTTAGAAGATTTCTTTCCTAATGATGATCATCCTCATAGTAGACCACAGTCACCAGTTACGAAAGAACCGCCGAAACAAGCTGTCCTAGACCGTGAAGGGAACAGAGAGGTGTTACCCCACAGAAACATAGAAGATTTCATCTTTATCGATGACCGAATTCATCAACAAAGTCGATCACACAGAAGAAGTAGAAGTGCCATGAGAGGACATGCTCACCATTTACTACATGACCAAGGCCCACCTCAGATTAAGAGAAGATCTCACAGGCATAGAGATAGAGAATATCGTTACTCTGAAGGAGATGATTTCTCTGAATATGATTTCTAGGAGGGCAATGAGGATTTTCGCAACAGAAGTGATAGCCGCTAAGGATACAGATGGACGTTTTTTGTGCTTACTCATCTCCTTCATTTTCTAATGACCTAACCTCACCTTTTCTGGAAGTTCTGTGGTGCTTCTTACTAAGGAAGCTGGTTGATCCTTACTAGTCCTTGTGACAGACATGATAGGATTGATAGGGGAGACGTGATATGATAGGAGTTTTCGAAGAAGAGCTACAAGATAGGCTTGATAGGGATGAGTTGATATGGAAGGAGTTTCCGGAAAAAAAAATATTTGCCTTGTATTCAGATCTTGGCTCAGGAGTACGGATTACATTCTTGCATATATGCAAGCGTTTGCTATCGGGATGAAGATAGCGAGAGACCATGCATTGGGCATTTCATGCATTGAGATTGATGAGGCGTACGTGCATGACATATTATGCAACAACGGGATGGAACCATGGAAGACGTCGCCGTTCGTTAGGGAGCTGCGAGGGGAGCTTGATTCTGCTATGATATATGGGTCCTTGGTTCACAAGGTCATCAATTCCATACCTCGTGAACTAGGGAAGTGGGGCAACAGGTTGAATGAGCCTTTCATTGTTTCAGATACACTGAATATACCATGTAGAGTAAAAGGCATGGCGGCTTTAGAGAAACATAGAGTCCCTTAAATTGTTTTACGAAGTGCCGTTGGTTAGGTTGTTATGATGTTTCTAGTTTTTGTTTCTCTTTACCTGCACTGTTATAAGCAGGAGCTGTAATTATTGGATGATGGTGCCCACAAGAGGGGTGTGGGATGAATAAAAGCGACCCCTGGCTTAACCAAAAAAAAAATGAGCAAGACCGAAACAAGGGAGAAGAACCCCCTTTCTCAGTGGGTGAATAAGATACAGATCCCGCACGATCCGCCGTGGATGAGGATGGGATCGTTGATCCTTCTCAACCGTCAGATCAACTTGGAACGGTTAGCATCACTTTGATAAAGTAATTCTTCCAAAATTCATATCTTGGGACTGGGAGCTTGGATTTTATCAAACAAGATACCTGTAGAAAGCTCATGATGAGTAATATCACATAAAAATACTTCCAGATTATAATTTTGATATCTACTATTTATTAAAAATAGTGTATTCAAAACTATATGATTTTGATGTTTGGTCAATTAAAAATAGTAAACGCCTTTAGAAATTCATGAAAATTTTACTACATATGTATTATGATATTCTTAACATGATTTCAAAGCCTGATCTTTATTATATAAAGTTTTATTGAGGTTTTTAATATAAAGCCTAATAAGGGTATTTTGGGTATTTCACCCATGATATGATTTTTAAATGACCTGATATTTTAATATATGATCATTCCTACATTATATGAGTAATTTCTGGAAATTTGATGAAGTTTCTTGTGCTATTACATTAGTATTTAGTTTTAGATGAGTAGCCATTATGAACGAATAATCAATGATTATCCTGACATTATAAGTGATATATGTATGGCCAATTAGGCCTGATATTAGTAATGTGATGGTATTCTACTTTGATTTCCTAATTGAGTCAGTAAGTTTAGAATATGTGACTATGTTTGAGAATTATTCTCATTATATGAAGTATATGTTCATATGAGTGCATAAGACGATTTATGTCTTATTTGAGTATAAAGATAATACTAATTATATAGTATGAGTTTTATTTTATTTCAATGCTAAGATTTTATGGTGATTTTAGATTAAAGTTATGTTTAGTCTAAGTAAGAACCCTAAGTTGGTATATATAGTGAGGAAGATGGGGTTTTGAGATTTAGAAATAGGAAGAGGGAACATGTACTAGGACTTATAGAACTTTGATTATATCCAGGTGATTAAGATTTGGAACAAGAAATCAAGACTAAGTTCAGGACATCATCAACACAAAAGGTATGTGGTCCATGCCCATGAGTACTCATGTTTTAAGTTTAGCATGTTTATATGTCTCCTGTTAAGACTTTTATAATTTATATGGTTCAATGTTCTAAGATTTTAAGGCAAATAAGAATATTCTCATATCTCTATCGTTATGCAAGTTCAGATATCCAGAATCTCAAATAGAGACATGTTGCTCAAAATAGTTGTGACCCATGGACCAAGTCCATGAGTGTTAAAGAATCATGTTCCTATAAGATCTCTTAGAAATGTTCAAAATTAATGAATATGATTGTAAGATAAGATATGCAAGTAATGTAGCCATACTTAGTTGGTGATTAGTGATAGTTTTATATTGAGAATTTAAGTACACATATGTTGCCAAGATTTCTCATATTTATAGGCATAACTATGTATTACGATTTCAAGTAGAAACATGCCATTAAGATTTCATGCATATGTATAGATATAACAACTAGATTCCTTAGAATGAAAAATATCTAGAATGTATTTACAATATAAGAATATGAACATCAGAATATTAAGACATGATCTACTTTTAGAAATAAAGGTACTTTTGGGATCACAATGTGTTGTAAGAATGAGTTCATGATGGCATTTTAAGATAATGACACCTTAAGTTATGATTAGGTTGCAATACAATATTTCATAAGATTTCTAGTTTATATTTAAGGTTTAATGTGCAAGTTCATATGTAAAGGTTCAAGGTAACATCACATTTTATAAGAAGGATTGAACCATCTTGTCAGAATTGATATTTTTAGATATGTGGTACTTATGACACTTTCATAATCTTGACTTAAGATACTTTGTATACTTAGTATTTCTATATTCATGTCAGATCCTTTCTCATAAGGCATTAGACTCATTTATGATATAATTGGTATAATAAAGTAATCTTACCAAATCAAATTTTTAGAATAAAGTTTACCTAGATAATGAGATACATGTTCAAATCCAATAATGGATTCAATTAAGAACTCAAGAATAAGAGATTTAGATTCAGACTTAGACTAGTCACTGTGTGAGTAGCCATATTTTGATTAAAGATACATGATAAGGGTTTTAGACCCAATCTCATTTATGAAGTAATTGAGATCCATATTCACATTCAGTTCTAGATTAAGCTTATCACTTAAAAATACAAGATTCAGATTCAGATTCAGATTTAGAATTTAGTACCTGCTCAGTACTCAGTAATCAGTTTCAAATAAGTTAGTTACCAGTGTTCAGTTTTAATATAAGATAAGTTCAGATTCAGTATTCAGCAAAGCTATCAATATTCAACTTCAGTTCAGATTAAGAATTAAGTAAGTTTAGACTTAAGATAAATAAGTCGAAACCTTCATATAAGACATTATATGATAAGTCCTCATTCAGTAGTCCCGGGACGATTCAGAGGCATCTGTTGCCAATTTAGAGGAGTGTTACTCCAATTCAGAGGTGTTGCAGCACCAATTCAGGGCGTAATCATGCCAATTCAGAGACACCTCGGTGTCATTCAGGGCATGTAGTGCCATTTCAGGGTACCTTGGTACCAATTCAGGGCGTAGATATGCCACTTCAGGAGGACTTATTGTATAATGGTGGCCACAGTCAGATAAAAATTGAAAGTAATAGATACCTTAGATTAGAGATTCCCATATTCTCATCCATGAGTAATGATGAGAGGGAATTAGACAAGGTAATTAAGACCTCGACACTTTGGTGTAGGTCATGCGATCCATGTACCATGGTACATGTCATTAGAGAAAGATAAGATAGAAAGATAAGAACTTCAAATTAAGAACTAAGAGATTTTATGTTTCAGATTTTACTCAGAGCTTGATAGTAATTCCTTGTTTATAATGCTAATTTTAGATTATTAATCATGTACATTTTAAAATACTCATGCCACTTACTCTAACGACTATTTTTCCCAATGCATGGCTGGGGACATGATGTCCGCATGATTTGGAGCAGCTGAGAATCAAAGGAACAAGTAAAGGTCCAAGAGATTTTACAGCTTGCCTAGTGGGGTGCCATCTACTGAGGCGGTCTAGAGTTTAGACAGATCTTTTTATGCTTAGTCTTGTTTAAAGAGTATATTAGATTAGTTGATGTTTTCTTTTTTTTTATCAATGACTATGAATGAATCAATTTTACTCAGTGCAAAGTGTTTCATTTGCTTTAATTGCAATGACTATCATGTTTGTTACACTCCCAGATGAAAAAAAAAAAATTTATTGCTTCCGCTCATGTGTTATGAAAATCTGGTTGTTACAATATGGTATCAGAGCAATTTGGTAAATGGCCACTAGGCAAACATGATTCTCATAGTCACCTTAGAGTGAAGAGGGATAGATTCCATAAGAAGAATACCATAATGTTGAGTGATTATGAGTCTTAACATTTGAATAGATAGATATCTTAGAGGTAGACGTCATCCTTGTTTAGATCTAAAGTATCAACCTGAACCTAGCTAATGAGGTTTCTTCTCCATTCTCAGTGGTTATGGCCAGGCAATTGAGAATTGAAAAGGAATTTCATAAGCGCTAGACTTTCATGCATCTGTCCTTTCTTACTAGCCCATGTGGTATGGGACACATGTGTTAGTGGCTTAGTGAGGGATAGTATGTCAGGATCTAACATCTCTGGGTATGTGCTTGATCACCACATATCTAGAAATGTAAGAGGTACCTGGGAGACCTAAGATTAGATGGTCAACTACACCGAATGTTTGAAATTAATGACAAGGTTGAGTCAGATGCCCTAAGTGTAGAGACCAATCTAGCTTCATAGACCTTAAGTATGAGTTGAGTAGTAGACCAAGGTAACAAAGAATGCTCACATAATCATTTAGTGAAACAAATTACATATCTCTTTTCATACAAAAGTTTGAACATAAGTGTGCCTTACAATAAATTAAGAGGTAAGCAAAACCCTAAGGTGGGTAGTAGCCTAGAGAAATTTCGAGGACAAAATTTATTTCAAGGTGGGTAGGATTGTGACATCCTCAATTTCATAGCTAATGTAAGCTTTTAATGTGGGGTTTTCTAGTAAGTGTATGTCAGAGGACCTAATGAACCTAACATGGCTAAGTTTGTAATTAAGTTTACAAAATTTGTGATACAAGTCATCTGGTCAACCAATACACACATAATGGCTTAAATGTGTATGATTGTAGTCAGGTATAGGTGAATATGAATGAATTATTCTTGTTAACAATAATGTGATGAATATATATCATATGAATACTTGAGTTACTGGTTTGAGCTCTATACCAACTTAGGTCTCATTATTAAGGAAGTAAAGTAATGTTGGCCTAATGTATCATATAAAATCATCCATTGAGGGAATATTTATTCATTCTTTAGTTCCATAATTGGGAATAGATAATGAACCTTCTTAGAGATCAGGGAATAGTCTGGGGGCCCTAGAACCTTATTCAATCATGATTGAGCCAATTAAGATTCACATATGGGTCCTTGGAGTTCAAATTTGGGGATTTACCATTTCATGTTCATAATAAATAATCAATGTAATTTTGATAGCTGGATAATTGTTATACAAGATCAAGTGAGAAAATTTAGATGTTTTTAATTTACTTAGTGGCCTACGTGATTAAATTAGTAATTATCTAGTTTTTATTTAAAAGATACTTTTGGGGTGTCTATCCAGTTAGCTTCTACCTAGAATCTTGCTCATGTAAATATGATGATAATATAGTGGATGCACTAAAATTTGGAATCATATGGAGCTATGAGCTAGGCTATAGAAATATTTCTTTTATTTGGACTTTTATGCAAAAGAAAATAAAAACAAAAAAAGGGTGATTCTAGCCCACACGGACCGGAGAACTGCCACCTATGTTTACGGGGCATGAGCAGAGTACCCCAACCGGTGGATACTTGCCCGCGATCCGGAGGGGCAAAAGGCTATAAAAGCCTCATTCTGTAAATCCGAAGGGTTGGACGAATTCGTGGCTAGGGTTCTTGTCAAAATCATGGGCTGGTAAAGGAGATCGAAGAAGAAAGGGAGCATGCCGACAAAGTCCATGGGGGTTGCAGGTTTGGGACCCTCCATCCATGGCTTTGCCGCGCCAGAGGGGGGTGCACGCCAGCCAGGGTAGCAGCTCGGAGAGGTTGGCGGCTCATTGGTGGCTTCCACGCATGGAGCGGACGCCTGTAGGTGGTGGCATGAGCAAGACCAAAACAAGGGAGAAGAACCCCCTTTCTTAGTGGGTGAATAAGATACAGATCCCACCCGATCCGCTGTGGATGAGGATGGGATCGTTGATCCTTCTCAGCCGTCAGATCAACTTGGAACGGTTAGCATCACTTTGATAAAGTAATTCTTCCAAAATTCATATCTTGGGACTGGGAGCTTATATTTTATCAAACAAGATACCTGTGGAAAGCTCATGATGAGTAATATCACATAAAAATACTTCTAGATTATAATTTTGATATCTATTATTTATTAAAAATAGTCTATTCAAAACTATATGATTTTGATGTTTGGTCAATTAAAAATAGTAAACGCCTTTAGAAATTCATGCAAATTTTACTACATGTGTATTATGATATTCTTAACATGATTTCAAAGCCTAATCTTTATTATATAAAGTTTTATTGAGGTTTTTAATATAAAGCCTAATAAGGGTATTTTGGGTATTTCACCCATGATATGATTTTTAAATGACCTGATATTTTAATATATGATCATTCCTACATTATATGAGTACTTTCTGGAAATTTGATGAAGTTTCTTGTGCTATTACATTAGTATTTATTTTTAGATGAGTAGCCATTATGAACGAATAATCAATTATTATCCTGACATTATAAGTGATATATGTATGGCCAATTAGGCCTGATATTAGTAATGTGATGGTATTCTATTTGATTTCCTAATTGATTCAGTAAGTTTAGAATATGTGACTATGTTTGAGAATTATTCTCATTATATGAAGTATATGTTCATATGAGTGCATAAGACGATTTATGTCTTCTTTGAGTATAAAGATAATACTAATTATATAGTATGGGTTTTATTTTATTTCAACGCTAAGAATTTATTGTGATTTTAGATTAATGTTATGTTTAGTCTAAATAAGAACCCTAAGTTGGTATATATAGTGAGGAAGATGGGGTTTTGAGATTTAGAAATAGGAAGAGGGAACATGTACTAGGACTTATAGAACTTTGATTATATCCAGGTGATTAAGATTTGGAACAAGAAATCAAGACTAATTTAAGGACATCATCAACACAAAAGGTATGCGGTTCATGCCCATGAGTACTCATGTTTTAAGTTTAGCATGTTTATATGTCTCCTGTTAAGACTTTTATAATTTATATGGTTCAATGTTCTAAGATTTTAAGGCAAATAAGAATATTCTCATATCTCTATCGTTATGCAAGTTCAGATATCCAGAATCTCAAATAGAGACATGTTGCTCAAAATAGTTGTGACCCATGGACCAAGTCCATGAGTAAGTTAAAGAATCATGTTCCTATAAGATCTCTTAGAAATATTCAAAATTAATGAATATGATTGTAATATAAGATATGCAAGTAATGTAGCCATACATAGTTGGTGATTGGTGAAAGTTTTATATTGAGAATTTAAGTACAAATATGTTGCCAAGATTTCTCATATTTATAGGCATAACTATGTATTACGATTTCAAGTAGAAACATGCCATTAAGATTTCATGCATATGTATAGATATAACAACTAGATTCCTTAGAATGAAAAATATCTAGAATGTATTTACAATATAAGAATATGAACTTCACAATATTAAGACATGATCTACTTTTAGAAATAAAGGTACTTTTGGGATCACAATGTATTGTAAGAATGAGTTCATGATGGCATTTTAAGATAATGACACCTTAAGTTATGATTAGGTTGCAATACAATATTTTATAAGATTTCTAGTTTATATTTAAGGTTTAATGTGTAAGTTTATATGTAAAGGTTCAAGGTAACATCACATTTTATAAGAAGGATTGAATCATCTTGTCAGAATTGATATTTTTAGATATGTGGTACTTATGATACTTTCATAAGCTTGACTTAAGATACTTTGTATACTTAGTATTTCTATATTCATGTCAGATCCTTTCTCATAAGGCATTAGACTCATTTATGATATAATTGGTATAATAAAGTAATCTTACCAAATCAGATTTTTAGAATAAAGTTTACCTAGATAATGAGATACATGTTCAAATCCAATAATGGATTCAATTAAGAACTCAAGAATAAGAGATTTAGATTCAGACTTAGACTAGTCACTGTGTGAGTAGCCAGATTTTGATTAAAGATACATGATAAGGGTTTTAGACCCAATCTCATTTATGAAGTAATTGAGATCCATATTCACATTCAGTTCTAGATTAAGCTTATCACTTAAAAATACAAGATTCAGATTCAGATTCAGATTTAGAATTTAGTACCTGCTCAGTACTCAGTAATCAGTTTCAAATAAGTCAGTTATCAGTGTTCAGTTTTAATATAAGATAAGTTCAGATTCAGTATTCAGCAAAGCTATCAGTATTCAACTTTAGTTCAGATTAAGAATTAAGTAAGTTTAGACTTAAGATAAATAAGTCGAAACCTTCATATAAGACAGTATATGATAAGTCCTCATTCAGTAGTCCTGGGACGATTCAGAGGCATCTGTTGCAAATTTAGAGGAGTGTTACTCCAATTCAGAGGTGTTGCAACACCAATTCAGGGCGTAATCACGCCAATTCAGAGACACCTCAGTGTCATTCAGGGCAGGTAGTGCCATTTCAGGGTACCTTGGTACCAATTCAGGGCGTAGATATGCCAATTCAGGAGGACTTATTGTATAATGGTGGCCACAGTCAGATAAAAATCGTAAGTAATAGATACCTTAGAGTAGAGATGCCCATATTCTCATCCATGAGTAATGATGAGAGGGAATTAGACAAGGTAATTAAGACCTCGACACTTTGGCGTAGGTCATGCGATCCATGTACCAGGGTACATGTCATTAGAGAAAGATAAGATAGAAAGCTAAGAATTTCAAATTAAGAAATAAGAGATTTTATGTTTCAGATTTTACTCAGAGCTTGATAGTAATTCCTTATTTATAATGCTAATTTCAGATTATTAATCATGTACATTTTAAAATACTCATGCCACTTACTCTAACGACTGTTTTTTCCAATGCATGGTTGGGGACATGATGTCCGCAGGATTTGGAGAAGCTGAGAATCAAAGGAACAAGTAAAGGTCCAGGAGATTTTACAGCTTGCCTAGTGGGGTGCCATCTACCGAGGCGGTCCAGAGTTTAGACAGATCTTTTTATGCTTAATCTTGTTTAAAGAGTATATTATATTAGTTGTAGTTTTCTTTTTTTATCAATGACTATGTATGAATCAATTTTACTCAGTGTAAAGTGTTTCATTCGCTTTAATTGCAATGACTATCATGTTTGTGACACTCCCAGATGAAAAAAAAAATTATTGCTTCCGTTCATGTGTTATGAAAATTTGGGTGTTACAATATGGTATCAGAGCAATTTGGTAAATGGCCACTAGGAAAACATGATTCTCATAGTCACCTTAGAGTGAAGAGGGATAGATTCCATAAGAAGAATACCATAATCTTGAGTGATTATGGGTCTTAACCTTTGAATAGATAGATATATTAGAGGTAGACGTCATCCTTGTTTAGATCTAAAGTATCAACCTGAACCTAGCTAATGAGGTTTCTTCTCCATTCTCAGTGGTTATGGCCAGGCAATTGAGAATTGAAAAGGAATTTCATAAGCGCTAGACTTTAATGCATCTCTCCTTTCTTACTAGCCCATGTGGTATGGGACACATGTGTTAGTGGGTTAGTGAGGGATAGTATGTCAGGATCTCACATCTCTGGGTATGTGCTTGATCACCACATATCTAGACATGTAAGAGGTACCTGGGAGACCTAAGATTAGATGGTCAACTACACCGAATGTTTGAAATTCGTGACAAAGTTGAGTCAGATGCCCCAAGTGTAGAGACCAATCTAGCTTCATAGACCTTAAGTATGAGTTGAGTAGTAGACCAAGGTAACAAATAATGCTCATATAATCATTTAGTGAAACAAATTACATATCTCTTTTCATACAAAAGTTTGAACATAAGTGTGCCTTACAATAAATTAAGAGGTAAGCGAAACCCTAAGGTGGGTAGTATCCTAGAGAAATTTCGAGGACGAAATTTATTTCAAGATGGGTAGGATTGTAACATCCTCAATTTCATAGCTAATGTAAGATTTTAATGTGGGGTTTTCTAATAAGTGTATGTCAGAGGACCTAATGAACATAACATGGCTAAGTTTGTAATTAAGTTTACAAAATTGTGATAGAAGTCATCTGGTCAACCAATACACATAATGGCTTAAATGTGTATGATTGTAGTCACGTATAGGTGAATATGAATGAATTATTCTTGTTAACAATAATGTGATGAATATATATCATATGAATACTTGAGCTACTGGTTTGAGCTCTATACCAACTTAGGTCTCATTATTAAGGAAGTAAAGTAATTTTGGCCTAATGTATCATATAAAATCATCCATTGAGGGAATATTTATTCATTCTTTAGTTCCATAATTGGGAATAGATAATGAACCTTCTTAGAGATCAGGGAATGGTCTGGGGGCCCTAGACCCTTATTCAATCATGATTGAGCCAATTAAGATTCACATATGGGTCCTTGGAGTTCAAATTTGGGGATTTACCATTTCATGTTCATAATAAATAATCAATGTAATTTTGATAGCTGGATAATTGTTATACAAGATCAAGTGAGAAAATTTAGATGTTTTTAATTTATTTAGTGGCCTACGTGATTAAATTAGTAATTATCTAGTTTTTATTTAAAAGATACTTTTGGGGTGTCTATCCAGTTAGCTTCTACCTAGAATCTTGCTCATGTAAATATGATGATAATATAGTGGATGCACTAAAATTTGGAATCATATGGAGCTATGAGCTAGGCTATAGAAATATTTCTTTTATTTGGAGTTTTATGCAAAAGAAAATAAAAAAAAAAAGGGGTGATTCTAGCCCACACGGACCGGAGAACTGCCACCTATGTTTACGGGGCGTGAGCAGAGTCCCCCAACCGGTGGATACTTGCCCGCGATCCGGAGGGGCAAAAGGGTACAAAAGCTTCATTCTATAAATTCGAAGGGTTGGATGAATTTGTGGCTAGTGTTCTAGTCAAAATCGTGGGCTGGCAAAGGAGATCGAAGAAGAAAGGGAGCATGCCGACAAAGGCCATGGGGGTTGCAGGTCTGGGACCCTCCATCCATGGCTTGGTCGCACCCAGAGGGGGGGTGCGCGCCAGCCAGGGTAGCAGCTCGGAGAGGTTGGCGGCTCATTGATGGCTTCCACGCATGGAGCGGACCCCTGTAGGTGGTGGCATGAGCAAGACCAAAACAGGGGAGAAGAACCCCCTTTCTCAACGGGTGAAGAAGATACAGATCCCGCCCGATCCGCCGTGGATGAGGATGGGATCGTTGATCCATCTCAGCCGTCAGATCAACTTGGAACAGTTAGCATCACTTTGATTACGTAATTCTTCCAAAATTCATATCTTGGGACTGGTAGCTTGGATTTTATCAAACAAGATACCTGTGGAAAGCTCATGATGAGTAATATCACATAAAAATACTTCTAGATTATAATTTTGATATCTGTTATTTATTAAAAATAGCGTATTCTTAAAAATAGTGTATTCAAAACTATATGCTTTTGATGTTTGGTCAATTAAAAATAGTAAACGCCTTTAGAAATTCATATAAATTTTACTACATGTGTATTATGATATTTTTAACATGATTTCAAAGCCTGATCTTTGTTATATAAAGTTTGATTAAGGTTTTTGTTATAAACCTTAATAAGGGTATTTTTGGTATTTCATCCATGATATGATTTTTAAATGACCTGATATTTTAATATATGATCATTCCTACATTATATGAGTACTTTCTGGAAATTTGATGAAGTTTCTTGTGCTATTACATTAGTATTTAGTTTTAGATGAGTAGCCATTATGAACGAATAATAAATGATTATCCTGACACTATAAGTGAGATATGTATGGCCAATTAGGCCTGATATTAGTAATGTGATGGTATTCTACTTTGATTTCCTAATTGAGTCAGTAAGTTTAGAATATGTGACTATGTTTGAGAATTATTCTCATTATATGAAGTATATGTTCATATGAGTGCATAAGACGATTTATGTCTTATTTGAGTATAAAGATAAAACTAATTATATAGTATGAGTTTTATTTTATTTCAACGCTAAGATTTTATGGTGATTTTAGATTAAAGTTATGTTTAGTCTAAATTAGAACCCTAAGTTGGTATATATAGTGAGGAAGATGGGGTTTTGAGATTTAGAAATAGGAAGAGGAAACATGTACTTGGACTTATAGAACTTTTATTATATCCAGGTGATTAAGATTTGGAACAAGAAATCAAGACTAAGTTAAGGACATCATCAACACAAAAGGGAAGTGGTCCATGCCCATGAGTACTCATGTTTTAAGTTTAGCATGTTTATATGTCTCCTGTTAAGACTTTTATAATTTATATGGTTCAATGTTCTAAGATTTTAAGGCAAATAAGAATATTCTCATATCTCTATCATTATGCAAGTTCAGATATCCAAAATCTGAAATAGAGACATGTTGCTCAAAATAGTTGTGACCCATGGACCAAGTCCATGAGTAAGTTAAAGAATCATGTTCCTATAAGATCTCTTAGAAATTTTCAAAATTAATGAATAAGATTGTAAGATAAGATATGCAAGTAATGTAGCCATACTTAGTTGGTGATTGGTGATAGTTTTATATTGAGAATTTAAGTACATATATGTTGGCAAGATTTCTCATATTTATAGGCATAACTATGTATTACGATTTCAAGTAGAAACATGCCATTAAGATTTCATGCATATGTATAGATATAACAACTAGATTCCTTAGAATGAATAACATCTAGAATTTAATTACAATATAAGAATATGAACTTCAGAATATTAAGACATGATCTACTTTTAGAAATAAAGGTACTTTTGGGATCACAATGTATTGTAAGAATGATTTCATGATGGCATTTTAAGATAATGACACCTTAAGTTATGATTAGGTTGCAATACAATATTTTATAAGATTTCTAGTTTATATTTAAGGTTTAATATGTAAGTTCATATGTAAAGGTTCAAGGTAACATCATATTTTATAAGAAGGATTGAACCATCTTTTCAGAATTGATATTTTTAGATATGTGGTACTTATGATACTTTCATAAGCTTGACTTAAGATACTTTGTATACTTAGTATTTCTATATTCATGTCAGATCCTTTCTCATAAGGCATTAGACTCATTTATGATATAATTGGTATAATAAAGTAATCTTACCAAATCATATTTTTAGAATAAAGTTTACATAGATAATGAGATACATGTTCAAATCCAATAATAGATTCAATTTAGAACTCAAGAATAAGAGATTTAGATTCAGACTTTGACTAGTCACTGTGTGAGTAGCCAGATTTTGATTAAAGATACATGATAAGGGTTTTAGACCCAATCTCATTTATGAAGTAATTGAGATCCATATTCACATTCAGTTCTAGATTAAGCTTGTCACTTAAAAATACAAGATTCAGATTCAAATTCAGATTTAGAATTTAGTACTTGCTCAGTACTTAGGAATCAGTTTTCAGTGTTTAGTTTTAATATAAGATAAGTTCAGATTCATTATTCAACAAAGCTATCAGTATTCAGCTTCAGTTCAGATTAAGAATTAAGTAAGTTTAGACTTAAGATAAATAAGTCGAAACCTTCATATAAGACATTATATGATAAGTCCTCATTCAGTAGTCCCGGGACGATTCAGAGGCATCTGTTGCCAATTTAGAGGAGTGTTACTCCAATTCAGAGGTGTTGCAGCACCAATTCAGGGCGTAATCACGCCAATTCAGAGACACCTCGGTGTCATTCAGGGCATGTAGTGCCATTTTAGGGTACCTTGGTACCAATTCAAGGCGTAGATACACCAATTCAGGAGGACTTATTGTATAATGGTGGCCACAGTCAGATAAAAATCATAAGTAATAGATACCTTAGATTAGAGATGCCCATATTCTCATCCATGAGTAATGATGAGAGGGAATTAGACAAGGTAATTAAGACCTCGACACTTTGGCGTAGGTCATGCGATTCATGTACCAGGGTACATGTCTTTAGAGAAAGATAAGATAGAAAGATAAGAATTTCAGATTAAGAAATAAGAGATTTATGTTTCAGATTTTACTCAGAGCTTGATAGTAATTCCTTGTTTATAATGCTAATTTTAGATTATTAATCATGTACATTTTAAAATACTCATGCCACTTATTCTAATGACTATTTTTCCCAATGCATGGCTAGGGACGTAATGTCTACAGGATTTGGAGCAGTTGAGAATCAAAGAAATAAGTAAAGGTCCAGGAGATTTTACAGCTTGCCTAGTGGGGTGCCATCTACCGAGGCAGTCTAGAGTTTAGACAAATCTTTTTATGCTTAGTCTTGTTTAAAGAGTATATTAGATTAGTCGTAGTTTATCAATGACTATGTATGAATCAATTTTACTCAGTACAAAGTGTTTCATTCGCTTTAATTGCAATGACTATCATGTTTGTGACACTCCCAGATGAAAAAAAAAAATTATTGCTTCTGCTCATGTGTTATGAAAATCTGGGTGTTACACAAACGGTCTTGGGTGATCACCAAACGGTCTTGAGACCATTTGGGTGATCCCTAAATGGTTTTGAAACCATTTGGATCACTCAACCAAAGTCTTAACTTTATTCAATTATCAAATCATCAATTAACCCGATTAGGGTTTAGATGGTTGATGGACCTTTAATTAGTGACCCACTGGGAGTTAATTGATAATTTTTGATAGGTGATTAGTCTACATTATTCTCAACAGACCTCCAAATGGTCAACGCTTGGTCAATGCCACCAAACGGTCTTGGACCGTTTGCTTCTATGCTGTTTGGATGAAACAGTTTGCAATCAAACGGTTTGAAACCGTTTACTCCCAAATGGTTTGGGAAACTGTTTGAGAAAGGATTGGAGATCGTTTAGTAAAGAGACTTTTTGGATAATCATCAAAGTTAACGTCACCTTTGTCTACCTCTGTTTAACCAAGAACAGGTGTTGTTCTTCATGGAATTCATAGAAAGAACACACAAGAGTATCTAAGGAAGAAGAATAGCCAACAATTCTTATGGAAAAGAGTGCAATACTAATGCTTAAGGTTTCGAGTTATAAAACCCGCCTTTAGAACTGATCCAGAGCTCCAAGCTCCACAGCGTTAATGGTGGATTGAGCTCCAACAGTTCTCCAAGGTTCGTTCTTCAATCTTTGGATGAACAAGGTGGCTAGAAAAGGAAATCATGGGAAGAAAACCATGAATCTAACCTTGTTTTATGGTTTCCACCATGAATTCGAGGTAGGAGATGATCAAGACTTACCAAGCTGGTTTGGTCATCCTTACTCTGCTCCAGAGCTCTTCCTTGCTCGTTCAAAGCAATGTGATAAAGAAAAGAACTAAGGGAAACGATCCTTTGTGTTGTTGGAAAAGATACATATATATATTTATGGGTTTTTTTTAATGCAAATGGAAAAATAGGGTTATTTCCTTTTATCTCCCAAATATATCCACCAATTCCTCCTCCACTTCTTGGCTACATGGACACCTTGTAAACCCTTGCAAGACTTCTTCATTATCTAAGGTTTAAAGGAACATGAACTAAGCACCTTAAAGAGTTGTATATTAATATCCACCTTCTTATTGGATATTGCTTTATATATTATTAATATGAATAACTTACACTTCAACTAAGATCTTGTTGGTGCCAAAGAATGGCATAATCTCGTCCAACTATTACAAACACATCCTCCAACTTTTTATTGAAGGCTCCATAATTAATATATTTCTTTTTGCATTAAGTTGTATTCAAGAGCCATTTGTGCTTAAATCTTGATTATTTCAATATCAAGATTCTCTTTCCCCCCATGATAATTCAAATGAGGTGACCCTCTCATTTTATTTGCTTTTCTTGAAGCCAAGAAACATGAGAGACCCTCTATAGGTGATATTTTGCATGTTGAACCCTAGGTTTTGGATAAATTGCACATTACACCAAAACTAGGTTTTAATGCACAAGGATTGTTCTACAAGCTTTATCTTGGTACTCAAGCTTGAGGAAACCATACCACTACATAATATTCATACTCATGATGTCTCAATAGCAGAGGAACATCTTAACATGTGCAATTTGCAAGTTAACCCCTCTACATGGGTGATTTGCACTTTAGTCCATTCTTACCAAAACAATGTTTCAACATTATTCAAAAAGGACTAAAATGAAGTATAAGTTCTTCAAAAGCCTTACTTACTTTTCAAGAAAGACAAGAAAGCATATACTCAACTTTATTAGGCAAAACACCTAGGTTTAGTACATAACCCAGATCAGGGATGTTACACATTCCATCCTTTGTCAACCACCTCCTTGAAGCCCGGCCAAGAAGTCCATAGATTGAGGAATCTGAACGGTTTGGGGACAGAATTCTCTACCTTTAGATTGAGCTGCATCCAAGTGTGGTCACTAAAGTGTTGTGAACCTAGCTTGATGAACGAGTTGGGAAGGATATCCGCCCAAGCTTCATTAACGAGGCCTCTGTCCAACTTGCAAGCAATGCGGCTGCGAATTCCTTGCTTATTGGACCAAGTCACATGCCCACCGATCATATTCAGTTCTGGTAGTGCAACATCATCAATCACCTGGTTAAAGTTCTCCATAACAGACTCAGGCACCTGTTTTCCTCCCTTTTTCTCCCCAGCCATTCTCACTATGTAAAAATCCCTGACAACCAGCCAAGGGATCTGTTGTTGGGCCGCCTGTCTGATGCTCTCCCAGAGTGGGGATTTGTCTCTTTCTAGATGTTCCCCGTGCACCGAAGTGATAATGCAGGAGAATCCACCTTTGTTAAAGAAACTAACAGTGAAGCATTGTTCCGTCTCAGCAATGGGAGCCACGCTGCAGCAGGCATGATTCCATCATATACAGATCCTACCCAAATGAACTTGGTCAAGATTGGACAAGTATTCCCATCCAGTAGGGAATAAGGTGCCTACCCTCTCCTTCTCGTCCCTCCTTATTTTCATCTCCAAACAGAAGCACAAATCAACACCTAAGTCATTGATGATAGCTTTGAACTTCTTTTTGTTTCGAGGAAGTGAGGTGCCCCTCACATTCCAAGTAAAGATGGACATGATTATTTGGTGAAGGACCCTCTCCCTCTATCAGAGCGGGTATGGTTGCTGCTTCCTCCTCTTCCATTACCAGTGGAACTACGTGTACATCGCGGGTTGCGGTTGGTCCCTAGGTCGGCGGCGATCTCACCATCTCCACTATCATTGTTGTTGACACTGCAAATCTATTGGCAGAACCAACATGCTCTCTGCCTCCCTGGTTGAGCCTGTCCTCATTTCTTGCTGGTATCGGTGCCGGTGGATGCTGGGATCCCACCGTAGACTAGTTTGTAAAGTCCAACTCCATCTGAATAGTCATTCCATCTCCCATAGCAGCCGAATGGTCAGTGGTATTCACCACAGTGGCCACCGTATCGCTCATTAGAATGTCATGCTCCGACACCACCACCGCTGGCACTCCCCTGTTCGAGTGAAGACCAAGATCCAGCTGTCCTTGCACGCCCGCTCACGTACCTTCTACATTGGAGGCAGGTCTTCTGGACGGGCGCCTCTGTCTACTTTTTGATCTACCTATCCTGAAGGGCGGGGTTGAGGTCGCTGGTGGTCTAGGACCTGGGCAGTCCCCATCATTGTGTCCAAAGACAAGGGAAGAGCTACAACAATCGGGGAGGGCATCATAATGCACCTTAATTTCCCACACTTTGCAGTTGGGAAGTTACACCAACACCACCGGTAGAGGCTTCTTGTCTACCAAGATATCAACACAGAAGTGCACACATCCAATATTCACTCTCTGGGTCCTTCTGTGAAACACCCGAGGGGTTCCCACAACATGTGCAATAATCTCCATAGCTCTGGGCGACCAATGGGTGTTGATGTCAGGCAAGGATGCCCACATCGAGGCAGTTTTGAGGGAAGCACAATGAAGGTCGGCCTCCAGTGTCCATCTCCTCACCAACATGAGCTGCTGGTCAAAGAACCATGGCCCTGCCTCAATAGATTTCTTCATGTCGCTACTGGTCGCAAATCTAACCAGAATAGCCAGCTGACCAGGATCGAGGCTTCCAATTCACCCCGCGGTCTCCACATTCGCACCATCCAACCTTGTATCTGATCGACTACCAACTTCTTCTTCCCCATCACTTGGACCAGAATGGAGAACTGGTGGTAGTCGTCCATGTCTATGAGCACCAGTTTGGAGAAGCTAGTCTACGGTCTGTCATCTCCGTCCTTGTAGAAAGCTTGCCACGGGTTCTCCGGTGCCAGTGCTGACTTGGTAGTGGCCTCCACTTGGTCCTCAACCAGGGTGTTGATCCATGGTCGTTCCAAGGTGATGTCCACACCAGGGGAGGACCATGGCGCCACCTTGGGGTCGTCTTCCCATCACATCTCTCTAGAGGAAAGCAGAATGGGTGTCGTGGCTGGCTGTGGAGGTGGGATTGGGGTTAGGGTTATGGAAGTGGAGGTGGGTGTGACGGATGTATTTGGGGGTGGTAGGGGAAGGTCGGGGTCAGAAGTTGGCATCACGTCATTACTTAGAGTATATGGGGTGGTTGGGGATGGGGATGGGTTTAAGGATGGAGTTGAGGTTGCAGGGGTTGTTGTGGATTTGGTGGGGCAAACCTCCCCCGCCTGCCATGGAGCGGCGAGCAGAGAGCGGCGCCAAGCCCCAGTCCTAGAGATGGAACAAAGTTTCTCACTCTAGAACTAGAGAGGATGGAACACCAATTCTATGAAAATTTGATTCCATCATTCAAGACTGAAGTCCTCCTTCAGTGAGATGTGAACCTCCCCTTCCATGAGGTGCTTTCTAACTTCAAGAAGGTGGTCTCTATGTGGGACACTAGACTTCTGAAACAACAAAGCAAACTAAACAACAACATTCTCAAAAGTCTAGACCACCACCAGGTACAAGCCCCATCTCATTCTCATATATCTAATAAACTTATGTATATTAAATTACAAGAATAACTAGACAACATCCTCAGAAAGGAGGAGGCAGACTAGAGACAAAAATCCAATGTAAATTGGCTCCAACACGGAGAAGGAAATAAGAACTTCTTCCACTCCTATATTAAATCTAGGCGGTATCGCAATGAAATCTCCATGTTGCATGACAATGAGGACAAATGTATAACTGATGTTCCTCTGTGAAAGGACCATGTTCTCACCTATTTCAAAGGATTATTCTCTACCCCACCCTTTCCCTCTACAATACCCCAATAGATCTCAGATTATATTGTGATGTTCCCAGGCATTGCCAACAGACAATGCCTTTAGTGCACACCTGACCATGATGAAATATGGTGGGTTGTATTCCAATTGGCTAAAGAACCAAGACTAATTATAGTTCACAACAAATTCATCCAAGCCAACTAGAAATAGGTGGGACATTCAATCACTAGTTCAATTAGAGGTATATTTCAAAGTGGCAATAACCTTAATCATTTGGCAGACTCTCTAATGGTGCTCATTCTGAAATTTACACAACCCCAATGTTGTAGTGACCTAAGGCCAATTTCACTAAACAACTGATGCTTCAAACTTCATTCCAATATCATTGTTGATAGAATCAAACCCCTACTCAACAATTGGATCTCTATTAATCAGTATAGTTGTATCCACATTCGTAGCATTAGTGAAAACATCCTCCTGGTCCATGAGGCTATCTACTCAATGAGAAATAGGAAATCTAGCAAAAAATGGGTTAACATTAAGATCGACCTATCCAAGGCTTTCGTTAGAATGAGTTGGTCCTTTATTTCAGACACCCTTCATAAGATTGGACTTCCTACACATTCGACTACAGTGATCATGCAAATCATCTAATCCAGACAAACTACAATCCTCTGGGAGGGTAGCTACCTCGAATCCTTCAAAGCATCATAAGGTGTCTGCCAGGGTGATCCTTTCAGCCCCTACCTATTTGTTCTTTTTATGGAAAGGCTTAGTCAAGCCATCTCTTTTTCTATCTCTAAGGTCCATTGGAAGCTCATCCTCCTTATGCGGGGAAGCACCCCCCTCAACCACATCATGTTTGCCAACGATATTCTTCTCATGTCTGGAGCCTCATCCCCAACAAGAATTTGTCTTCAACAAGATTGTTTCTAAATTTGATGCAGACTACGAACAAATTGTTTCCAAACAAAAATCAAAATGATTTTTCTCGTGAAACACTACCACATATGAGATAAGAAGGTTTTGTAATCATCTAGGCATTCCTAGCACTGATGACCTCAAGAAATATCTTGGTGTTCTAGTGATTCACCATCATGTAAAGAACGTCACTCATGGCAACCTCCTGAACTGAATTCAAGGCCGCATGAACTATTGGTCAACATGATAGTCATCCTTAGTTGGGAATATTACACTCACCCAATCTTTCCTCGAGTCCATTCTTGTCTATACTATGTGATAACACCCAAATTTAGGCATCTATGCTAAGCATTTATTTATGGTTTGGTGTTATTATAGCCTTAATATGCCCCAAATAACCCTAGATCCTTAGCTTTTAGTAATTTGTATCTTTTCATAGATAAAGTTGCTCAACTAGACAATTTTGGGACTTGTAGACACCGAACATGAAAAGACATTTATTCTCCAATATTTCTCCCCAACACATTGTTTTTACAGCAGCTAGACTTCCATCCTTCATGACTGCAGTAGACTAAGCATCAAACTATGTGCACCATCTTAGGAGACGATGGTCCCATAAATTGACTAACGGGCCCAAGAAACTTTTGGTTTCTTGGACCTATTTTCGATGGCCATTCCTTTATCAAAATCCATCCTCACAAATCAGAAGGTTCATCGATGCGGGCCCATTGATCACCAAGTAATACCCCCATGGGGGTGGATTTGGGCCATGATGTCATGATTGCAACCTAAAATGATGATGCAACCGCGGCCAAGGAAGCAATGCCATGACTACGACCTAAAAGGATGCTGCAACTGCGGCCAAGGAAGCAATGCCACGACTGTGGTGAAGATGTTGTGTTGACCGACGCTCAGCATGGTCAGGCCGAGGCCGATCCACCTCAACCACAACACGACCATGACCATGAGATCCACCTCAACCATGACATGACTACGACCGTGGGATCCACCTCAACTATGGCATGACTATGACTGAGGGATCCACCTCGACAGCGGCACGACTACGATCACGGGATCCACCTTGTCCATGGTACGACCACAACCGTGGGATCTACCTCGAATGTGGCATGACTGTGACCGTAGTATCTGCTGACTAACCACGACCCTTTCCATGACTGTGCCGAGCTTGACACAGTCGGGCCGAGACCAGGGTCGCGACCGAGACAGGTGTCACGACCCTCTTCTGCCTTCACCTATAAATATCCACCCCTCACGACCTGGAGAGAGGTTCTAAATTTTGGGAGGTTCCACCTTGTGGTTCCATACATTCTTGGTTCCTAGAGCCCCGTGGTAGAGTTCTGAGGTCTAGAAAGGCTGAAGTACTTGTCCTACGTCCATTCCTCTTGTTTGCTTCCATCTCCCACCATTTTCCACCATCATTCACCCATATCCTACCATTCTGAACCATCTTCCACCTCCATATACCCACCAAGCTATACTTTGGGGTAGAATTAAGGAGAAAGGAGGCCAAAGAGTCTAGAAGACCAAGGAGGATGACCCAAAGATGACATCTGGCCTATACATAGGTTTAGGAATGAGAGTCACCTCTCCTCTATGGGCTAAATCTATTCTTCTCCTTTATTCTATTGTTCTCCTTTGTTTCTATACAAATGACATTATTCCATATTTATTCGGTGCAACTATGCTTGTCCATGGCTAGTTGAGCTCCTTCTTGGCTATGTATCCCGTTTTGGGCATGTTTATGTACTTTTACCATAAGAAAGTAGTTTTATTCCAGATCTAGTACATTTCGTGTTCTATCTTCTCTGTCTGGTTATGATTGCTAGTTTGGTTTATGTCTTTCTTGCTTGAACTTCGATTTCTACGTATATCAAGAGATTTATTATAGAGATAGATAAGAGAAGGTAGTTCGGATCGGAATATGAAAAGAGGACAGTTCAAGGTGATCTGTGTAGAACTATAGACCTAGGCACGGCTGGGCCCAGCCTGACACGGTCAGGCCCACTACCTAGTTCTGCCCAAATCACACCTATTCCTAGCAACTCAAAACATTCTAGACCTGAGAGGGTATCTAGAATATTCTAGGGTGATGATTTGTCATTCCTCGAGAGAGGTTTCATGTCATTAATGGGTTTTAGTCACGCTGCACAAGAGCGAGTGGGATGACCCCACAGGAACATATACCACAATATGTACCATGTTTGGATGTAGGTTGCTTTCTCAGGTGTTCGAGGGTTTTCTACGCCTGAGATCAGGTGCATAAACTGCCCAACTTGTGGTTACATAGCCAGGAGCTCCTTCTCTCTAATTAGTAGAATCCTACAAACTCTGTTTTGTTTTCTTTTCTTTGTTTTGTTTTATTTTGTGAAAAATTGCTAGACTAGTTCTAGCTCCATACTTTTATCAACTATCAGATTGTCTTATCTAACTTATGAATGAGATCTTAAGCGCCCTTATCATCCCCACGTCCCAATGTTCGACCTCATATATCTACTTTGACCCCGTAATAAAGTTGTAGGGGTCCTTGAAGGTTTCAGGTTATAAATTTAAAGTATGACCCATCCTCTCTAGGATGCATCACTATGCAGATGATTAAACTATTATCACCTCTCTGTGATAGAATTGAATCAGTGGTTTCTCAAGTTCATACGGTCTGGGGGCGTCAACAAGACAATATTTTTTTGGTATCATGGATCAAAATCACTTGCCCTAAGCAACATGGAGGGCCATGACTTAAACAAGTGCAGGACTATAATGGAGCCTTAATGATGAAAAACATATGGCTTTTCTTAAATAAACCAAATCTATTGTGGGTAAAGATAATGCGAGATAAATATATGCACCATAGTCGTGTGAGCACAATGCCCTACTCAGCTGCTTGGGCATTCATTAAAAACAACTTAGACAAAATACAATCTACCTATGGCAAAACAATTAACTCTGGCCACCAAACAAACACTTGGTGGGATAGATGGATCTTTAGGAAATCTATCATGCAATTAGCCCTGGTACGTTAGTACCCCCTGAACTCACATACCTGATAGTGAATTCTATGGCTCCATGCAGACAAGGTTGGGACTGGAACTTCATACAAAACTATCTCCTACAATAAACATGGGACCTAATCAAGAGCATATCATCGTCGGACAATGAGTAAGGCGGTGACACATGGAACTAGATCTTAGAGCCTTTTGGATTACTTACAACTCATGCAGCCTATCATGAGCTTCACCACTCACAAATAAACACAAACACACAAAGATGGAAGATGTTGTGTTAGTCTGAGATACCACAGAGATGCAGAGTTTTCCTTTGGCTTCTTCAACACCGAGCCCTACTAACGAACTGTGAGAAGAAGAGGAGGCCTATCATTGATGAGGATACCTATCCTATATGTGGAAATGACTTGGACACACTCATCCATTGTCTGAGAGATTGTCCCTGAAGTAAACCTATCTGGCAAGCCCTTAATGTGAACCTAAGTTTTTTCACCTCCAATGAAGGAGTCAGGATCAACTCAGTTATCACGTCACCGCCCAACTTAACCAACGAGATCAAAATAGATATTACCTATTGGGCCATTTGGAAATTTCACAATGAGTAATGCCACGAGTGAGTTAAGAGACCAAAGACTATTGTCATCACCTTCACCAAAGAAAAAACACAGACCATCTTGGCCCTCCTAGATATAGCCATCAATACCACCAGTGACATTCCTAGACAGACTACCTACAGGTCAGATGCTAATGATATTTTCATTTTTGTTGATGCAACATTCCAAGGACACTCACAAAGGATGGGCTCCGACATCCATGTTGTCTAGTCTGATGGCAAATGCATTCTGGGATGGGGCCTCCCTATGCATGCATCTAGTGTTCTTGAGGCTGAAATTATAGCCAATCTCCACGCGGTCGAGCTTTGCATAGAACAAAAGTGGATCAATGTTACCATTTACTCAAATGCATCTGTTGGAACAAACTGCATAATGGACATCAGGACACTATTAGCAGGTTGGAGCCTCATAGGCGGAGGTTCTAAATCTTAATGAAGGAAATGAGGCACTTGAACATTTCCTTCATTCTGTGCAACTACAACAAGATAGTTGACTCCATTGCAAAAAACACATTGTGCTCCTTCTCACCCCACTCTTTCACGAACAAGGAACCAACCTAATTATCTCCTGACATTCATCTTAATTTCAATTCTATTTGGGCCACACCAGAGAGCAACATGAATAAAACTTAAATCTCTTAGTGTTTGCAAAAAAAAGATATTCACGTAAGCAATAAGCTTAACTTAAGCTTATGAAACTAATTTAGCCCTATTTTAGACAATTTGGTTGATTTTGTAATAAAATGGGAATTTGGTTATGAAAAAAATCAAGTCTCATACTTGTTTCATAACAATATGCTGATATGAAACCTATTTGAGCATAAATTCATGTTATGGACTCATTTATGATGAAATCTCATATTTTAGTTCGCTTTTTCCCTAATTTGGCAAGTTCTGACCATTTAGGGTGAAATGATTGAAAACTTAATATTCAGAGATGAAATTTGATACACTAGTCTAAAATGATTTATATTACAAGAAATCATTGTTGATTTTCCAAACGTTGATGTTAAAATCTAAAACTACTTTCTCTTTTAAGAATCAATTGCTTTAGGATTTTTTTCCCATGATTTGGATTGAACTCAAAGTTAAAGGAAATTATAATTTATCCATGGTTTTTACATTGTAATCCACAACACGATTAACATGATCAATCTACTTCTAGTTAATATATCATTTTGTCTCAGTGAACCTTAATTCGGATTTTTAAGACATATATGATTTAAATAGTTTGGAAAATTTATTGAAGGTATATGATTTCAGTTCAATAATTCATGTACATGATTTATATGAGTTTCAAACACAATATATTATAGAGGAACCAACATATACAATTTTTTCCTAAAAAATCAGTAGTGGAACATATGCTAGAGTGTGATATTAGATAGAGTTATCTCTTTTTATTTATCAATCAGGGATGATGAAATTGTTAATCCTTTCAATTTTATTCAATGATCAATTCACCTAGGTCAATCTATTCATAGTTTTAAATACCAACAGTTTAATGTAGTTCAGTTAGACTAGATCAACAATGTTTGGTATTAAAGTTCAATCTTTTCATTATAACAAAGATCATTTAATTTTATTCATATCAATTTAGATTATTAAATTCAAGTGAAATACAATGTTGGGAATCTATAATTTAGTTGTATTCATTTTATGAGTACACAAATTACATCGAGTTGTTCAATATTATTTTTAGTAGTGAAATATAATGTTGAATATTGAAAGAAAAAGGAATTATTTAGTTACATGCTAAATATAAGAAAATCTTAGTAAATTATTCTTTAGAAAAACTAATGGAATCAATTAGACAACTAGATTCCCAAACACCATAGATTGCTTTCAGAGTCTATACCACATAGAAGGAAATGTGTTGACTTACTGGCAGAGTCTAGAATAAGGTAATCGAAGCATACCAGATAGGTACTGGGGACTACGCCCAGTGAGCATGGTCTCCCTAAAATAGTGAGGCACCCAACATCAATCGGATATTCTAGTGGTACCCAGTATGGATCAAATAGTTTAGATAGTTAAGCCAAGTTCTTTGACTTTCTACCTAAGTATCCAGGTTTAAAGTAGAAGTCTAGTTTATTTGACTAGCTTTTTGACCACTGAGGCCAAACATGGCGAGCCATATTGCGGCAAGGGAGCCATTTTAGTAGACGTAGAGTCATGGGTGTACTCTAAGTCTTATACGGTGAGATTTTATCTTAGTGTAGCGCAACCACATGTTGTGGTACACCTCATGTGGGTCCATGGAATTTATAAATTGATTAAAAGATCAAGAAGTCAGATCCATGAATTTGTTGTTTAGTATAGAACTTTAAAAATGTATTGTTCAATTATTCTCACTTTTTAGTATGTTGATGAACTTTTCATTACTGCTCATTCAGTTCAATATTATATAGATTTCTTATGTATGCATAAGTTTTAGTCCAGTTAATAAAGAATATGCATATTATCTGGTCTACTTGGGTGAATTTCCATTCACTAAGCTAGTAGCTTACTACTATATAGAACAATTGTTTAGGTGACATTGCTGATATGGAAACAATAATGGATTTGTAAAGAGTCATGTCATAGAAGGATATTCAATAGTGTTTTGTGATAGAGATACTTAGTCTCGGGCCCTCTCTACTCTAGGTTCTTGTATAGAAAGAGTTGTAAGTGCTAATGGAGAATATTGTGTGTTTACTGCCATATATATTTAGTTATCAACACTTGGGTACTTGTAAATAACAAGAATTGATATGAATGCGTTCATGTATATCCTTAAGATCAAAGTTAGTTTAAAGAACCAAGTTGTATCCTTGTGCAATGTCAGTTCATGTGATTCAAGGTGTCAAATATGCAAACTTTTAATCAAAAAATTAAGACATTAACAGTGATGTTTGGCATTTTTTTAGAGACAAGTTAATGTCACAATCTCATGATTAGTAGTTAATGTGAGATAGGGTGTAACTATTTGGTATCAGACCTTAGGTTGAGTTATCGGGGACCATTAAGTTAAATAGTTGGAGTCATAAGTGTGGTAGTTAGGCGGTGATGTGATAATAATATGGGAAGTTTGAGCATATAGATACCCTGCCCCGATATCTAAATACTTATACTAACCAATATCAAGCTACTATGTCCATATGTCTTTGTGTATCCTCACCAAGTTATAGAGGGAGGATGGGATAGAGAGTAAGCCCATAAGTATTAGGGTTATAAGATAAAAAAAAACTAGGAATACAATTATAAACATAGAAGATTATATGAATTTTGGTTTTATACCATTGATTTTATTTGAAATGAGTAGAAATTCTTTGATTATGTGCACCCTAGATGTTCAATTTCTATAATTATATGATTTAGTTAAAATAGTTGTACATTTAAACTTTACTTTAGATATTATGTGTTTTTCTTGGCATAAGTAGGCTTGAAGTTATTCTTATATTAGTTCTACTAAGTGAATATAATATTCATATGTTTGGAATATATAGGAGTAGGATAACCCTGAGTAGCTCTTAGATTTAGGATTGCAGTTCTATCTGATCCTTATGGTAGGATTTGTTACTGTGATCTAATGAATCCCAGAATATTTGAATAAGAATAAGACATGATACTGCAATACCAAAATATATGATGCCATGAGAATATTAAGATACAAGAATTGTAGAGAAATGTTGGAATGAATAAGAAAATTTAGTTTCAATTAGTAATATATAAAATACGGTCCAAGTTCAAGCATAAAGGAAAAGAAAATCAAAAATAAAATATACATTTGTGTATAGAGAAATAACTGTTAATACTTAAAACATATAATAATATCTCCTAATAGTGTTTGTGTTATGTCTCAAAAATATAGAGGCCCACATAGCTCCTACATGTTTCAGGGCTCCTACTCTTCATCCTAGAAGGTCCTTTGGTTGTAGAATGGAAGAGGATGTCAAGGGAGTTGGATGCATATATATTAAGAGGTCAAAAGACTAAAACAACCCACATCTTAATAGATCAATCAAGACCCAAGTCACACATAAGTAGTGTCAAAAGCATTCTAATTCGTCAAATGCAATGCACTTCGAAAGGAATATAAGAAATTAGTTAATTTATACACAAAGTGAAATTTAGTCCTTAGTTTTGGTGAATATCATATTAGTTCACACATGTACATATAAATGGAAGAACAAAGAAAGCATTATCTGATTGTAGTCATACTAGATACACCTCTTAAACAATTGATTTTTTGGCTCAAACAAGTATGGGTACGAGAAATACATTTTTAGATATTTTTTCAAATAATTTTATATGGGTCCTCAAAATATTGAATTTACACCCAAGTCCACAACTTGTAAGAAACTTGAAACTAGGAAGACAATGCACAATTTAAACCAAATTAATGACTTATCTTCATTATTTAGTCTTAAATCTTAATTAATCATACAAGTCTAATAATAAAGAAAGATTAAAGAGGAATTAAGGTTAATCAAGTTCATGGTCTCACTGCCATAAACCCCTTAGAGGATTTTGTCCTAGAAAAACAAAGGTTAGGGTAGAGAACAACAACAAGGAATATGTAACCCTATCCTAAAAGTTCTTATGCCCAACTTATGTCATCTCATCCTCAAATGTTAATTCATCATGAAGTTTCTTCTAGATTCTTAGGGTAGAACATGTATAACCAATTTTAAGCTCCATTTTCTTATGCACTATTCTTGGTTTTATTTAGATCCTTGTCATGTGCTTAAGAATTAGTAATATGATTATATTCTATTCTTCATTCTTATTATCACTTAATCATTATTATGTTCGAATCCCTATTATCATTTTTTGATATACCCCTTAGGGGAGAATTCTTCATATTTTACTTTCATTCTCATTTAAGTACTCTTATTATCAAATATTTGTTATTAACATTTATTGTTTAAAGGAAATTAGTTAATGTGTTCCTAAAAATCATCCAACCAATGGACACTTTTGTGTATTGGCTCATCCTCTTCATCACTAGTAACATCCTTTCTCTTGTTATAACATCACATACAACTCAACATCACATTTGTATGTTTCACATTACCACACTATTTTTCTTTATTATCATCATCATGGACTTGCTCTATAGTTTAAACACATTCTTATTGAACAAGCCTACTCGTAAAACATTTCATTCATATATTTCTTTCCCTCTAATCATAAAAAGTGATTAGGTCTACATCACATCGACTCATCAAGTCATCATCCATTCTTATTTTTCATAGTATCATTCTATTTTTCCATGATTGTTATAACATAATCTTATGGTTTTCCCTCTTAATGTCATTCATTCTCAATTTTTCATATTAGTTATCATTGTACATCCTTGACATGAATCCGATTCTATATCATATTAGGGATTATGTATCCTCATATTGTTTTACATTTACTCATATTCTTCATTATTTATCACATTATTTCCATCTACATGAGATAATTTCCTATAAATTTTCTTAATATCCTTATTGTATCATGATTATTTACTTTAGCTCCTTATAACACGCATTGGATGGTCTAAGGTTACCTTTGGTTTCACTCTTCTCTTCTATCAACATGCATATAATGATCATCTCAAATTATACCCTTCATATGAATTTCCACTTATTATTTTGAATTTGTAGATCTAAAAACTTGTCATAGTATATATTCTCCACAATTTCCTCATAAACATTCGTATGTTCTATACACTTCTTTAGGATTTCTCCAGACTGTTGCACATAATTGAAATTGTGTATACTGAGTAATGTCTTCTTCACCTCTTATTTCTTGGATCAATTTCAAACACTATATTCCTACCCATATAAGGTGTTCTTTCAAGTTACAAGAATTCCTTTTGATATTATTCATATGAAATTAAACTTCATAGTGTAAGATGTTTTTTTCTTTAATAATCAACTCTTTAGTTTGATTGTGTTAAAACATGATTTAAATTTCTCAAGAGATTAGTTTAGTATATTTTATAATTAATTTAACCAATTTTATACATTGTTCTTGTTCAATATCTCTCAATTTAAATAATTTTCCAATTCACTCATCAACTTTCATCTCATTATTTACATCATGATTTAATATTTTGTCATACTTAACAAGATATTTTTAACTGACTATTAGTTGGAGTATTAAGAAAGAGAATAGCTAGAGAGTTATATACCAACTCTTCCATAAATACTTGGATACCTGACTAGAGTATTTAAACACTAAGTTCAAGAAGCATACATCATGCTCATGCCATAATAATCACTTAGTCATCATTTCAATTCAAATTCATATTGTCCATTTGATTGAGCTAACATATGCTTCCTTACCACACTTGTGGGAATCCTCCACACTAATCAAACCCTAAACTATCATTGGGATGAATCCTCAAAAGTAAACATATATTAAAACTAGCAACTTTTCAAAAATCCAAACAAAACTCTGAATTAAAACTCCTCATAAAGATCATATTACAAATAGTTGTCATAATACATTACATGATGTCATATAAAATCATAATATTTCTTATTTAAATCATATCAAGAGTAGACAAGAGTAGCTAGACAAAATATTTTTTTTTCATTAACTTCAACAAATAGGTTTAAAAGATGATCCATATCTATAAATACACAACAATATAATATGTCTAAATTATGTTACAACTTGTAATAGTAAAGAAAAATCAAGGAAGAAGCTAATCATATACAAGGCAAACCACCCATTCATCAGTGAGGAAAGTGAGGGTACATGGACAATCTAGACTCAAATATGTTATATCTTATTACATCTTGATTTCTAAGACCTTTTCGTTGTTATACCATACCTAAAAGTATTGTGGAAGAACCACATGACACTCTAATAGAGTCCCAGTGAAAGGATTACTCCCACTAAGATATAAACATACATACATAGAATTTATGATTGACTATAGATAGTAGAGAGAATTTTATGACTCATTTAAATTTTCTGATTATCCATATCACCCCATTATTCAAATTAAAGCATATTTATGATTAGAGTAGAAGACATTTCATATTTTAAGAACATTTTTTCATAGTATTATCATCTTGAATGAAATTGACATAACATTACTTATGATGATTTAGGTGGTCCCTACAATTAAAGAGAATTCATAAAGAATAACAAAGCTTGTATTTAATATAAAAATAGTAATATCCAATGTTATTCACCAATGAAATCCTATCAAGATATACTACATTGCTGAGTTACATGTTTTATGAAGCCGTAGGTAGTGTGAGGTGTACTACTCAAACTACTAACTAACCATTGCAATGTCATGATCAACCCCATGTAAGATCTTAGGATTACCAAACTCCTAAAGATTTCTTCCCCTCAATCAGTATGAGTGACAAACTGTAGTGTACAATGGCTCAACTACTAGTAGGGGCACAATGGACATCCAACTAAAAACCTATTACGTGTTGGGCACATAGGTCATGACACCAAAAACCAGGATATACATTTCTGATATCCAAGTTACAATCACATCTTCTTTCTCAGTCACATATACATTGACACATAACCATAGTTGTTCTCAAACATCTTAAAGTTAGGATGGAAGAGAAAAACCTCCTGACTTTCGCATATGCTCAATAGTTTATGACTCAATGCTCCTTTTCATGATATGAGATTGTTGCAATGAAAATAATATCACTATCTAGGATGTTGTGAGAGTGAGTTAGGTCTACGGTCACATTGTTGGTATGTATGCCCTGAGAGCCAATCATGGGATGATTGGTGGGATACATTAAGATTGATTTGATAAACATCAAAGGCAAGCTTCCAATTCTTTCTGGTTCAGTCATCTGAGATAGTGATAGAATAGATTGAATGTCTAGAGAATGACAGTACTCAATGACGTATGCCTTCAGGTTCATGACCTGAACGATGAGATCATACGGATGCTAAGAGTTTGTACATTCTTGTTATGTCCCTAGTCGGATGTCATTGTGGAAGGTAGATAGACAGCAATGATACACAAGACTGGATTGTGGTGTTGGTTGATGACAGAATCTCATTAGTCATGATATAGAGATATCAAACCAAACACATAGGTACTTGTTAGAGAACAAGTGTACCGGACTGACCCACCGTGAGTTTGACACATGGAACCATAAGATGGTAGTCACAGTCAGTACTCACAGTGATGGTGGTGAGTGTGATTCTTAGACCTGAAATCACTGCACTCAACACATGTCGTTGGGCACACTTTGACATCATCAAACGCAGTCCTGAAACATGGGTTGTTATAAAGGTGATGATTGGGTGGCTTTGACACATGGGGCTTTTGAGGGGTGAGTGATAGATATGGGATTTGTCCCTCCTAAGGGAGTTTGATATCCAAGGCCACTTGATGAGTAGGATTGAGATAGGCGTGCACACGCATGTGTGAATCAGTATGTGATTTGATGTCATACATATCTCCTTCAATCTGCTCTGAGATCAAGAAAGTGAATGAACGTTGACAGGATGACTGTTCCATGCCTCGAGTTCATTCGGGATATCAGTGACAAAGGAATTATACATTCACTGTAACACCATTCACAGATTGTAGGATGAAAGTTGTTCTCCAACTTTCTACTTTCACTTGGGTAGCACTGATGTGTGACTAGGCACCGCTATTTGCTTGTGAAGTCATAAGTGTTATGGACTTTCACTGCCAACGTGAAATGGACCTGTAGGGTCACACACATAGGATTTAACCTGCAAGAGGAGTTTTGTCCACAAAGCAATGTTTAGATTGATTACTAAAGGAGTTTAGTAGTTCAATTAAACACTCAATCAGTCGATGGCTCAATATCGTATGGTTCAAGGTGTTGGACGCATTGATTGGAGTATCGAATTGATTGAAATCGCAATTGACTGATTTTGCCCAACCTGTGCTCCCAACCGATCGGTTCATGTGATGAACCGGTCGGCTGAGGTTGCTGAACCAGTCGGCTGGAGTGTCCAGGCCGATCGGCTCATGCCCAGGTTGAAACGACCGGTTCAAGGGTTGAACCGATCGGCTGAACTGGTGCAACCGACCAGTTGGGAAAGTCATGTCGGCAAGAATTTTCCTTTGGTTTCAAATTGCCCAATTCGATTGGGAATAACATTGGTATTCGATACCAATTGAGAACGAAACAAGGAAAGTCTTTTTGAGCCGGATTAGGACCATGAACCGATCGGTTCAGGGCACCAACCGATCAGTTGGAGTGCCCCAACCGATCGGTTCAGGTCCAACCGATCGGCTCAATGGCCGAACCGATCGGTTCAGTTGTGAACCGATCATTTCAAGTTGCGAACCGGTTGCTTTTTGTGGAAAATTCTCGAACCCTTCTACTCCTGCTTTAGTCCCATATTGCCGGGAGCAGAGAACCCTGTCCCATGACCTGCCTATATATAGGGGTATTGGGGGCTTCTCAGAGTACAACTCAATGCAAGCCGGTTGCTTTGCGAAGTTGTCGTTCTCTCTGGTTTTGGTAACCGTGAGAGATCCCGAGCAAGTGCTTCCCGCAAAAGGGAGGTGCAGTAAGGGAAGGACAACTGCAGTTGCAACTGGTAGCAGGAGAGTGTGTTGGTGACTAGTACTTCAACAGCAGGGTGCAACTCCTTCCACTTCCTTATGGGACAAGGAGAGTGGAGTTCCAGGTGGTCCGTGTGGACTACTACAGAGGCGGGAGGACACTTCCGCTCAGGAGGACAACTGTCATCCGACAGTCCGGTAGGAAGAGGTGTTGTCAGTCCCGGTGCGACCAGGAGCTACACAGACACCATCCAAGACCGGAGTTGAAGACCGCGCATTGCGCGAGGTATTGTCGCCGAGCAAGCCTCGGGACAAGGTATGATTCCACAAACCATCCTTTCCTATTATATAGACGTTGACGCGTTTCCTCGGTATGGGTTGGGGAGAAATTTTTTTTTGTTTCCGCTGCCTTCTCTGTCTCCCCTAAAACCCAACAGTGGTATCAGAGCCACGTCAACTACTCTATATTTTAGGAATATCGATATGATCGATTTTGGTTTGTCGCCTTTATTTATTGCATACGATGCGAATAATATCGGCTTTATGCATGTCCAATCCTAAATCCACAAATCCATAATTACATATATGATATGTATTATTAATGAACTCGATACGCGTCGCCCTTAAACGAGTTTTGTGGTGGATGTGTGTAGCGTGATTATGGCCTATAAACCCCTATCTGTGTATGGTTATTTGTGGTTGCTTTAATCTTGGTCTGCGCACCGATCTTCCCTCTCTTATTCCTGATGTAACTTGAAATAATTCGAGATTCTTTCCTACCTTTGCTCCCCCCGAATGTAACTCGGTGTTTCTCCTTTTAAAGCAATGTAATAAATAGGATAGATTTTATTTCCTGTTATGTTGAAGACCGGCGGACATCAAGACGACAGCTGAAATGATCGGTTCAAGGCGTGAACTTATCGGTTGACGTTCCAGACGGTCGGTTCAAGGAGTGAACCGATCGGTTGATGACCGGTTCGAGGAGCGAGACGAGCGAGTGGCGGACATGACGAGATGCACGATGTCTAGGTGAACCGATCGGTTGGAGGAGCCAACCGATCGGCTGGTGGCACCCAGACGACCGGCTGGAGAGTACAGATCATTCATGAGATGAGTTGATCAACTCGGAAGGCAAGGCACAAAAGTTCATCTTGTACAGGTTGCATGTGATGTTGACCTAGATGACCGTGATTCCTCTTGGCTCGAGGAATCACATTAGGATGGCCATAATCATCGCTTTTTATCGTTTGTGCATGTTTTCTGTGGGATATAGCATGTATATGATACGTACTATGTATTGTGGTGATTGGATATGTATATGTATATAAAACCAAATCCCTCATTAAAATATTAAGTTTTAGATGCCTTCCAAATGCGACACACGTGAAAAGCTTGTTCAACCAAGTGTGGGCACGCCCTAGCGTGGTGCACCGTCTACCTCGTGGAAGTGTGAAGGATGAATGTGTGGGTCTGCCCTAGCAGGGTGCATGTTCATCGTGTTTGCTTTGGGTCGGACTTAACAAGGTGATCTAGATGGGATCTAGTACCTTGAGGCATGGAGATGATCATTGCAAAGAGTTGTATATGACATCTTATCAAGAGTTGCATATGATGCAATTGGCAAAAGTTGCCTACCTGAGAGATCTATGTTGTGGGTGACAGCCCTAGCTGGTCCATGGCTTAGAGGATTTCAGGATCTTGCCCACTAGAAGGTTGTACGCTGCAATCTTCCGAATTGATGGTGAGGGCTATCAATTTTAAGTAAAATAGTGGGAGCGATAATTAGTTAAAGGCCTAATTTTATCGTCAACTTTTCAAATCAATCAAACAAGTCAAAAATGGGTTTTTGGACTAAAATTGCATATATTTCCTTTTTGTTAAAATAAATGGTTAATTAACAAATCACTTTATTTGCGATCGGTCTTTGAGACCAACAAATTAAATGGGAATAATTCCACGACTGGTTAAGGATGATGATGAGAAGTGTTCTCAATCAAAGAGCGGAAGCTCTAAGTCCTAGTTATACCAGAACCAGATGAACTCGATCCCACCACATCAATGGCTGAAAGTATGCTTATGGAAGCATACCGAGGATGACATTGATGAGGAGTGCTTGATGTTGTGTTCTCTGAACTATGAGTTGCAGAGACAACATGAGACATATGATGTCTCCAAGATACTGTCCTAGTATGTCATGACAGAAGGAGATCCAGTAAGGTATTCACACACTCAATGTGATTGGGTATGTGGAAAACCTGATTAAGAAGGATTCCCTCTGAGCCAAGAGTTGGCTATTGGTATGATACTGCAAATGTTGTGAGAATCATACAATTCATGATAAGCTACAACATGAACAACTTTGACAAGCGTTGACAGAGTTGTTGGACATATTGATGATAGTAGAGGCAAAGATGAAGAAAGACAAACCATAGTCTTTGATGTGATCAAAGAAAAGGTAAGTCTTAAGGGCAAGGGCAAGGGCAAAGCTAAGAATTGTTCTAATGCTAGCCAGAAATCCAAGCCGTCTTCAGCCTCAAGGCACATGGGGAAAGGGTGTATGGGGATTGCCCTCTATATCTGGAAGAACAAAAGAAGATGAAGGAGGGGATGGAGATCTCCACCTAAGGTATCATGAAATGAACCGCTTCTTTATCTGAGGTATATGATACCAAGATATGGATATGTCATATATGATATGCAATATCCACAAAGAAGTGATGGCCTTTGTGAAAGGACCAAGAAAGAAATACCCATCATTGGAGCAAGTGTTGCTGCCATAGATAGGAGTATCTTTCAGTGTATTTCAGCCTAAAGGGCACGAAATAGAGTTGAGAACTGCTATTTCATATATTGCCAATAGATAGAAACACTTTATTATTGCATATTGTATGACAATGATGGCAATTAATAAAGTTGATGTTTCGATCTTAAAGATATGATCTTTGTGGCAATGCCTTGCTTATCTTGTGGTATTTGATATGCATAAGATAAAATGATACCTAAAAGTTATTGATAACTCAAACAATATAATTAGCATCAATCATGAGAAATTCATTTCTAGTTTCCATATGATGGATAAATCTAGACTCTTTTGGTTAGAGAACCAGTAAGAGACATGAATCTCTTGTACATGATTAATCAATCTTCACTAATGGTAGTGGGAGAATGATTGTCCTATTAGGTATAATACGTGATGTATTTACATACCTATTGGAGCGAATGCTAATACTTCAAATGGTGTTTAGAGAAATACCAATATGAATATCTTGAAGTGTTCAAGATTATCATAAATGAAGTAAAAATTTGGTAAAGTATTAATTCTTGATGAGCTCAATGAATGAAATACTTGGACCAAATGTTTGAGATCCTTATGAGTGATTATGATAGTGTATCATAGTGAACTCATGATTAAGGCATGGTGATGTCTAAATCAAGAAGGAATCATACTCTAAGGAGTTAGAGAATGATTATCAAATAACTAAATTCTTCTTAATAAATGAATACCCCACACTAATAAAAGAAATTAAGAATCACAAGGGTTGTGAGTTCTTATATCTTTAACAGATACACCTCAATTATCTATGTGATGAGTTGTTCATGTGATGAGTCAACTATCAAGATGAATATGAGGAACCGAATCTTGAGTTATGGTTTATGACCATTACATCCTAAATGACATCCATGTGAACCATAAGGTATGACCTTGATGGTAGCACTCATTGGATCATATCCATAAGTGCAAATGAGTCTTAAGTGTTAAGACACAAGGATAACATTTTGAGAAGGATGATGCTTGTTGATTGCAACTTAATGACTAAGACATTTGGCTATGGATACTAAAACCACATTCCTATGAGGAATAAAACCAGGATGTGTACATGACATAGCCTATAAGGTTTATGAATCCACTAATGTAAATGAAGTCTATAAGTTACAATGGACTAATCAATGTGATTGATTGAGTACAAGTAACTCAGAATTGGATCTTTACTTTGATGATATAGTCAAAGGGTTTGACTGATATGTCAAAGATAAAGAAGGAATCTGTGATTTAGTGGGAGCGTATTCACATTTCACATGTTGATGTGAAATGGAATTGTTCTAGAATGGAAATCCAAAAGTGGAAATTATCTTTAAGGGAGATATAGATGTTTCCTATATGATAGGAATAGAGATCTATAGAGATAGTTCTCGACAAATCTCTTGACTCTGAAAAGAGAGAGCATACATTGGCAATCTATACTGAAGGGTTCAGGTGGCACAGATTCAGTGGGAGAAAACTTGTCCATGTTATATGGATATTAATATCCCAAGGCCAAGTGTCCAATTCTTATGTAGAATGGGAACACTAAGAATAGATATGGATCTATCATGTATGTAATCATCCCATTGTCTTGCATGTATGACATGGCAAGAACAAAATGCATTCATCATGTTGTATGTAGGACATGACAATATGATGTGCTCATCCTGATAACTCGTATGTGGGACATGACGAGTGAATGTCTGTCTACTTCCAGTAAGGGTTACTGGAATACCATAAGAACTTGTTAAGTACTTGGGAAGTACTAGTTCTATGGAGATAAGGAAGAGTTCGATGTAAAGCGTTACATTGATGTGAACTTCCGAAAGGACAGAAAATTAATCGCAAAATATACATAGCATGTATAAAAGTGAAAGTTTGTTGATAATTGGAAGTGTTCCAATAAAACCATTTAAAAGGGAAATGTCGAGTATCTGTGTGTTAGAGAACAACAGTGGATACTATATGGATCTAAAGGTTCATGAGATGAACTTATATTCCACTCATTGATGACAAGTTTGGAATCCTTGATCATGCAATGTGGCTAAAGGTTAGCAATGGAATACTAGATCGCATATTACGGCAACTCCATCTCATACGTGTGACGTACATCGAAGAGATGAGAGACATGCAATTTATACTGACTTTGGCAAGGTGTTGCCATTACTCACTATGTTAGCACTAGAGCACGGTAACATGTGGGACATGTTTAGAGATCACTATGAATATGATTCAAGGGTGATTGGCTCGCAGTGCAAGTGGGAGTTTGTTGGTATGTATGCCCTGAGAGCCAATCATGGGATGATTGGTGGGATACATTAAGATTGATTTGATAAACATCAAAGGCAAGCTTCCAATTATTTCTGGTTCAGTCATATGAGATAGTGATAGAATAGATTGAATGTCTAGAGAATGACAGTACTCAATGACGTATGCCTTCAGGTTCATGACCTGAACGATGAGATCATACGGATGCTAAGAGTTTGTACATTCTTGTTATGTCCCTATTCAGATGTCATTGTGGAAGGTAGATAGACAGTAATGATACACAAGACTGGATTGTGGTGTTGGTTGATGACAGAATCTCATTAGTCATGATATAGAGATATCAAACCAAACACATAGGTACTTGTTAGAGAACAAGTGTACTGGACAGACCCACCGTGAGTTTGACACATGGAACCATAAGATGGTAGTCACAGTCAGTACTCACAGTGATGGTGGTGAGTGTGATTCTTAGACCTGAAATCACTGCACTCAACACATGTCGTTGGGCACACTTTGACATCATCAAACGCAGTCCTGAAACATGGGTTGTTATAAAGGTGATGATTGGGTGGCTTTGACACATGGGGCTTTTGAGGGGTGAGTGATAGATATGGGATTTGTCCCTCCTAAGGGAGTTTGATATCCAAGGCCACTTGATGAGTAGGATTGAGATAGGCGTGTGCACACATGTGTGAATCAGTATGTGATATTGATGTCATACATATCTCCTTCAATCTGCTCTGAGATCAAGAAAGTGAATGAACGTTGACAGGATGACTGTTCCATGCCTCGAGTTCATTCGGGATATCAGTGACAAAGGAATTATACATTCACTGTAACACCATTCACGGATTGTAGGATGAAAGTTGTTCTCCAACTTTTCTACTTTCACTTGGGTAGCACTGATGTGTGACTAGGCACCGCTCTTTGCTTGTGAAGTCATAAGTGTTATGGACTTTCACTGCCAACGTGAAATGGACCTGTAGGGTCACACACATAGGATTTAACCTGGAAGAGGAGTTTTGTCCACAAAGCAATGTTTTGATTGATTACTAAAGGAGTTTAGTAGTTCAATTAAACACTCAATCAGTCGATGGCTCAATATCGTATGGTTCAAGGTGTTGGACGCATTGATTGGAGTATCGAATTGATTGAAATCGCAATTGACTGATTTTGCCCAACCTGTGCTCCCAACCGATCGGTTCATGTGATGAACCGGTCGGCTGAGGTTGCTGAACCAGTCGGCTGGAGTGTCCAGGCCGATCGGCTCATGCCCAGGTTGAAACGACCGGTTCAAGGGTTGAACCGATCGACTCAACTGGTGCAACCGACCAGTTGGGAAAGTCATGTCGGCAAGAATTTTCCTTTGGTTTCAAATTGCCCAATTCGATTGGGAATAACATTGGTATTCGATACCAATTGAGAACGAAACAAGGAAAGTCTTTTTGAGCCGGATTAGGACCATGAACCGATCAGTTCAGGGCACCAACCGATCCGTTGAAGTGCCCCAAACGATCGGTTCAGGTCCAACCAATCGGCTCAATGGCCGAACCGATCGGTTCAGTTGTGAACCGATCATTTCAAGTTGCGAACCGGTTGCTTTTTGTGGAAAATTCTCGAACCCTTCTACTCCTGCTTTAGTCCCATATTGCCGGGAGCAGAGAACCCTGTCCCATGACCTGCCTATATATAGGGGTATTGGGGGCTTCTCAGAGTACAACTCAATGCAAGCCGGTTGCTTTGCGAAGTTGTCGTTCTCTCTGGTTTTGGTAACCGTGAGAGATCCCGAGCAAGTGCTTCCCGCAAAAGGGAGGTGCAGTAAGGGAAGGACAACTGCAGTTGCAACTGGTAGCAGGAGAGTGTGTTGGCGACTAGTACTTCAACAGCAGGGTGCAACTCCTTCCACTTCCTTATGGGACAAGGAGAGTGGAGTTCCAGGTGGTCCGTGTGGACTACTACAGAGGCGGGAGGACACTTCCGCTCAGGAGGACAACTGTCATCCGACAGTCCGGTAGGAAGAGGAGTCGTCAGTCCCGGTGCGACCAGGAGCTGCACAGACACCGTCCAAGACCGGAGTTGAAGACCGCGCATTGCGCGAGGTATTGTCGCCGAGCAAGCCTCAGGACAAGGTATGATTCCACAAACCATCATTTCCTATTATATAGACGTTGACGCGTTTCCTCGGTATGGGTTGGGGAGAAATTTTTTTTTTGTTTCCGCTACCTTCTCTATCTCCCCTAAAACCCAACAGTGGTATCAGAGCCACGTCAACTGCTCTATATTTTAGGAATATCGATATGATCGATTTTGGTTTGTCGCCTTTATTTATTGCATACGATGCGAATAATATCGGCTTTATGCATGTCCAATCCTAAATCCACAAATCCATAATTACATATATGATATGTATTATTAATGAACTCGATACGTGTCGCCCTTAAACGAGTTTTGTGGTGGATGTGTGTAGCGTGACTATGGCCTATAAACCCCTATCTGTGTATGGTTATTTGTGGTTGCTTGCATCTCGGTCTGCGCACCGATCTTCCCTCTCTTATTCGTGATGTAACTTGAAATAATTCGAGATTCTTTCCTACCTTTGCTCCCCCCGAATGTAACTCGGTGTTTCTCCTTTTAGAGCAATGTAATAAATAGGATAGATTTTATTTCCTGTTATGTTGAAGACCGGCGGACATCAAGACGACAGCTGAAATGATCGGTTCAAGGCGTGAACTGATCGGTTGACGTTCCAGACGGTCGGTTCAAGGAGTGAACCGATCGGTTGATGACCGGTTCGAGGAGCGAGACGAGCGGGTGGCGGACATGACGAGATGCATGATGTCTAGGTGAACCGATCGGTTGGAGGAGCCAACTGATCGGCTGGTGGCACCCAGACGACCGGCTGGAGAGTACAGATCATTCATGAGATGAGTTGATCAACTCGGAAGGCAAGGCACAGAAGTTCATCTTGTACAGGTTGCATGTGATGTTGACCTAGATGACTGTGATTCCTCTTGGCTCGAGGAATCACATTAGGATGGCCATAATCATCGCTTTTTATCGTTTGTGCATGTTTTCTGTGGGATATAGCTTGTATATGATACGTACTATGTATTGTGGTGATTGGATATGTATATGTATATAAAACCAAATCCCTCATTAAAATATTAAGTTTTAGATGCCTTCCAAATGCGACACACGTGAAAAGCTTGTTCAACCAAGTGTGGGCACGCCCTAGCGTGGTGCACCGTCTACCTCGTGGAAGCGTGAAGGATGAATGTGTGGGTCTACCCTAGCAGGGTGCATGTTCATCGTGTTTGCTTTGGGTTGGACTTAACAAGGTGATCTAGATGGGATCTAGTACCTTGAGGCATGGAGATGATCATTGCAAAGAGTTGTATATGACATCTTATCAAGAGTTGCATATGATGCAATTGGCAAAAGTTGCCTACCTGAGAGATCTATGTTGTGGGTGACAGCCCTAGCTGGTCCATGGCTTAGAGGATTTCAGGATCTTGCCCACTAGAAGGTTGTACGCTGCAATCTTCCGAATTGATGGTGAGGGCTATCAATTTTAAGTAAAATAGTGGGAGCGATAATTAGTTAAAGGCCTAATTTTATCGTCAACTTTTCAAATCAATCAAACAAGTCAAAAATGGGTTTTTGGACTAAAATTGCATATATTTCCTTTTTGTTAAAATAAATGGTTAATTAACAAATCACTTTATTTGCGATCGGTCTTTGAGACCAACAAATTAAATGGGAATAATTCCACGACTGGTTAAGGATGATGATGAGAAGTGTTCTCAATCAAAGAGCAGAAGCTCTAAGTCCTAGTTATAACAGAACCAGATGAACTCGATCCCACCACATCAATGGCTGAAAGTATGCTTATGGAAGCATACCGAGGATGACATTGATGAGGAGTGCTTGATGTTGTGTTCTCTGAACTATGAGTTGCAGAGACAACATGAGACATATGATGTCTCCAAGATACTGTCCTAGTATGTCATGACAGAAGGAGATCCAGTAAGGTATTCACACACTCAATGTGATTGGGTATGTGGAAAACCTGATTAAGAAGGATTCCCTCTGAGCCAAGAGTTGGCTATTGGTATGATACTGCAAATGTTGTGAGAATCATACAATTCATGATAAGCTACAACATGAACAACTTTGACAAGCGTTGACAGAGTTGTTGGACATGTTGAGGATAGTAGAGGCAAAGATGAAGAAAGACAAACCATAGTCTTTGATGTGATCAAAGAAAAGGTAAGTCTTAAGGGCAAGGGCAAGGGCAAAGCTAAGAAGTGTTCTGATGCTAGCCAGAAATCCAAGCCGTCTTCAGCCTCAAGGCACATGGGGAAAGGGTGTATGGGGATTGCCTTCTATATCTGGAAGAACAAAAGAAGATGAAGGAGGGGATGGAGATCTCCACCTAAGGTATCATGAAATGAACCGCTTCTTTATCTGAGGTATATGATACCAAGATATGGATATGTCATATATGATATGCAATATCCACAAAGAAGTGATGGCCTTTGTGAAAGGACCAAGAAAGAAATACCCATCATTGGAGCAAGTGTTGCTGCCATAGATAGGAATATCTTTCAGTGTATTTCAGCCTAAAGGGCACGAAATAGAGTTGAGAACTGCTATTTCATATATTGCCAATAGATAGAAACACTTTATTATTGCATATTGTATGACAATGATGGCAATTAATAAAGTTGATGTTTCGATCTTAAAGATATGATCTTTGTGGCAATGCCTTGCTTATCTTGTGGTATTTGATATGCATAAGATAAAATGATACCTAAAAGTTATTGATAACTCAAACAATCAAATTAGCATCAATCATGAGAAATTCATTTCTAGTTTCCATATGATGGATAAATCTAGACTCTTTTGGTTAGAGAACCAGTAAGAGACATGAATCTCTTGTACATGATTAATCAATCTTCACTAATGGTAGTGGGAGAATGATTGTCCTATTAGGTATAATACGTGATGTATTTACATACCTATTGGAGCGAATGCTAATACTTCAAATGGTGTTTAGAGAAATACCAATATGAATATCTTGAAGTGTTCAAGATTATCATAAATGAAGTAAAAATTTGGTAAAGTATTAATTCTTGATGAGATCAATGAATGAAATACTTGGACCAAATGTTTGAGATCCTTATGAGTGATTATGATAGTGTATCATAGTGAACTCATGATTAAGGCATGGTGATGTCTAAATCAAGAAGGAATCATACTCTAAGGAGTTAGAGAATGATTATCAAATAACTAAATTCTTATTAATAAATGAATACCCCACACTAATAAAAGAAATTAAGAATCACAAGGGTTGTGAGTTCTTATATCTTTAACAGATACACCTCAATTATCTATGTGATGAGTTGTTCATGTGATGAGTCAACTATCAAGATGAATATGAGGAACCGAATCTTGAGTTATGGTTTATGACCATTACATCCTAAATGACATCCATGTGAACCATAAGGTATGACCTTGATGGTAGCACTCATTGGATCATATCCATAAGTGCAAATGAGTCTTAAGTGTTAAGACACAAGGATAACATTTTGAGAAGGATGATGCTTGTTGATTGCAACTTAATGACTAAGACATTTGGATATGGATACTAAAACCGCATTCCTATGAGGAATAAAACCAGGATGTGTACATGACACAGCCTATAAGGTTTATGAATCCACTAATGTAAATGAAGTCTATAAGTTACAATGGACTAATCAATGTGATTGATTGAGTACAAGTAACTCAGAATTGGATCTTTACTTTGATGATATAGTCAAAGGGTTTGACTGATATGTCAAAGATAAAGAAGGAATCTGTGATTTAGTGGGAGCGTATTCACATTTCACATGTTGATGTGAAATGGAATTGTTCTAGAATGGAAATCCAAAAGTGGAAATTATCTTTAAGGGAGATAGAGATGTTTCCTATATGATAGGAATAGAGATCTATAGAGATAGTTCTCGACAAATATCTTGACTCTGAAAAGAGAGAGCATACATTGGCAATCTATACTGAAGGGTTCAGGTGGCACAGATTCAGTGGGAGAAAACTTGTCCATGTTATATGGATATTAATATCCCAAGGCCAAGTGTCCAATTCTTATGTAGAATGGGAACACTAAGAATAGATATGGATCTATCATGTATGTAATCATCCCTTTGTCTTGCATGTATGACATGGCAAGAACAAAATGCATTCATCATGTTGTATGTAGGACATGACAATATGATGTGCTCATCCTGATAACTCGTATGTGGGACATGACGAGTGAATGTCTGTCTACTTCCAGTAAGGGTTACTGTAATACCATAAGAACTTGATAAGTACTTGGGAAGTACTAGTTCTATGGAGATAAGGAAGAGTTCGATGTAAAGCGTTACATTGATGTGAACTTCCGAAAGGACAGAAAATTAATCGCAAAATATGCATAGGATGTATAAAAGTGAAAGTTTGTTGATAATTGGAAGTGTTCCAATAAAACCATTTAAAAGGGAAATGCCGAGTATCTGTGTGTTAGAGAACAACAGTGGATACTATATGGATCTAAAGGTTCATGAGATGAACTTATATTCCACTCATTGATGACAAGTTTGGAATCCTTGATCATGCAATGTGGCTAAAGGTTAGCAATGGAATACTAGATCGCATATTACGGCAACTCCATCTCATACGTGTGACGTACATCGAAGAGATGAGAGACATGCAATTTATACTGACTTTGTCAAGGTGTTTCCATTACTCACTATGTTAGCACTAGAGCACGGTAACATGTGGGACATGTTTAGAGATCACTATGAATATTATTCAAGGGTGATTGGCTCGCAGTGCAAGTGGGAGTTTGTTGGTATGTATGCCCTGAGAGCCAATCATGGGATGATTGGTGGGATACATTAAGATTGATTTGATAAACATCAAAGGCAAGCTTCCAATTCTTTCTGGTTCATTCATATGAGATAGTGATAGAACAGATTGAATGTCTAGAGAATGACAGTACTCAATGACGTATGCCTTCAGGTTCATGACCTGACGTATGCCTTCAGGGTATGTCCCTATTCAGATGTCATTGTGGAAGGTAGATAGACAGTAATGATACACAAGACTGGATTGTGGTGTTGGTTGATGACAGAATCTCATTAGTCATGATATAGAGATATCAAACCAAACACATAGGTACTTGTTAGAGAACAAGTGTACTGGACAGACCCACCGTGAGTTTGACACATGGAACCATAAGATGGTAGTCACAGTCAGTACTCACAGTGATGGTGGTGAGTGTGATTCTTAGACCTGAAATCACTGCACTCAACACATGTCGTTGGGCACACTTGGACATCATCAAACGCAGTCCTGAAACATGGGTTGTTATAAAGGTGATGATTGGGTGGCTTTGACACATGGGGCTTTTGAGGGGTGAGTGATAGATATGGGATTTGTCCCTCCTAAGGGAGTTTGATATCCAAGGCCACTTGATGAGTAGGATTGAGATAGGCGTGCGCACGCATGTGTGAATCAGTATGTGATATTGATGTCATACATATCTCCTTCAATCTGCTCTGAGATCAAGAAAGTGAATGAACGTTGACAGGATGACTGTTCCATGCCTCGAGTTCATTCGGGATATCAGTGACAAAGGAATTATACATTCACTGTAACACCATTCACGGATTGTAGGATGAAAGTTGTTCTCCAACTTTTCTACTTTCACTTGGGTAGCACTGATGTGTGACTAGGCACCGCTCTTTGCTTGTGAAGTCATAAGTGTTATGGACTTTCACTGCCAACGTGAAATGGACCTGTAGGGTCACACACATAGGATTTAACCTGGAAGAGGAGTTTTGTCCACAAAGCAATGTTTAGATTGATTACTAAAGGAGTTTAGTAGTTCAATTAAACACTCAATCAGTCGATGGCTCAATATCGTATGGTTCAAGGTGTTGGACGCATTGATTGGAGTATCGGATTGATTGAAATCGCAATTGACTGATTTTGCCCAACCTGTGCTCCCAACTGATCGGTTCATGTGATGAACCGGTCGGCTGAGGTTGTTGAACTGGTCAGCTGGAGTGTCCAGGCCGATCGGCTCATGCCCAGGTTGAAACGACCGGTTCAAGGGTTGAACCGATCGGCTCAACTGGTGCAACCGACCAGTTGGGAAAGTCATATCGGCAAGAATTTTCCTTTGGTTTCAAATTGCCCAATTCGATTGGGAATAACATTGGTATTCGATACCAATTGAGAACGAAACAAGGAAAGTCTTTTTGAGCCGGATTAGGACCATGAACCGATCGGTTCAGGGCACCAATCGATCGGTTGGAGTGCCCCAAAGATCGGATTAGGTCCAACCGATCGACTCAATGGTCGAACCGATTGGTTCAGTAGTGAACCGATCATTTCAAGTTGCGAACCGGTTGCTTTTTGTGGAAAATTCTCGAACCCTTCTACTCCTGCTTTAGTCCCATATTGTCGGGCACAGAGAAACCTGTCCCATGACCCGCCTATATATATAGGGGTATTGGGGGCTTCTCAGAGTACAACTCAATGCAAGCCGGTTGCTTTGCGAAGTTGTCGTTCTCTCTGGTTTTGGTAACCGTGAGAGATCCCGAGCAAGTGCTTCCCGCAAAAGGGAGGTGCAGCAAGGGAAGGACAACTGCAGTTGCAACTGGTAGCAGGAGAGTGTGTTGGCGACTAGTATGTCAATAGGAGGGTGCGACTCCTTCCACTTCCTTAAGGGACAAGGAGAGTGGAGTTCCAGGTGGTCCGTGTGGACTACTACAGAGGCGGGAGGACACTGCCACTCAGGAGGACAACTGTCATCCAACAGTCCGGTAGGAAGAGGAGTCGTCAGTCCCGGTGCGACTAGGAGCTGCACAGACACCGTCCAAGACCGGAGTTGAAGACCGCGCATTGCGCGAGGTATTGTCGCCGAGCATGCCTCGGGACAAGGTATGATTCCACAAACCATCCTTTCCTATCATATAGACGTTGACGCGTTTCCTCGGTATGG